>CM062811.1:1259196960-1259561869 GCA_031772625.1 Pinus tabuliformis
AAGTGGCTAGGGGAAGTAGTATCTTTAATTTGAAACTCTCTGTCAGCCAATGGGTGGTGGTCAATATCCAGGTGAGGAGTTTGCAGAGGTCTTAACATCGAGAGAGCTTTGGGAAGCCAATAATTTGGTTTGTTCAATGGAATTACTCTTTCTATGGCTTTAAGAGTAAGGTCAGAAGGTCTAGAATAGTGGGGAGGGTAATTACAGTGTGTATAATAGGGTTTTTGGACGCACAGTAAGTTTTTCTTCAATTTAGCAAGGTTTTTTTAATCAATTAATTAATTAATCCTTTAATAATTACTGTGCATAACTCAAATTTACAGGATCATTATGGTTATTTCAAGAATACCTGGAAATTTGCGATTTCGTGTGCAGACAGGGTTCTGTGTTGGCAGCAGAGGCTTCTAAGACTGCAATTGTCATTTTCTGCTTCAATTTGGTGTCTGCAGCATCTTTAGGTGGTGAAAGGTGGTTTAATTGGTTGCACAGGGGTTCAAGGTATCAGAATTGGTTAACAGAGTTTTGTAGCGAAAATGAGCGAAAAAAAGCAAAATGGGGATTTTTTGGCCTTTTAACCAATAACGGTTAGATTTTGACGCGAGGTTTAGTAAATGAGCAGTGGGCAGTAAATATTTTACGCAGGGAAGTGGTTTTTATCCATATCGCATCGCTTTTGGGTGTAGGGCAGTATTTTTCGTGAGCATGTGATATAACCTGGTGCCGCCATGTAGAAAAACAATGCCCGCCAAAACCACGAATCTCGCATGCCTTTGGACTGTTAACTGTCAGATTGTGCATATGCACGATATTGATACGAGCCATTGGATCTGGAGGTGGGAGATCAGAGAGATATCGCACAGTGAAGTTGCATAGACAAAGTTGGAAAGTGGTTGGTGGGGCCTAGGGTTTTACTATAATGAATTTTAATCAATTAACAAATAATGATGGGATTTTTATATAAGCGATGGGTTAATAAAGGTGGGGGACCATGGGTTTATATGGAAGAGGGTTTTAACTATGCACCAAGGTTTGGTGAGTTAAAGGGTGTCGGGGAATTATAACGTGGGGAATTATAAAGCGGGACTTTAGGAAATAACTTAAGATAAAGGGGTTTAGTGGGTTTTTAAGGGGAAAAAGGGAAATTAATAAGGGGGAATGTATTATTTGTGATGGGAATAGGTTTCACACTAGGGAAAGGGGTTTTGGGAAGTGAGAATGATTTTTTAAGGGTAATGTCTAGGGAAATGTGTGAAACCAAGGGATAAAGGTCAAAATGAGGGGAAAGGGTTTTTACAAGTAATGAAGGGATAATGAGGGGAAATTAATAAACTAACTATGTGGGGGGTCTAGTGAGATGAGGGGAAATTAGTAAATAAGCTTTAGTGAATGTCCTTTCTCTTTGACAATTCCTCCTGCACATGAAACATAGGATTAAGCATGATGAATGTGCTTTTGACTTAGCAACCTTGTGCACTTGCAAAACTTCTTCTACCTACCCTTTATTTATCCTAGCATTTTCTCTTCATTCATTGGGTGCATTTGAGCTATTTGACCCATCATTTCTTTTTCTTTGATAAGAAACTATATAATTCTAACCTTATAACTTCCAATGGCTCATATTAAACTGATGAGGTCATTATTATTCTCTACCTAACTACTGATCTGCCAAGATTAAACAGTTTGGCTAGATCTTTATTCTCTATCTATTAACATGAAATTTAAAGCATGAATGAATCAAGATTAAACTATTTGACCATCATGGATTGTGGCATTTTTGACAAGCTTCACACAACATTATTTTTCAAAGTAAAGTAAAAGGAGTGGCATTTGAATTTTCACACATTCATGATCTATTTTATCTCTTTTTGTGAGGTTCATATTTTTTACTTTTTTGATCTTTTTCTTTCTTTTAGTCCTTTGATTATTCTTTTAGGACATACCCTCTTTACATTTTTTAATTTTAATATGGGAAAACATTTTGCAGAAAGAAAAAGTATGTACAATATTACAAGACTTAACATAGTCAATTCAAAATTATGAATCCTATTATTATAGGACTCTGTCATATGCTTCCAATGTTTTCCTCGGTTTCTTGTTGCAGAGTCTTCCACAGAATTAGCCATTTTTCAATTACCAACTTCTCTTTGCATTCATTCAATATTGCAGCTGCCAGCCCATACATTCTTTAAATATTTGTACATCCTTATTAGGGAGATTCCATATCGCAACAATTCCATATAGGAATCTTCATTGTGGTGCAGAGTTCTAATATTCTAATCCTCTCATTGCCCAACTGCTTTTGTTTATCCCTCACAATGCTTCTCATCATAGGACTGCTAGTTGTGACCTGTCGCTTAACATTAAGGTGTTAATCCTTTAGACTCTACTGGGGGAAATTCTCCCTTTGTTACAACTCTCTGCCCTTGACTTGTTGAGATTTTATGACCATGTGCCAACCCAATATCAGAAGCCCTCTATATGGGAACTTTCAACACTCCAATCGTTATAGAGTTCTGACATCTTCAATCCTCCGACTGCCAAGCACCGATATGACGTCATCACCTCCACATGGTGACTCCTTAGAGGTGACATGTTTCACTTGATTCTAGCCCATTAGCCTACCCAATAAGGTTGAATATTCCTACCATGTGTCCTGTTGTACTGCCACGTCACACTGACGCAAACTCCCACTATCGCTTATTAGAGCCATTCATATGTTGCCATGTGTCCTGCTGGAGGGGAGAGAAGAGGGCCCATCATCCTTAGTTTTGCACTGAAATCCTTTGTTATTCCTCTTATCGAAAACCTTGGAACTTTTAAAGGCTTTTCGACACTTATCGATATCGCAACTTTATGTGGTTCTATCACTTGAAGAATTTCCGATACTCCGATCTTTGGGGTTCCAATTTCATCCAACCTTCGATTGTCGATATCATTGATTTTACTGATACACAGACATCCTGATCTCTAATTTCTGATACGTCGATGTGTCGATCTCTGATATCCCAACCTTCTTAGGACTTCAAGTCCCTGAACTTCAGTAGGCTATAACTTCTTATCCAGGAGTCAATTTTTTGACTTTCACATATTGTTGGAAAGCTTGTTCATAGAACTTTGCAATGTAGAGAGTCTGATATAGACTTTGAGTCCTTCTTCTGCTTTGAAGGTAACTGCAAACTTCTCTTCCTATTGACTCTTTGGCCATTTGAACACCAACTACCATGATGATCATTTTATGGCTTCTTCAATAACCCTGATACTATGATGATTCTCTACAAAAATCCTACAACTACCATGGAGTTCCATATGGCTCCTCATGGTAATCATCATTTTATGGCTTCTTTAGTAAGCCTTCTATCGTGATGATTTTCTACAAAGCATCTCAACAACCATGGGATTCCTTCCAAACGCTCAATCATCGCGTTGACCCTTGTCTGACATCAATTCCAACACTTACACAACCACCTATACACCATGAAATGTCCAACAAACTCCCCCTTTGGCATTGATGGAAACACCATAACCTCCTCCTCAGGCTAGGCATGGTCTACTCTGATGCCAATATTCTCCCCCTTTGACATCAATGGTAAAGAATACTTCACACGCTCTCCCCCTAAACCATTACATCCTACTCTCCCTTTGAGTTCCACATGCTGAGTAGCTACCACCACCTACCAAAATGAAGTCATTTGGAGGGAGGAGTCACAACTCCTATCTGCTTCCTGAGACACTCAAATGGTTCCCTTGCCAATGGCTTGGTAAAGATATCTACAAGTTTCTATTTAATGGGTACATATTCAAGTTTGAAAATGTTGGTTGCAACCTATTCCTTCAAGAAATGATACTTGATAGGAATATTCTTAGCCTTTTAATGCATTACTAGATTTTTAGAGATGTTGATGGCACTTGTGCTACCACACATTATTGGAATGGGATCAAACAACTCTACATGTATATATTTCAAGGTTTTCTTCATCCATAGAATTTGTGTATTAACAAGTAGCAGCAACAATATACTCTTCTTTAGTAGTCAATAGACAGATAGAGCTTTGTTTCTTACTAGCCCATGACACCAAGCATTCAACTAGGAATAAAGTTGCACCAGAAGTACTCATCCTATCATCAAGGCTTCTAGCCCAATATGCATCCATTTAGGATTTCAACTTGAAATATTCACTCTTAGCATACCACAGTCCATACTATGTTCTACCTTGAAGATATTTGAAGATCCTCTTGATAGCAACAACATGACTTTCTCATGGAAAAGCCTGAAATATGGCCACAATCCCCACTTCTTGCATGATGTTTGGCCTTGAAGCTATCAAATACAGTAAGATTTCAATCATTTGCCTATATTCAGTTTGATTTATTGGCAGTGTTCCATCTTCTTTTCACAATTTGCACCTTGTAGTCATGGGTGTGCTGACTGGTTTGCAATCTTCCATTCCAAATTTCTTCAGGGTTTCCTTGAGATATTTGGATTGGGATATAAACACTCCTTGTGGAGACTGAGTAATTTTCAGACCTAGAAAGAATGAATGTTCTCCAATCATGGACATTTCAAAATCTGTTTGCATACAATTTGCAAATTGATTCCCCAACTATTCCACATCACTGCCAAATATTATATCATCCACATATACAACCACTATTAGTAGATGGTTGCCTTCAAGTTTTACATAAATATTATTGTCAATTGTGCCTTTCTTAAACCCTTGTTGCTGAAGATACCTATCCAGCCTTTCATAAGAAAGCTCTGGGTGGGGGCTGTTTAAACCATACATGGCCTTCTTTAGTTTCCATACAAGCCCTTCATTGGAGGAGAGAAGAAATCCTTCTAGCTGCTTAATGTAAACCTCGTCTTCTAAATCTCCATTGAGGAAGGAAAATTTCACATCTATCTGATATATCCTGATATATTAATGGATGGAAAGAGAAATAAAGATTATTATAACTTCGAGTCGAGCTACTGGTGCAAAGGTTTCTTTGAAATCTGCCCCTTATATTTGGGAATATGATCCAAGTGGATATTGGTGGCTGCCTGCCTGTTCCACTTAGAACCCCACCATTGTTTCTTTCATTTTTTCAGTTTCCTTATTTGTAGCTCAATTTACTATTTTTGGTAGTTTTTCGGGTCCTGAACTTCTAGAGTCGTTTTGAGGCCCTAAACGAATTTTTTTTGGGAACACTGGGAGAAACATGGATCATATATCAATGTTTCTCACTCAAAATTTTTAGTCCTCGGATATATCTTTCTAATGAGTTATTGTGCGCATCAAACATAGATCGTATGCCAAAGTTATGACCCCGGGAAGTTGATGCACCAATTTACCCAAATAGGACCCATAGTTTGGTGCTTCATCTCCTAGGGTTAGGTTTTTGGATGTTTAGGGTTTTCCATTGTTTCTAAAAAATAAATAGGCCTTTGAGCCTCATTGTAACACATCTCAGAGGCATGTAGCCACCACATCTCTTCTCAGAGATAAGCTACGATCGCCCGAACTAGTCTTATTTCTATTCTATCTGTAAGCATATTTCAGTGTTTGATATTAATGAAATGAAGTGTTATTTCTACTGCACCTTTGTGTTTATGGTTATATATGTAATTTGTTACATTCCTGTTTAAATCTGGATTAGTGGTATTAGAGTAGTCTGCTCTTTCTCTATTTTTATTTGCATGTCCCCAACGAGGTCGGAATATAAGGAGTTAGGGCTTGAACTAGTCGAACCTTTGCAAGACCAACCTCGCAAATCCTGACAGCCTCCCATGGCAAATGAAAAGAAAGATGAGGGGGCAGGATATCCTATCAAAATCTTGCTCAAAGAAGCCCTCGAGTGATAAAGGAACGTGACGATGGACAACTTTGCCGAGATCCTTCAATGGCTACCCAAGGGCGACACATCTACTTCCGGCATCTACTCTGGCAATGCCACACCCTTTAAGGTACAAGTTAACTTTGACATTCCCATATTTGACGGTCAGATAGATGTAGATGTTGTAGGTAAATGGTTAAATCTGCTAGAAGGATATTTTTCCGTTCATGATTTTTCCAACCGGGAAAAGTTCACTTTTTCACTTCTCAAAGTAGCCCCCCACATCAAAGACTGGTGGGAAACCTATTGTGAGTAGAAGGATGAAAGTACGAACTCATTGTTTTCAGCCACACCCACTTGGAACTCGTTCTAGGATGTCATCAAGGAGTAGTACTACCCTGTCGGGAGTTATGAGGACAAATACATCAAGTGGACAACACTGTGACAGGGAAGGGACCAAGATGTGCCGGAGTTTACCAATGTTTTTCATACCCTTCACACGAAGTTGGGTATCAAGGATTCTAAGAAGAAGTTGGTTATCAAGTACTACGACTACCTACACAAGTACATCCAAGACGAAATGGAGTTCCTGGACATCTCCTCACTCGACACGACATACTGATATGCCGTCAAGATCGAGCAAAAGCTTAAACAGAAGAAGCAAGACTTTGGATCTGTGAATCCGAAGCAAGGGAAAGGTGCCCCCAAACCATAGAACAAAGGACAAAGCCAAGGAGGGGAAGCCCAGGAAAACCTACCAAAGCCGAAAGCAAAGAATATCACCACAAAGCCGAAGAAGGACACGGGAAAGTGGTGTGAGTTCCATAAGAGCTCCACCCACAGCCCAAGTGACTGCCAGGCCAAGCAATCACTGGTGGTCTATTGGGATCACGATTGTCATTACACCAAAACCCGTAGTTGTTAGTAAACGGACACATCACCAGAGTTAACGGATCCTTGAGAGGCGGTTAGTCCATGTCACGAAGCACACAGGGAGTGCTGGATTATCCAATGCCCAACAATCTCCCCCCCAGCGCGAGCCGGGTGTGATTCGAACTCGAGACCTTTGGCTCTGATACCAATTGTTGGGATCACGATTGTCGTTACACCAAAACCCACAGGTGTTAGTAAACAGACGCATTGCCAGAGTTAACGAATCCTTGAGAGGTGGTTATTCCATGTCACGAAACACACGGGGAGTGCTGGATTATCCAATGCCCAACAATTACTAAAGGATGACATGAAGCCAAGGGGAAGCAGAATAGACTCATGAAGAGACAGAGCAAGAGAGGCATTCATATATGCAAGGAGGTCTTTGAAAGACACTACCAAGCCAGAGGAGCCACATTAGACTAAGAGGAGCTACAGGAGGAACCATATAGCGAGGAGGCATATCAGAGCCATCAGAGCAAACAGGAGCAGACAGAGCCACCAGATGAGCAGATGGAGACGAGAGGAGCTAACAGAGCACGAAGCACCACGATCGGAGCCATAGAGGAAGCAGACAGAGTTAGAGGAGCCAAGAGGAGCACACAAGAGGAGCCAAGAGGAGCCAAGTGGAGGCGAAAGACTTAGACTCATATGCAAATACACTGACAGAGTGAAAAAGGCAGAGTTTATATTGTATGAGCAGAATACATTATCGGAGGAGAAAACCCATATACATATGCTTTAACACTATCGGCGGGCACATAGTACAAACACTTGGAGAAAAGTTGCTGAAACACCAATTTCTCCATTGCTGAAACACCAATTTCTCCATTTCTGAAACACCAACCTTTTCCACAGCTGTTGAACACTTATGAAAAATTTGCCGAAACACCAATTTCGGCGTTGCTGAAACACCAATTTCTCCACGACGACATCATATTTTCAACACATCAATCGAAGGTAAACATGAGGAAGCTAAAGCGAATGGAGGAGGGAAGCTAGAAGGTCGAGTGAGTGTTGAGGAAGCCGAAGCTCAAGCGAGCGAGGAGGAAGCCAAAGAGCCATTGAGTAAGCGGAAACAAATGGACAAAGGCATGAGAATGTATAAAACAGTAAAAATAGAGAACTGTTGTTGCGGTTGGTGTTGTGAAGAACCAGAATGTATGGTCGCAGATGCAGCAGAGGTGGTTAAGTGTTGTATGAAGTTGTTGGTGAACGCTAGTGAAGGCTGCTGTAGCTGTTGAATGTTGTTGAAATACGTTGGAGGAAACAGAGGCCGTGTGAGGGTCCAACAGAATAGAAAGAGGGTGTAGCAGAACAGAAAGAGGGATGAAGGACCAATAGGACAGTAGGTAGTCGAAGGGGAGAAACAGCCAGCAGAGAAACGGTCATGCTGAAGCATTCACTGTGACAATGAGAACATAAGCCTGAACAGAAAATTGTTCTTTATACTGAGTTTAGTGCAGCTAACAGTAGACTGACTAAAGTTGTGTGAAGACATTATCAGAGAGCACACAGACTATTGAAGATTCTGTGTGGATAGTATGGAGAGTTGTAAAGACTTCTCCATAAGAAGATTGGTTGTCATTGATTCTATAGCATGGAGACTACAGTGAAGCTGTAAACAGACAAAACTCAGTAGAGAAGAATTCTAAGAGCAGAATATTATTACCAAAAGTGCCTTGACAAGATTGGATTGGAGTCCTTGGGGTTGATGCCTCGTTAATAGGAAGGATTGAAGTCCTTGGGAGTTTGTTCTCCTAAGTCCAAGATTGGTGTCTTGGCGAAATAGAGTTGGTGCTCTATAGGTTGGAGCCTCACCAAAGTCCAAGTTGGAGCTTGGCAACTGATTGTAACCATCTATATATTGTATCTATTTTACTGCATAGTTTATATTAATAAAAGCATTTACTCTTGTTGTTCATCTTGTGTTCTGAATATTTATGTTTTAACTGGTAAAACACTAGTGGAAAAAAGAAATACTGATTCACCCCCCCCTCAGTATTTCCAACATGGTCGAGCTAAAGGCTTTGGAATTAGATTCACGTTCTGACTCTGAGTCAGAACCCAACAAGGGGAATGACAAAGGGAAGCAGATTATCAATGCGGAGCCCAATGCCACCGTTGCCACCACGAAGATCCAGAAGGAGGAACAAGAAGATCCAGAGGAGGAGGAGTGCCTCTTCCACTCCCAGATGTGGATAAAGGGTTCCCTGCTACAGTTCATTGTCGATAGCGGGAGCCAAAAGAACCTCATTTCGGCAGAGGTTGTGAAGTGGCTGGGCTTACCGACCACAACACATCCACAACCATACACCATCAGGTGGCTTCACCAAGGATGGGATCTTCGCGTGAGCTAGCAGTGTCACCTTCCATACAGCATCAAGCCCATTAGGGGAATTTTGAGGTCTAAAATGGGCCTCTTAAGAAAAATGTACAACCAAAATAAACTTTATAAGAACCAATAGGATTCAACATGATGATTTCAACCATGGGGGATGATTCACCATTTTTGGAGTAAAAAAGTAAAAATATTAAAAAATAATAAAATAACAGAACTACTTTTTCAACTTATCTCCCTAAGGTTTTACTCAAATTTCAAGTGGGAGTACTCGTTGGATGAAAAATTTAATTCCTTATCCAAGGAGTACCCATTTTGCAAACTTTTGATGGACCCGCTAGAAGAAAAATGAGAAATACATGAAGAAATGTGATTGCAATCACATTTTTCATGTATTTCTCATTTTTTGTGTAGTAGGGTCCATAGAAAGTATGCAATATCGGTACTCCTTGTATGAGGAATCAAATTATACATCCAACGAGCATTTTCGCTCGAAATTTGAGTAAACCCATAGGGATATAAGTTAAAAATACGAGTTGAAAAAATAGTTTTTTCTTTTTTCCCTCTAAAATTTGATGATGCAATCAAATATTATTTTACTATTTCCACTATTATTTTATAATTTTCTTAGGAGACCCATTTTAGACCTAAAAAATCCTTTAATTCCTTCACAGATGAGATATTATGTGACATTGCTCCCCTTGATGTTTGTGATGTATTATTAGTCCAACCATACTTATGGAAGCGACATGTTGTGTATGAGTCAAGGCCTCGTGTTGTTATTGTTACTTTGGGAAATAAGTTGTACAGGATACCGGAGGTAGCACCGCCTACCGCCATCTCTTTGGTTACTGCAAAACAATGCAGTAAGCTCATTTTCAAAACTGGGAAATTTGTTTTCCTGATCATACGCCCTTAGGGAAAGAAAAAGACGATGGCCACGACCTCCAGACAAGGCCCCTCCACACGTCAACAATAGATGGACAAGGTCGTGGAGGAGTACGAGGACATATTCACCTCGTTCGTAGGGGTGCCTCTGCATTGTCAGGTCAAGCACTCCATCGATCTAACCCCAGGTGTGTCATTACCCAATGGACCAATCTATCAATGCTCTGTTATGGAGAATGACGAAATCAAGAGGTAGATTTAGGAGATGCTGCAGAAAGGTCACATCCGGCCGAGTTCATCGCCCTGTGGGAGCCCGATCCTATTACTACAAAAGAAGGATGGGACTTGGAGACTCTGTATTGACTATCAGGTGTTGAACAACATCACTGTCTGGAATAGGTACCCGATCCCACAGATTAATGACCTATTGGAACAATTGAAGGAGGCAAAATTTTTTAGCAAGATCGACTTGAAATCAGGATATCACCAGGTACCAATAGAAACCTCTGATGTGTGGAAGACTGCCTTCAAAGCAAGGAGGGCTTTTTCGAATGGTTGGTTATGCCTTTTGGGTTGACGAATGCTCCTGCAACCTTAAAGAGGCTTATGGATGACATCTTACGGCCATTCACCAACTCATTTGTAGTGGTATACTTGGTTGACATCTTGATCTTTAGCCAAAGTTGGGAAGAGCACCTCCACCACATCCGACATGTTCTCCAAACACTGTGGCAACACAAGCTATGTGCCAATTTGGAGAAATTGACTTTTGGCATGATCAAGGTTCAGTATCTGGGATACATTATTGATGAATGAGGGGTGCATGTAGATCCATCCAATATCTAAGTCATTCAGGATTGTCCAACTCCAAACTCTCTAACAGAGCTCCGCAACTTTCTGGGTCTTGCCAATTTCTACTGCAAGTTCGTGTTGGGATTCTCTCATATCACTTGGACCTTGAGTCAAGTGACCAAGGGAGGAGTGAAAGAAAAAATATTTTGGTCTGAATCTCAACAGAAGGCCTTCACATAGTTGAAACATCGCCTCTACTCTGCACCAGTGCTCACATTACCAGACTTGCAACATCCATTTTAGATCGAGATAGATGCCTCTAACTATGCTATTGGGGTAGTCATTACTCAATAAGGGCATCCAGTGGCATATCACAGTGAGACACTTTCAGACACAGTCTAGAAGTATCCCACTTATGACAAAGATATGTATTCCATTGTGCAGGCCTGCCGACAATGGAAGCATTACATTTTGGGGAAGGAAATAGTCATCCACATAGACCACTGGCCCCTGCAGTTCACACAGATGCAAGGGAAGTTGCAGAATGATTGCTATCAGAAGTGGTCCACACACCTATAATAGTTCCATTTGAATATCAAGTATAAGAAGGGCAACACCAATAATGTTACATATTTCCTCAGCCGACCACCGATCATGGAGTTAACAACTGTGCTCAACTCTTGTTGGTGCGAGACTTCTGATTGGCCACTTCTCTACAAAAGTTACTTAGAATTTAGCCACACACACCAGACACTCTTGGAGGGTCATCAAGTTCCAGATTTTCACCTCCAGGATGCCCTATTATGCCACCTAGGACACCTTCGTGTTCCTTCAAGCGAGCATGCCAAGATGATTTGGGAAGCACACTACAGTCGAGCCACTGGGAATTTCAGGGTTGAGAAAATGATGGCAGTACTTTAGAAGTATTTCTATTGGCCGAATCTTCGACAATATGTTGGGAAGTACATCAGATCCTGCACTTCTTGCGCCATTTCCAAATCGACCATCAAGAAGCAAGGCCTTTATACTTCGCTGCCTACCCCTAGTCGACCTTGGGAATCCATCTCCATGGATTACGTGTCGAGCCTTCCTTCTACTAGGCATGGCAATGACTGCGTTTTTTTGGTCGTCAACAGATTCTCGAAGATGTTTTTTATGGCGGCCTGCAAGAGGAATATCACAGTGGAAGCCACTATTAAAATCTTCTTTGAATGAGTGTGGGTACACTTTAGGATCCCACAATCTATCATATTAGATCGGGACAATGAGTTCCTCAGTACATTTTGGTCGAGTCTCTGGTTGATGCTGGACACCAAGCTCACTAAGCCCACATCTTTCCTTCCCCAAACTGATGAGCAGACAGAGGTCATCAACATGATGATCATACACATTTTGCACATGTACAACTCAAGGAATCCACACACATGGGATGAGAGCCTTCCCTATGTCCAACATAGCTATAATCAGGCTCTCCACAGCTCAACTAGCCATAACCATTTTCAAGTGGGCTTGGAATTCCAGCCACTATGTCCCATTGATGTGGCCATGCCATTTATAGCTACTCATGCAGATTTAGCTCATGTCTAGTCCAAAACTGATAAGGCAAACAACTTCATTGAGCACATCCAACATATCCTCCAGTAGGTCCATGACATTCTATAGAAATGAAATTCCAAGTACAAGTAGTGACATGATCAACATCGGGTGCCACACAAGTTTCAGGTGGCGAAAAAGTCTGGTTGCATTTTCAAAAGGAACTCCTTACCGGAGCCTATAGGAAACTCAGACCACTCCAATATGGTCCTTACACGATTACCAAGGCTATGGGAGGCAATGCATTTGAGCTCAGCATTCCCCCATTCCTTGGCTTGAACCCAGTGTTCAATGTGGACCGCCTTTGACCATACTTCCCACCATTGCTAGACACATCAGACATTGCAGAATAGCTCACACCTACAGAGTTAAATCCACATTGCATGGAACAAGCCAAAAATGATCAATCATGGACATGTAGATCAAGAACACCCAACAACAAAGGATTGAACTATATCGAGTTGTAAAAGCAGGCCAACTCCTTCACTAGGGCAAGTGGCTCACGAGGGACCAAGTTCAGTAGAAGTTTCCTCATCTCATGGAGGAACTCAATGCAATGGGGACCATTTCTTCCTAAGGAGGGAGGAATGATACAGGTGGATATTGGTGGCCACCTGCCTATCCCACTTGGACCCCCACCATTGTTTCTTCCAGTTTTTCAGTTTCCTTATTTGTGGCTCAATTTACTATTTTTGGCAATTTTTCGGGTCCTAAACTTCCAGAGCCGTTTTGAGGCCCTAAATGACGTCTTTTTGGGAAAATCGGGAGAAACATGGGTCATATATCAATGTTTCTCACTCAAAAGTTGTATTCCTCGAATAGATCTTTCTAATGAGGTATTGTGCGCATCGAGCAGAGATCGTATGCCAAAGTTATGACCCCAGGAAGTTGATGTACCAATTTACCCAAACGAGGCCCATAGTTTGGCACTTCATCTCCTAGGATTAGGTTTTTGGATGTTTAGGGTTTTCCATTGTTTCTCAACAATAAATAGGCCTTTGAGCCTCATTGTAAGATAGTTCAGAGGCATGTATCCACCACAACTCTTCTCATAGATAAGCTACCATCGCCCGAGCTAGTCTTATCTCCATTATGTCTGTAAACATATTTTAGTGTTTGATATTAATAAAATGAAGTGTTATTTCTACTACATCTTTGTATTTATGGTTATATCTATAATTTTTTGTGTTCATGTTTAAATCCAGATCAACATACCCTTTGCAGACTAAACAAGCTTTGTTCCTGATTTGCTTGACCCTCTTCATTTAGTTTGTTCTTGAAAACTGACTTGGTTCCATTAACATTTTTCTCTCTCGATCTTGGAACAAGATCCCATGTGTCATTCTTTTCAATCTGGTCAATTTCTTCATTCATGTCTTTTACCCAGAACTTATGTTCACTTGCTTGATAGAGATTCTTGGGTTCTATCTATGATAGTAGAGCCAAATTTTCATAGCTTGTACTTCCCACAAGTTTCCTTCTAGTCTGGACACCTTGTCTTCGATCTCCAAGAATCTGACTCTTAGGATATTCCTTTTGTACATACCTGGAGGGTGTCTTTGGCCTTGAAGACGTGCCTACTTCCTGACCTTCATTGTCTGAATATGTTTCATTCAGATCGATAGACCTGAAATCTGAGCTTTCTTTATCATCTGAGTTCATATTACTTTTAGAGGATTCGGTTTGTGAACCTACTTCATATACTATTGTGTCGATGCAAGCCTCAATATTCCTTGTCCTCTTTTCATAACACTTATATCCTTTGCTTCGAATACAATATCCAAGCAATATTCCTTCATCGAGTCAAACTTCCCAGGGCTCTTTTCATTCCTTTTAACGAAGCACTTGCTCCCAAACACCATGAGGTGTTTAACTGATGCAAGTCTTCCCTTCCATAACTCATAGGGAGTTTTATCATTATTAGGCCTGAGTTGAGTTCTGTTTGATAGATATACTGCTGCCTTGGTTGCTTCTCCCAAAAAGTTGTGAGACACTCCTGATTCATCTAACATTGCTCTAGCCATTTCCTGGATTGTTATTGTTTCTGGGAAAACTAGTATTCCTAAAGAATTCTAGCCCTCTAGGTTTGGCAGCTACCCTAGAAACAACAGTTTAAAGAAATTCAATGATTTCTTCTATGTGTAATAGATAAGAGAAAGATAATAGGACCAACCTGGAACTTCCGCTTACTCCCTTGCTTGATCTCTCTCTCCTTTGGCAGATCCTGCAACTCCTCCCCATACTTAACACGCTTGGAGACTACCTGCAAAAGTACAGCAACAAAGAATCGTCAAAGCATCGTGATCTATTACAACATAAAAATTACAAAATCAGATATATAATGAACAAATGATAGTATTCACAAATGATAACATTCACAATTGCACAATCATATGGAAGAAAACTTGAAGAGCTTTATTAATAGAAAGGAGAATTACAACCTAGTTGTCTGATCCAGCATCATCCTCCCAGCTTCAATCCTTCTTCACCTCATGAAAATAGCAAGATCACACCAACAAGAATACAATGCTCTCAGCACTTCCTTGCAATTCACAATATTCCAGCCTCTAGATCTCTTGGATTGGAGATCCATTTATAGATGTTTGCAAGGGCGTGAGTCATCCATGGAGTTTGATTAGTTTCATTCCACTTGTTACAATTGGTTCCACAAGAGATGGGATTGGAGATGATCTCCTAGATCCCTTATTCATCCTTGGGCAAATTCAGAGAGGCAAGTGGCACAGGAGAAGTTTCTAGAAGATTCCATGAGCAACCAACTGACATATGCCCTGGAAATTTGTCCAGCCTCGCCCATCACACCCTATAGAAGGCTTAAACAGTATGCATCACACCCTAGTAGTGTACCACTTAGTATGCATTGCACTTTGCCAGTGGAGCAATTAGTATGGTTCAATTTAGGCAATTTCTGGATGGTTTCTCAGATGGAACTTTTGGGGAATGATGTATTTAGATGAATATGTTCCTTTAGGGTATGAAACAACTCTTTTAGGCGCTGATGAGCCCTAATACATTGACATATAAGTTTGGGGTTGATGTGCCAAAATATGTCTATAATAGTTATGTTCTTCCTATCTACTACTCCATTTTGCTGAGGAGTTATAGCCACTGAGTACCGCTTCCTAATGTCATGCTCTTCACATAATTCCTTAAAATCTTTTGAGGTATACTCTCCCCCTTTCCCTCATATTAAGACTTTTATCTTTAAATATTTCTCATTTTCTACTCGAGCTTTAAACTTATTGAAATTATTTAATGCTTCCAATTTTTCTTTTAAGAGAACAATCTAGGTAGCCCTGATGAAATCATCAATGAGAAACATGAAATACCTCTCTCCTTTTGAGGTTTTTTCTCTAGTTGGGCCACAAATATCTATGTGAATGAGCTCTAGAGGTCTTGATGAGGAGAACTCTTTCGATTTGAAATGAGTCCTAGTATTCTTTCCAAATTGACACAACTTGCAGATTGTGTTATCGGGCTTTGACATCCTTGGTAATCCTCTTATTGCTCCCATATTTCTTATCTTTATCAGCATTTGAAAATTCATGTTCCTGAGCCTCTTGTTCCATAGTCATGCTTCACTCATTTTTCTCAAATAATAACTGACCCTGGAATTGTCAAACACATATACATTATTGTGGGTTCTGAATGCTTTTCCCACTAGTTTTCCATCTGTTATGTTGCAAATATCGCAGTATTTAGATCAAAAGGTCACTTCGTAGCCATTGTCACACATTTTGCTAACACTAAGAAGATTTTTCTTGAGACCTTCTACATATATCAAATTTTGTGATTTTGTCTTTTGATCAATACTGTTTACTCCTTTTCCTTTGATTCTTGCTAGAGCGTTGTTTCCAAAAGTGACATTGCTTCCTCTATCCTTTTCCTTAAGTGACAAAAAAATGCTTTTGTCCCCAGTCATATGTTTAGAAAAACCACTGTCCACATACCATTTGTTTTATTGATTATGAGCTGATAAGGAAAGTCCACATTGCATGCTCCTTTTAGTCTTTGGTTTCTAGCTCCCGTTACCCTCTTAAGTAGTTGTCTATCTAATACTTTGGGACTTAGACAAGTATTCAAACCTACTTCTACACTCACTAGATTTGTGCCCAAAATTATTACATTTGAAGCATTCTAATTCACTTAGTAAGGGAGAGAATACATTCTTATTTCTAAGAGAAAAGTTTTGAGACTTAGAAATATGATGCTTATTATATCTGGGATTCTCATCTCTTTGTACTTTGATCCTTCTACAAGCAATGGCTTTATGTCTAAAGATATGACACTTATAACAATGGCCATAAAACAATAGGCATGCTTATTGTTAGAAGAATTATGAGATTGTGTAGGGAAATACCTTGGTCGTCTAAGTGATTGATTCATTCTCCATTGATGATTTCCTCTTTGCATAGTTGCTCTTTTGTCTTCATTATTTCTTTCATGATGCTTCTTCTCATGGCTCTATGACTCTACGAATCTTGTGGACCTGAAGTTTATCTTCCCAACAGAAGATTCTTGTGTCGTAGAGTATCCCAAACCGATTCTGATTCCTAAGGGCCTTTTACTATTCAGGATCTAATCTAGTCTCCTTGTCCCTTCAACAAATTTTTCATTTAGACCCTTCTTGGTCTTTGTCTTCTCAAGATCAGTTCTTAGAGAGACAACCTCTTCTTCAAGACTCTGATAGTTCTCTTCCCATTCTTTAATCAAGTCTTGAAGATTTTCTTCTTTTCATTTGGCCTCCTCCAGCTCAAGCTTCAAAGACAAAATATCATCTTTGCATATCTGTGAGATCCTTTCCCTTTTTAACTTGAGCATGTCCTGTTTTAACTGCTTATTCTCCTCTCCCAATCTCTCACAACTTTCTTATTTCTCTTTCAATAGAAGAGCTAGATTGTCCTTGCTCTTGATAACTTCTTCAAGATTTTCCTTTTGATAGGAAAAATCCTCATTATCAGAGTTATACATACCTTCCTCTATAGGATATAACTATTCCTTCAGCTGCTTATTTTTCCTCCTTTCTTTCTCAAACTCGTCGAGGGCACTGATGAGTTCCCCTTCAAGGTCTACTACTCCTCCTCCTTCTTCCTCTTTAGATTCCATAATACCTTGTTTTTTGGAGTCTACTTTAAGGGCCATAAGAAGATACTTATTTGACTCATTCTTCGATGAGTCTTCACAGTTTGACTCTAGTGTTGAGCTATCCTCTTTGGAGTATAACCCCTTCTGCTTATAGCTTTTTTCTTCTGATGTGT
Organism: Pinus tabuliformis; assembly: GCA_031772625.1. Lineage (NCBI taxonomy): Eukaryota > Viridiplantae > Streptophyta > Pinopsida > Pinales > Pinaceae > Pinus > Pinus tabuliformis. Next base: position 1,259,214,595 of record CM062811.1, read on the forward strand.
CTGAGATTTATTTCCAAATTTCATATCCTCTTCCCTCTTAGCCTTTTCTTTATAATTGAATTTGGAAGAGAAATTTCCAACTCTTCCATAGTCAAAACACTTAAAGGGAAACTTCCCTTTATACTTTCCTGAGCCACGCTTCAGTTTTCTGGCTAGTTGAGCCAGCTCTTGATCAAATTCACAACTAGAGTAGTCTTGATGATATTTGTGATTCTTTCCCTTTCTATATCCACTTCCTTTGGTTCATATTTTTCTATTCCAACTCTCATCTCATACACTGTGAGAGTACCATGCAATTGATTCATCTTGAGATCCTTCAAGTTAGCCATTTCCTCAATAGCTAAGATCTTGGCATTAAATCTCATGGCCAAAGATCTTAATTTTTTCTAGACAATCATCCCTTCATTGACTTCTTGACCAAGTCCTCTAATCATATTAGTCACTTCATAAAATCTAAGGAAGTATTATTCTATTCTTTCATTCTCATTCATTCTTAGGCTTTCTAACCTCATTTTGAAAGTTTGAAGTTTCACTTGCTTGACTTTGTCATCTCCTTCACGACTCTGGTTAAGATTTACCCACACTTCCTTAGAAAATTTACAATGTATAACTTTTACAAGTTATTATTAACTAACACCAAAGAGAATGGAATTCTTGGCTTTAGCATTGTTCCCATATATTTTTTTACCATCTACATTAGTGCGAGAAATGTCAGGGACATTGTAGTCTACTAGTACTAAATTCCAAACATCTATGACCAGGGACATAAGATATGCTTCCATTCTCACTGTCCAAAAAATCGTAGTTGGTCCTATCAAAGATGGGTATTCTACTCGAGTAAGCCTCTTGTCTCTCTTGCCTAGACATAATTCCTTATAGATCTACCTTCTAGTGTTTAAAATATTGCTGAAGAAACTTGGCTCTGATACCAATTGTTGAAATAAGGGATTGTTGAGAGGGGGGTGAATAAGTAATTAAGAAACTCTTTTATTTTTATTTTTTTTATTATTCTTATAGTCCCTTCTTATGTTGTTTAACATGTGAGAGCATTCATTCACAAAGAAGTGAACCAACAATATTTCAAACACACATATTCAAATAACAATCACATGAGCAACATGCATTTGACACAGTGTTTTTCATGTGGAAACCCAAAGGAAAAAAAACACCAATTTTTCGTTTGTTTATGATGTAAATTAAGCACCCACTAAATTACATTTTTTTTTTGTGAGCACCCACTCACAGGAGGCACCAACCCCCTTTGGTTAGCAAGCACCAACTTTCCAAGAGGCACCACCCTACCCTTGCCACTTTTCTACTATTTCATACAATTTTCAAACTAAAAATAGAGGCATAAAATCATACAAGTAAGATACCAAGCAATGGTTGTTCACAGATTTCACTTCTGCACTCTGCCTTTTGTGCTCACTTGTTGTAGATCTCCTCTTGCTGCTCAGAGTAACACTTCCCCTGCACTCTTCCTTCACTACAAGGGCTCTTCACTGACTACTCCTCAACACTATCCTTGTAACTCTCCACATAGTCCTCTCGCTTCTTTTTCCACTGTATTACACTGTGTCCCCTCAAGTGATTCAACCTCTCTTCTTTGATGCACATTTTCAAATCACTGCTCTCTCACACATATGCTCACTTCCCCATATTTTCCTTTGATGGAGATGGTTTTGTTCTACTAAGGAACACTACACGCGAGAGTCTCTCCACAATGTCCTGTAGCTGCTAATTTGTACTTAGGCATGGCTTTAGTTTCTTCTCTTGCATCTTCCGATAGTTTCTTGTCACAACTCCCAAAGAAGATATGGTCCTTGCAATTTTTTGTAGTCTTCCTGCATAGAGCTCCTGTACTGAAAAAATAATTCTCAGATGACTTGCACACTCCTCCGAGAGAACCATGCTTATTTATTTTTTCAAAAATATTGACAGTCCATGAAGGTGACCGTTGTGTTCTTATTTACCATAACAATTCGTGCATGCGAAGTAGTCAAATGCTTCCTTCAAGCACTCAAATTCATTTCTGTTGCCAATGTTGTCCTCTATTTCTTGTTGCAGAGACTTCCACATAATTAGCCCTTTTTCAATTACCAAATCCTCTGTGCCTTCATTCAATATTGTAGCTTCCAGCCCATACATTCTTTAAAGCTCTGTACTTATCAAATCAATTCCGTATTGCAACAATTCCATATCGTAATGTTCATAGTGGTGTAGAGTTCTAATATTCTAAACCTCTAATTGTTGAGCTCCTTTTGATTACCCCTCACAGTGCTTCTCATCATAGGACCACTGTTGTGACCTGCCACTTAGCATTAAGGTACTAAGCCTTCATACTCTATCGGGGGCCATTCTCCCTTTGTTAACAACTCTCCACCCTTGGTTTGTTGAGCTCTTATGACCATGTTCCAGCCCAAATTATATTGGAAGCCCTCTATATCAAAACTTTTCAACACTCCAACTGTTATAGAGTTCCGACATATTCAATCCTCCGATCACCGAGCTCCAATATGATGTCATCACCTCCAGGTGGTGATTCCTTAGAGGTGACACGTGTCACTTGATTCTGGCCCATTAGCTACCCAATACGGTTAAATATGCCTACCACATGTCCAACCATACTATCACGTCACTCTGATGTCATTTGCCACTGTATCTTATCAAAGCCATTCATACGCTGCCATGTGTTCTGCTGGAGGAGAGACAAGAGTGCCTCTCATCCTTGTTTTTGCACTAAAATCCTTTGTTATTCCTCTTCTGGCAAAGCTCAACACTTTTAAAGGCTTATCAACACTCATCAATATCGCAACTTTATGCGGTTCACTCACTTGAAAAATTTCCAATACTCTGATCTTCGAGGTTCCATTTTCCTCCAACCTTTGATTTTCGATATCGTTGATTATGCTGATACGCAGACCTCCCGATCTCTGACTACTAATATGTTGATCTGTCGATCTCTGATATCCCAACTTTCTTAGGACTTCAAGTCCCTGAACTTCAGCAGACCATAAATTCTGATCCAGTAGCCCATTTTTGGACTTCCGCATATCTTTGAAAAGCTTGTTCAAAGCACTTTCCAATGTAGAGAGTCTGATATAGGCTTTGAGTCCTTTTGCTGCTTGGAAGGTAACTGGAAAATTCTCTTTCCATTGACTCTTTGGCCATTTGAACACCAACTACCATGATGATCATTTTATGGCTTCTTCAGTAAGACTACTACTATCATGATTCTCTACAAGAAGCCTACAACTACCATGGAGTTCCATCTAGCTCATCATTGTAATCATCATTTTATGGCTTCTTCAGTAAGCCTTCTACTGTGATGATTTTCTACAAAGAAACTCAACAACCATGGGATTCCTTCCAAAAACCCAATCATCATGCTGACCCTTGTCTAACATCAATTCCAACACTTACAAAACCACCTATACACCATCAAATGTCGAATATGCTTTGTCTCCTCCTTCACAAATTCCTTTCCAAAGTTCAATAAAAATGATGGTGTGTTTTATTTTTCCGGACCAATGTATTCAGCCAGAGATTAACTCACAAATCCATGCAGTCATCACATAGATAATTCAAGAATGCATTGAATGCAGAGAATGGTCTATCCAAATGCAAATATTTGATAGATAATGGAGGGTAGGAAACTAAAAGGAGTTACAATGCAAAAAATTAATTTTTGGGGCTAGCTCTGATACCATGTCAGGCCAGGAGTAACTCCACAAATAACTTGTTTCATTTTCATTAAGATAGCATATGACTATATACAAGGAGAGAGAGACTATTGGGTTTCATCTCCCAATGTCTCTTCCTCTTCCAACCTCTGTTAATGAACCCCTCATAATGAACCCATTCCTTCTGTGCAAAACCTTTTTCCACGAGTCTGGCTTTTTTCTTATCAAGTGAGCCATCTACTTTATACTTGTTTTCGAAGACCCACTTGTAGCCAATTGGTTTGGTTCCCAACGAAGGATCAAACCGATTGGTTTGGTTCCCGATGGAGGATCAACCAGCTTCTAGGTGCCATTCTTTATCAAAGCATCATATTCTTTCTACATCAATTCTTTCCAATCATCATGAGAAGTGGCTTCTTTGAAGGAAGTTGGTTGGAAATTTGTCAAAAAATTCAATTCAAAATCATAAAGAAAAATCCATATCAACAGGTGAATTAGAATCGTCTACATCACCCCCATTTTGTCTCGTTGAGCCTTTTTGTACTCTCTTTCCAACCTCATCAGGACAAACACATTCAAGTGTCCTTGTCAGCCATTTTGGAGGACCTTTCTAAGATGGCCCAGGATGCTCAGTTGAATCAAATGGGACTACACCAAGATTTAGTCTCTCAACTCTGTCAATCACATCAATAAAACTGTCATCAGTGGCTAGAGATTCATGTGAGGGAGAGAGTGGTTCAGTAGAAGATTCCACATATTTATCTGGTATAGGAATCCCCTCTTCAAGATGTGGAATCTCATTATAAAACCCTTGAAAAGACCTGCATGACCGAATCTATCCAAATGATAAATTTGTCACTCAACAACATTTTAAGTCTTGGAAGATTCAAGAAATATCACATCTCTAGATATTATAAACTTCTTATTCACTTCATCATAGAAACAATATGCTTTCGAGGTATTTGGGTACCCCAAGAAGATACATTTGCGACTCCTTGCACTAATTTTATTTCCCTGTTCCTTTGGTATTAAGGCATAATAGGTCGAACCAAAAACCCTGATATGCCTCACTGAAGGAATGTTCCCATACCACATTTCATATGGAGTCTTGTTTTTTATAGCATTAAATGGACACTTATTCTTTATATACACAACACATAGAATTGCATAAGCCCAAACATCAGTTTAACATTCTTGAAAAACACCATGGAACGTACCATATTTAAGATTGTAATGTTCATTATTTTAGTGATCTAGGTGGATGTTGGTGGCCACCTACCTATCCCACTTGGACCCCCACAACTGTCTCTTTCAGTTTTTCAGTTTCCTTAATTGTAGCACAATTTACTATTTTTGGCAATTTTTCACGTTGTGAACTTCTGGAGCGGTTTTGAGGCCCTAAACGATGTTTTATGGGAAAATGGGGGCCAACATAAATTGTAGACCAATGTTGGCCATTCGAAAGTTGTACTCCTCAGATATATCTTTCTAAAGAGGTATTGTGTGCATCAAACGGAGATCGTATGCCAAAGTTACGACCTCGGGAAGTTGATGTACCAATTTACCTAAACAGGGCCCATAGTTTGGCACTTCATCTCCTAGGGTTAGGTTTTTGGATGTTTAGGGTTTTCTATTGTTTCTTAACAATAAATAAGCCTTTGAGCCTCATTGTAACACACTTCAAAGGCATGTATCTGCCACATCTCTCCTCAGAGATAAGCTACCATCGCTCGAGCTAGTTTATTTCCATTTATGTTTGTAAGCATATTTCAATATTTTGCATTAATGAAATGAAGTATTATTTCTATTGCATCTCTATATTTATGGTTATATCTGTAATTTGTTGTGTTCCTTTTTAAATCCAGATCATTCAACTACTTCGTTATGTTGGGGATTATAAGGCATGGTTGTTTCATGTTTGATCCCATGTTGGAGAAGATAGTTTTCAAATTCATTTGATGTATATTAATTTCCATTATCAGTACAAATATATCCAATATGATATTGTGCATCATTTTCAATCCATGCATGAAAGTTCTTGAATGTTTCAAAAGCTTCAGATTTGTTCTTCAATAAATAAACCCAACACATTTTAGTGTAGTGATCAATAAATGTCATCATATATGTATTACCATTTGCAAAAGGAACATGCATTGGGCCACATAAATCATAATGAATGAGTTCAAGTTTTCTATGTGCTTTGGAATGAGAAACATGAAAAGAATGTTTTTTGTGCTTTCCTAAGATACAAGCATTACATTGCTTAAGTTTACTAGGAATATTTGGCAAGCGAGTAACACCATTTTTCTTCAACAAATGGAGGTTGTCATAGTTTAAGTGTCCAAATCTAGCATGCCATAAAAAACTTGATGGAAATGTACCTTCATCATAGTGAGAACTATATGAAAATTTTGTGCATGAACAAAGGTTCCTTGTTGCTTCAAAATTCTTTCTTATTCTATCTGAATCATGACAAGTGAGTGATTTGATGCTTTTCTGACCTCAATTTCGCATTCAAATATGTGAATGGAGTGTCCTTTCTAGGGGATGTGGACCAAAGACAATAAGTTTCTACTCAACTTTGGGAGGTATAGAAAATCATGTAGAAGAAAGGCTGGAAGACTAGGTAGTTTGAATCTCATGGTGCCAAACAGTGATGGGTTGAGTTTTGACTTGTCTACAAAGTATATTGCTTCATCAAAATTATCAGTGAATTCTTCATATAAATCTCTTCTGAAAGTCATATGGCAGTTTGCTCCTGAATCAAGCAACCAAGCACCTTTCCATGAAGCAAGTGAAGCATTGAGTAAGTCTTTAGTTGTTGGAAATAATACTGAGAGGGGGGGGGTGAATCAGTATTATCAGATCAATCAAACTTTTCAATTTCATACTCAGAAACATATACGCTACTTCAATTAAGTGAACCCGCGTGTACACGCTACTGTGTCTAATGAAACTCGCGTATATCCAGAGATCTTATAATTCAGTTAGCTTAATCTTCAGTAAATGCATCAGATCATTATTAAGCATATTAACAGTAAACAGGTGCAGAATAACAGAACAGAACATCACACAAGAGCCACACACATGAACACAAAGATATAAGGTGGAAACCCAATGTGGGTGAAAACCACCTGCTGCAAGTCATCTCAATCTTCTTCTTAATAAGAAAATCCTTTTACAATATTTATACTGGTGCAGTCTTATACCAGTACGGGAGCTACAACCCCCTTTGCTCTTGTACTAGCCGATCCATTTACTAGTACGCAGGCTGCTACCTGCTACAATGCTCCAAAGATCTCCTTTTGCTTTTGTACTAGCTTAGATACTAGTACGTAGGTGCTTGCCTACAATCTTCTCACCTCCAGGTACCACGTTTCATCAATTTTCAGACTGGATACACTGAAGCACAACACATAATCTGTAAGGCCACTTTTCATCCAATTTTCATACTGGACCCATAACTATCATTGAAGCTCAAAACAATCATCAAACTCTGAATCACTGAAACCCTGTTAACAACAGTCACCAGAACACAGAGCAGACACAAAACTCTGTAATAACCATCAGATCCATCTGCAACTTCAAATATTAAGATTTACAATGTATACGCAACTTCGATGAATCAAACCCGCGTGTATACGCGCTTTTATCAAAGCCAACCCGCGTACAGATCTAAAAACAATTTCTCATAACTTGCAGCTGTACCAGACATCAGTCATACTCATAACACTTATAGAACAATACATGCGTCAGTATGTAGATCTAGAATAAGCATCATAAAGATAGTTCATTTCAAACCATTTGATCCCGATCTCTCCTTAGATCTAGTTCTCCATCAACCGGTGAGATCTCTCCTTAGCTCAGATCAAGCAATGCATCATCAACCCATAACCCTGTATACTGGATCTAATGCTTCATCAGATATTCAAGACATTTCAGATACGCTTGCCTAATGATTTCCTTCTCCTTATATAGCCTTAGGCCTTGTTCAATACCAAGAGCCAAAACCATAGAAATCCAATACCATCAACTTCAAAATAGGGATCGACACGCCCGTCGAGACACAATGGTCCGAAACCATAGGCACAACTTCCAAGGACTAACCGCCATGGACCAAAGGTACTTTTCCACATACACGCGCTTTTGCTGAAGCCAACCTGCGTGTACACGCGACTTGGGCTTAACGAACCTGCGTGTATGAACTTTCTCTTCTTCTTATAGTCTGATCATCAATTCCTTGTTGCTGACCTTCTGTACTATGATTTGTCATCAGTGAGGTTTGCCATCAAGGACAACACTTATCTCATAATGCCAACAATCTCCCCTTTGGACTTGATGGCAAAGCTAACTTGTCACACTTAGAACTATTATCTGATTCCTTTGAGCTGTCCTCCATCAGTCACATCTGATATCTCTTCTGAAGATTCATCATCTGATTCCTTTGAGCTGTCCTCCATCAGTCACATCTGATATCTCTTCTGAAGATTCACCCAATTATACATAAGTGAGATATTCTTCTATGAGAGGGTTGCCATCAAGTACAACACATGCATCATAATGCCAACAATCTCCCCTTTGGACTTGATGGCAACAACACCAAATCACTCTCCCCCTTTGACATCAAGGGCAAAGGGTGGACCAAGATATTCTCTTCCTTTGCTGAATCATTCACTGTCCATACTCCCCCTGAGTACTTGCTGAAATCTCTGAATAGTCTCCCCCTTTGTATATGCCAAGGTGTACCAATCTGTCCATGCTCCCTCTGAGTACATGCTGAATCTCTGTTCTTGCTGAAGTGTGCTGATCATGCTCTCCCTGACTGTAAGCAAGGTCTACAAAAGATGTTCTTCAAGAAGAACATGACTCTATACATCATAAAAGACCTTCCTATCACTTAGGACTCATACATACATCCATCTCTCAACTAAGTGAGGATAAACAAGAAAATGACTCATCCACCCAACCAAGTGGGGATACATCAAAAATTTACATCTGACAACCAATCATATTGCATCAATCATCCCAGGCATAGTGGGGAAACCAAAATAGGCCGTTACATGACCTTGACACCATGAAAGAGATACCACAAAAGAGATATATGACATAGAGACGAAATAACTAGACCAAGACTTATGAAAGTCACCAGCAGCATCTGATAATCACCATTCAGATCAGCAACCAAGAGATCCTTCTGTTCTCCTTTCGCCTTTGTTCCTCCTGAAATGAACACCAAATGTGAACTAGAACCAAAAGCTTTAAGATAATGCCAACAATGCATCATTGGAAGATTATCTGCTCCCCCTGAACCTGTGCCAGATGATCTCTGTCAGACCTATATCAGACTTTCTGCAACCAACATCTGTCCCTGCTGATTTCCTTCAAAACTCCATATACGCGTCTGTATACACATAAACAAGCGTATATACGCAGATATCCCTTACGCAACACGCGTACACCATATACGCGACTATCCCCTTGTAAAACGGCGTATGCACGCGGATATCCTTTAAACAACACGCGTATACAAATTTCCATATCAGCAACCTATAAATGTCCTGTAGAGAATAGGTCATCAACCTATAACAAGGTATGTCTGCATCAATTCATCCCTTTGAACAGAATTCAGAGTCATTCACATTGTATCATGTGTGAAACCACCATAGCCATTTCATCAAGCTCTACATGATCCAAGTATCATTACTTGGGAACATCTGCATCAATTAACATATGTAAGTATAAACCTATCATCATATAGATAAGAACTCATCACCATGTCTCCAATAAAGCAACTTTGAGTAGTCATCCATGTATCAGCATTATGTATCTTGAGCTCAAGCTCATTTGACAAAACTTCTTGATATCATCAACAGCAACAATCCTTATCCACAAGAGTGCCTGCATCATAACTGTATGATCTTTATGCATATGACAGCAACAATATATAAGTGACTCATCATCAAGTGAAGATGTATATTCAAGCTTTGTACTTCTCCTTGTCCTTATGAATATCACCATGTAAGCACCATATATGCATCATCAAAGAATCAACCATAAATCTGATCTGATCATCAACTATGTAACCTCAAGAATCATATGAGATTTTATCATAGACAACTCACAACCACATCATAGCAAGATATATCATTTAGCCATATAAGAATCATCACCAAGGATTATAAACCATAATGCCAACAATGAATTACTAAAGGCATATGCTCCCCCTCAACCAGTGCCATCTGTTAGATCTAATCATGCATATATCATCAATAAGCATCAAAACATCATCATCCTCAAGTTAGGATCAAAAACACTTCTAGACATCATACAAGTAACAAAACATTTCCACACATCCTCAGCAGACTGTAACCAATAGAGCAAATAACAGACTGAATCATATCAGATCCTTTTTCTGATCCTGTCCCCACTGCTTTTCCTCAGACTGACATATACGCGACTTGGCAGTGTCTAACTCGTGTATATACGCGACTTCCCTTTAAGGAACTTGCGTATGAGATTCAGGACACTTAAGTTTTACACTTTCAGCTCCCCCTGAGTCTGATATGTCTGTGCTGTGCTGTGTCTCAGTACATTGTGCTGACTGTACTTCCTTCTTCCTCCATATCTTCAAGTGTGATGAGGTTTTCTCCTTTTGGTGTGATGTCCATCCTTTGTTCCTGCATTCCTTTGCTATATGTCCAAGCTTGTTACATGCATAACATCTAACATGTTTCATGTTCCTTCTGTAGCAATCAGCAGCTTTGTGACCATACATATTGCAAGTAAAGCAATATCCATTAAAGTACCTTGATTGAGATGACCTGTCCGCATAATAGTCTTGAACTCTTCTTCTTCTACATCTAGCTGCAACATGTCCAAGATTATGACATACATAACATTCAACATTATTCATAGGAGGAGTAAAAGATTTTCTTTGAAGATTTTCTTTCCTTGGTTGATGATGAGATTGACTTTTCATCTCCTTGTTGATCATTTTAGATTTCTCTTTCGAGTTCCTTGCCTCACCTTGTGAACTAGATTCACCTTTAACAGATTCATGAAAACCAAGACCAGTCTTGATAGCAGGGGACCTTTGACTATTAAGAATATCATCCAAGGCTTTAGTACTATCTTGAAATCTCAAAAGTTTATCCTTTTCTTCTAATTTACCTTTCAAGATATTTACCTCAACTTGAAGTTGTTCCTCCTTTTCTAGACATTGCTTCTTCATGTCTTCTCCATCTTTTCTTCCTTCTTCCATTTTTTGCCTTAGATTGAGTGTCTCCTTTTCTTGCTTTTCATACAGATCCTGCTGAATTTGACGAACTCTGAAGGCACATTCCAACTGTGATTTTAAGCTGATGACTTCGTTGTCTTGTTTTTCAATTGCTTGGTGTAGATCTGTATTCTGCTTCTTTGATTCTTCAAGATCTCCTTTTAGTGAGAGGATTGTAGCTTCAAGATTTTCATAGTAGCTGGATCTATCTTTGAGTTTCTTGATGGTTGTGCTTCTTTCGTTGACTTCTTTTCTTAATGATGTCACTTCATGCTGCAATTTTTGACATTGGTCTTCCTTGTCCTTGAGAAGCTTTCTTACCTTGTTTCCTTCTTCTAGTTGGGCCTTTAGTTTGGTAACTTCTTCTTTGAAAGCACATTCCCTTTTGTTCAATAGATCTTGTTGATCTTTAACTTTGTCTGCAAACCTTCTAAACATTGCCTCTATTTGACACTTTTCTTGCTCACCCATAAAAGCATGTTCAGTAGTTTCACTATCACTTCCATCACTTTCACAAGGAAATATAGCAGGAACATCAGAGGATAACACATTCATACCTGATAATGATTCTGAATCTAATTCTGAATCTGAAGAACTTCTTATACCTAATCCCCAATCGACTCTCCCACTGTCATAGATCTTCTGAGATGTCTTCTTCTTCTTATGAGCTTTCTTCTTAAGCTTCTTTCCCATTGTTCCACGGATCTCCTTCAAGCGATCAAGCTTCTACCAAAGGACCTGCTCTGATACCAATTGTTGGAAATAATACTGAGAGGGGGGGGGGTGAATCAGTATTATCAGATCAATCAAACTTTTCAATTTCATACTCAGAAACATATACGCTACTTCAATTAAGTGAACCCGCGTGTACACGCTACTGTGTCTAATGAAACTCGCGTATATCCAGAGATCTTATAATTCAGTTAGCTTAATCTTCAGTAAATGCATCAGATCATTATTAAGCATATTAACAGTAAACAGGTGCAGAATAACAGAACAGAACATCACACAAGAGCCACACACATGAACATAAAGATATAAGGTGGAAACCCAATGTGGGTGAAAACCACCTGCTGCAAGTCATCTCAATCTTCTTCTTAATAAGAAAATCCTTTTACAATATTTATACTGGTGCAGTCTTATACCAGTACGGGAGCTACAACCCCCTTTGCTCTTGTACTAGCCGATCCATTTACTAGTACGCAGGCTGCTACCTGCTACAATGCTCCAAAGATCTCCTTTTGCTTTTGTACTAGCTTAGATACTAGTACGTAGGTGCTTGCCTACAATCTTCTCACCTCCAGGTACCACGTTTCATCAATTTTCAGACTGGATACACTGAAGCACAACACATAATCTGTAAGGCCACTTTTCATCCAATTTTCATACTGGACCCATAACTATCATTGAAGCTCAAAACAATCATCAAACTCTGAATCACTGAAACCCTGTTAACAACAGTCACCAGAACACAGAGCAGACACAAAACTCTGTAATAACCATCAGATCCCTCTGCAACTTCAAATATTAAGATTTACAATGTATACGCAACTTCGATGAATCAAACCCGCGTGTATACGCGCTTTTATCAAAGCCAACCCGCGTACAGATCTAAAAACAATTTCTCATAACTTGCAGCTGTACCAGACATCAGTCATACTCATAACACTTATAGAACAATACATGCGTCAGTATGTAGATCTAGAATAAGCATCATAAAGATAGTTCATTTCAAACCATTTGATCCCGATCTCTCCTTAGATCTAGTTCTCCATCAACCGGTGAGATCTCTCCTTAGCTCAGATCAAGCAATGCATCATCAACCCATAACCCTGTATACTGGATCTAATGCTTCATCAGATATTCAAGACATTTCAGATACGCTTGCCTAATGATTTCCTTCTCCTTATATAGCCTTAGGCCTTGTTCAATACCAAGAGCCAAAACCATAGAAATCCAATACCATCAACTTCAAAACTAGGGATCGACACGCCCGTCGAGACACAATGGTCCGAAACCATAGGCACAACTTCCAAGGACTAACCGCCATGGACCAAAGGTACTTTTCCACATACACGCGCTTTTGCTGAAGCCAACCTGCGTGTACACGCGACTTGGGCTTAACAAACCTGCGTGTATGAACTTTCTCTTCTTCTTATAGTCTGATCATCAATTCCTTGTTGCTGACCTTCTGTACTATGATTTGTCATCAGTGAGGTTTGCCATCAAGGACAACACTTATCTCATAATGCCAACAATCTCCCCTTTGGACTTGATGGCAAAGCTAACTTGTCACACTTAGAACTATTATCTGATTCCTTTGAGCTGTCCTCCATCAGTCACATCTGATATCTCTTCTGAAGATTCATCATCTGATTCCTTTGAGCTGTCCTCCATCAGTCACATCTGATATCTCTTCTGAAGATTCACCCAATTATACATAAGTGAGATATTCTTCTATGAGAGGGTTGCCATCAAGTACAACACATGCATCATAATGCCAACATTAGTTACTCCAATGTTGCAATGCGCCACAACATAATGAGGGGACTCAGGTGGTTTTTCCCCTTTGTCGAGTGTTTTACCTTTTCCTTCATTTCTTTCCTGCTCAATTATGTCCCAAGGTAGCTTACATGTGGAAGCATCATATCCATCTCTATTGCATCGTATGTAATGAATATCAGACCTTTCTCTGTGGAATGTCTCCCCCCCTTACCTCTAAAATTATTCCTTCCTCTTCGGCCACCTCTTCCTCTAGAAGAATCTTGTGCATGATTCTTCTCTTTTTATGCAAGGAACACAACTTCTTCAGTGCGAGGAATTGTCTTCTTCCTAAAAGCCTTCTCTCTCTCAACAAACTTCTTCTCAAGGGAGTCAAAGGTGATCTCCTTAAGATTTCCACTTGCTTGCAATGACTCTAGATAATGTGAATAGGTAGGATATAATGCCTTGACATAAGCTATGAGAGGAGTATCTATTTCAACGCAAGTGGCTTTTATGTCATGAATAATGGATCTTACTTCTGATGCTAAGGCAAAAGGGTCATAATTTTTCAATTCAGGATTGAACAACGAAAGGAGGAGAGTTGTGTTTGTGTTTCTAACATCCTGTCAATCTTGTGAGCTCTCTACGTATTTCTCTGGTTAGCAGTTAGCAGAGAAAGGCCACTAGTTTCATGGGATTACTTTGTATGGGTAGATGAGATTACTTTGTATGGGTAGAGATTTTAAATCAAATATTTAAATAAATTAAAAGATTAATTAATTTAATATTTTGCCTTGGGTAGATGGGATTATTTTGTATGGGTAGATGTTTTAAATTAAATATTTAAATAAATTAAAAGATTAATTAATTTAATGTTTAAATTTTCTTGAGGGTCATTTATAAGTTTTATAAGTTTTTATTGTAGGAAGATACAAGCAAGTCTTATTATTAACTTTTGTCTCTCAAATTTTGGTGTTGGAATCGATTTACAAATAGTCCTACCCACTACTGTCAAACTATCTATATTTAACATACCAGGTATTTTATTTGGCGAACAAAAACTATTTTCTTTGGCAAACAAAGACTTTGAGAGTTGTCTGTATTTAACATGCCAAATAGTTTCTTGGGCAAACAAAGACTTTGAGAGTTGACTGGGCGAGAGGGACGTTGTTTGTTTTCAGAAAGGCTAACATCCTACTCCTCTCAACCCCAGAGGATCGTTGTCGGTGTTCACAAACTCCTCTCAACCCCAGAGGATGCGATTAAGTTTGGATAAAGTCATTTAACAATTTCCCCGGGCCTTCTTGTCATCTCGGCACCCAACCCGCTCAACCATCCAATTCATCCAATTTTAGATGTTGTGATTGAAGACAACCCCTAAAGATTCTCCGCCCAACTCACTCAAACATCCAATTCGTCCAATTTTAGATGTGTGATTGAAGACGGCCCCTAAAGATTCTTCACCCAACTTTGCTCAAACCATCCAATTCGTCCAATTTTAGATGTCATTGACGACGATCCCTAAATATTCTTCGCTCAAACCGCCCAATTCGTCCAATTTTAGATGCCATTGAAGACTGTTCGCCCAACCCGCTCAACCGTCCAATTTTAATTTTAAATGAGATTGAAGAGGGCCCCTAAACATTCTTCCAAAGTTTTTCCCTACGCCTTCTTCCCAAACTTCCAAAGTTTTTCCATCTCATGGAAGACCAGCAGCCACCATATTGTCGTAATACACAGAAAAAAACAGAAAATCGACGTCGCTTAGATGAGAAAATGGAGTCTTTCCCTATTGTGGTAATACACATGACAAAAGGTCACAAAATATGCATATCTTAGTTGATTCAAGATACATCAGAAAATGAAGTTTCTTTGTCCATCTATTCAATAAAAGAAGACTATTAAGTTATTTAACAATTTCCCGGCGCCTTCTTCGCATCTCGGTGCCCTAAAGATGTGATTGAACACGACCCCTAAAGATTCCTCGCACCTTTTTCGCATCTCGTGGAAGACCATCATGTTGTCATAATACACACCAGAAAACACAAAATCTGCATCTCTGAGTCTACCTATACATAAGAAAATCACATTAACGATCTTTTCGAGATTAATTAATGATGATCTTTTAATACGAATTTTGATAAAAAGTATTGGTTGGACAAGAGCGCACTAGCATAATATTAATCAAAAGGAAATCTCTCCGCCTCTCACTGACTAACGAGAGTCTCTTTTAAACATTCAACTCAATATCACCTAAACATTAAATATCACACTTTGGCTAAAATAAA
Organism: Pinus tabuliformis; assembly: GCA_031772625.1. Classification (NCBI taxonomy): domain Eukaryota; kingdom Viridiplantae; phylum Streptophyta; class Pinopsida; order Pinales; family Pinaceae; genus Pinus; species Pinus tabuliformis. Next base: position 1,259,230,326 of record CM062811.1, read on the forward strand.
TTTAAAAAAATTGATAAATAAATTGAAAAGTCCATAAAATTAGTTAAAACACTCTCATTGCCCGTGACTAAAAACCAGAAAACTCTTCTTTAAAGTCAGTCAAGGGCATTTAAATATAAAATATGACATTTAAAATAAAATAATTTTAAAAAACCGAACAGTTCATAAATTAAATTAAAAATTTCAAAATCATCTTCTTTGGGTATTTGAGTAATGTTTATATATATTATTTTTTTGGGTATTTTTTGGGCTTTAATAATTTTATTTAATTAGGATGGTAGGGGTCTAACTTTAATAGAATATTTTATAATATTTTTAATAGTCGACACAATTTAAATGTTGATATTTCTTTTTAAAGTAGTTATGTTCTTTTCTTCCCTTTTAATTAAATTCATTAATTAAAAAAAATGACATTAAAACAAGTTTCATATGAAATGAGTTATAGTTTTTTTGGGGTATGTGGTATTAATAAGCCATGATATTGTGACAAAGCCTACATCTACATATTAAGAATCTCCAAAGTAAAATGAGGGCAAATATTTTGGATAAGAACCTTGTTCCATGTTTTATTAAATGTATAAATGTCTAACTTATATATTATTGTTTTGTGACTAGTGGAATTCGTAATGCGCTAACACTCGTACTCACATGATAGAGGCTCAATCCTCGACAACTACCACTATAACCTCTAGGGGCAATTGCATCGCCCCCAAGCACAACACACGAGTAAGATGGGGTTTGAACTTGTGACCTGCACAATGACACAAATGCCTTAACAGTACACTCGATGGCCAACAAGCTGCACCCCTCGAGAACTTATTTATAATAATAATATAATAATAAAAGTTATAGTTTAGTTAGTTTTTATGGTATTTCTAATTTTTAACAAGGTGAGATGTATAATGAAATAAGTGTTTTGATGCTCATTATGGAATATCGATTGATACCTATCTGCATTTATCATTTATCAATGACTTAATTTATATGAATATACTAGTTTTCTAAAATTTCATTTACCAACCTTTAAGGGTGTTAAATTTTATTAGGGCTATATAGTTCTTTGCTTTAGATAATTGCATTACTTCATTTGCATATTAAATTCACCCCACAAAATATCATTATTCAAATTTTCATCATTATTGAACAACATATGCAATTATATAGAAAGAACAATATCATCAGCAATGCAGTGAAACATAAAGGAACAATAGGAGAAAAACATTCACACATAAAGACGCCAAGATTTGTTACAGACTAGGGAAAAACCCACTACAAGGAAAACCCTTTCAAATTCTTCTTCTTGTTAGATTGTCGTTAAATGATTCAACAAAAGAGAGTACAATGATCCATATCTTCATCCATAATCCTATCCACCAAAATCAACTAAACAACATCCATGAGATGAACCCAAAAATGTTAATAATCAAAAACCTGATTCATAAGTCTATAGTCAATTGTTAATGTCTACGGTCAACTGTCGAACTCTGTGATCAATTGACGAAATATTCGATCTACTATAAAATTCAAACCCTATTTCCCAACCACACGTATAGAGTGATGTGCATGTAGCTAGAACCCTTCAATGACACAAATGAGCTTGTGTGCCTATGTTTGCGACCGAAATTTACTTGAAGCATGTCTACATTTGGAAATCAAAACCCTAAACACATGTGCAAGCTTCGGACCTTGCAATCTCAGACATGTATGAAACAACCTCTGTGGCCCAACCTGAGACCTGTGTGAGCCAAACCCAAAGAACAAAGAATGATCATAATGATGATGTCCAAATGAGGGCCACTTGACTTGTATTTATATCCGTCCATGGGTGTCTGATTTCTCTTTTGGGTCGACTTGTTCTTTTGTTCACATGTGGCCTTCAATTCAAAAATACACTTTCCCTTGTCCAAATTGAGTAGTCCAATAGTCAAAATTGGGCCTCTTGAAAAGAGGAATTTAGTCCCATTATTAGAATTTGTCACTGAGGTACCAAATTAACACTACCTCACAGATAGAGAGAAATTTGAATCATGTCATCATATCATGTCCTATCTCAAGTATCCCATCATCAAATATCATCATTGTTCATCTCAGTTCATCTCTGCTTATTCCTGCTTATCTCTTCATTCTCTATGCTCGTATGTTGAACACTCTCGAGTATAAAAGAAAAATAATTTGAATTTGGAGGGGAGCCCAAGCTACCACCCTCTATCCATTAGGGTGCCACTACTACCACCCAGAATCACTGCTAGTGGGGAACCCAATGCTACCGCCAAGGAAAAATCAAAGAACATATCATCAGGGAGCCTTACTCAACTTGGAACCACATCAGGGCAGCACATCTCAACCCAAAATCCAATGACAATGAGGAATGTCCTATTGGAAACTCTCACCTCATGTCCATGAGAGTGGGGAAATTCCTATTAGACACTCTCTCCCCATGTCATCTCATTGAGCAATAGGCGAGATAAAAATGACTAAGCAAGTATCAAAAAGCATCCCATGATGTAATCAATGGGCAAGATACCACTTGCTATAAAAATTAAGGATCACGACCATCATATTTCCTGTTGATCTTCCCAACAATGACACTTAATAGCCATGTGGTAGAACATTTGCATCATAACCATCTTAGGTAACACACCTCCAAGCACTCTCTCAACTCGTTGGTGAGACATGGAGCGGTAATCCTAGCAAGCCTAGCTTGTGGGAATGATGCAAAATGGGGTATACTCTACATAGACCAATATACAAGAGCAACATCTTCAACCCCATCAGTAACATATAGGGGTGATTACCTATTTTCCATAGATCCCTCGACTCCAGAGCCCTCCATCTCAATTCCTTACCTTGGGAGCTCAAACAAGGGGGAAGAGTTGGCCCAGTATTCCTGATCAATCTTGCTTCCTATAGATCACAAAAATATCATCGTGCTCATATCTAGTATCGACTTAAACAACTCACTGAAGAGTTCAATCATAATGTCTCAATAGCAACAGTCTCCTGTTCATGCAGGACATCAAATCAAATATTATATTAGAACAAATATATACATCAGAAAAGGATACCTTATTCATCCTCCCTCTCATAGAGGCAACAACCACAAGCCTAAGCTTGTCTCATACTACAACATTATCTCAATATATGAAGATATCTCAATCCCAAACATATATGGGATTCTCTACCAATTGGATCCCACTCTTTATCATCACAATGTATGACTTTCACATCAATAACTTGTTCAAAATAAGTCTCCAAAGAGTTTCTTCAACCTATCTCATAGCTAGCCATGCTAGCAACACTAAACTCGACGTCGGTCGTTCTTGAATGTTAGGGTCCAACCCTAACCTGTTTATTTATGTAATAAGCCCAAGGGGCCTAGTCAGAGTCATAGTTTGTTAGTTGAGTCAATAAATATCGTAAGCGTTTATACACATTAACAATAATTGTAAGTGGAGACTTGCATTATAGAAAAGGGACCACAATTAGTTATAAATGAGCCATAATTAATAAATAAAGTGGTTAAAAATATTATTCAAGGGATCGCTAGTAGTTAGGGTTTTGGATGTCATAAAGCTATAAATAGTCTCTGTAACCCCCTTCTCCCACATCTACCCAAGCAACCTACCAACTAGGGTAAACATGTGAAGAGAAGCCACTATGATATAATTCGACCTCCTAAGTCATGTCAAGGAAGTGGAAACAATGGAAACACACCATACAGACATTCAACATCAGCATTAGGACCCTCAAGAACTAATCTAACCTTTCTAGCAAACAACCCCTGGATCCCACTAAGCTTTTGGACCACTTGATCTCTGGACGTTCTCATGCTATGGGCATGCCAGCATCTAGGGACCTTTAGACACTCTCACAGGCCTACAAGCCAACATCCAGGGACTCTTTTGCACAGTGATGTGCTAGCGTTCCCGAGATTTGAGCCACCTTTTTAGGCCTAGAGCTCAGGTCACTGCCCAAAATTGAATCACATCTTCAGAACAGTAAAATAACAAGGAAATGGCAGTATAAATGCAATAACTTGAATGACACCTTGAATGGACCCCTACTAGCCATGATAGGTATTTCGTCAAACATATCACAAATATTAATCTACAAGTGTAAATAACAAATTTGAGCATAGGCGTCTTGTCTCATACTTAGTTGAGAATTGCTAAGTAGCATTGATGCCTCAACACATCAACTACCATTTCATCCATTAGGTCATAGTTACATTTTCCATTCATTTACAAGTAAAAACATGACGAGATCTATGTTACTATCATAAAACACATACATAACCAGCATAATAGCAGCAGAAATACCAATGAAATTACAACCATATAAACCACATATATTCTAGTATAATACTCATAGAAATACAAAGAGAAATAACCTCATATTGATGAAAAAAAATCCAAACCCGGGATGGGACTTCCAGGTTCTGCCGACCGTAGAATGGCAGAGCCAAATCTGTCTTCAGCCATTCACCCTCATGCCATATTCAGATCATGAACATGGGATCTCATAGAACACATCAATAAAAAAACCATCCAGAGTTTCCAAAGACCATCCACCGCAACCCATCAAATAGTGATTCCACCTCACGGTCAGGCATCACAAAAACATCATTAGATCGGTCTCTATCCAAGCCTTCCGGGGCTCCAGAGCATTTTTCCATCCAAGGCTCCAAGACTAGTAACTCAACCCTTAACTTTTACCGAGCTCCAAAGCATTTGTCCAACGAAGGATCCAGGACTAGTAACTCAACCCACCAAGGGCTCCAATGTGTTTGTCCAAAAGGACCTGAAGCAAAGAGGGAGGCTCCCTGAGTAGTTGAAGGAACAACACGAGAGGTGAGGGAGAGTCAGGAAGGGATAATCGAAGTTGGGGAATAATGAAGATGGTTTAAGCGCAATAAATTCTTCAGATAGGAGGAAACATAGGTGCAAAGTCCCTAAAAAACTTGCAAGAGTAGGACATTACAAAGAGCATAATTGAAATGAAATTTGAAATTGAGAGTTGCACACCTATGTAAAACCAGAGAGCCCAAATTGGCATGGAATCTATCACACAACAACTTCCATATGAAATAAACTCATATATCTAAAGAAAGGAGGGATGGGAACACATGGAGTGGCAGAGGGGCAACCATTTCAATAGAGAGAATGATAAAGTTATTGTGAAGGTCCCCAAGATTGTACACAAGATCCACTTGAGACACCACTTGCAAGCTTATGAAGAATAGCTCTCAAATCCCCTTTGAGCAATATAAAATTTTGTTGTCGAAACCATGTGGGAGAAGCTCTAGAGATCCAAATCTTAAATTACCAGACCACACTTGTTGCATAACACAGAACAAGAATCCCTTGTTAATGTCAAATTTCTCTTCACCTTTGGAGAATGTTTGGCATCCAAAAAGGCACACCGGACTCTCATACAAATAGTAGAGGTCGAAATCCTTCATATTGATCACCCTGCCTTGCTCCATGGGTGTAATCTCAAGGCTAGAAAATTCACACTCACAAAAATCATATCAACCTTGAATACAATGAACTTGCACCCCCTAGAGCTTTCATAGATCCTGGTATGAGGATCGAAAAATAAAGGTGTTGTCTTGTAGTTGAGATTGTTACATGCAAGGATTAAAGGGACGCGTGGCTTGCATGCCTACCTCCATCCAGCTCATCCATGGCAATAGACCCACACCACATAACCACTGATTTATAATTCACAATGTTGAGGGAAGGGAAGGAATTATAAAAGAAATTCATAAAGTCCACCAAAAAATGGATTTCTCAGTGACATACCCATGTACTCTTTTGTTGAAGCAAAGGAAAGAGATCTGGATAGGGCTCTTCACAGAATAGTTTTCCATCAAGACTTATTGTTGATGACTATATTTTTAGCTTCTAAGAGACAAGGCTTATTTGCCAGCTTTTCAGCTTCCTTGTTTTAAGTTCCTAAAATGTGATAGAAGGCCTTGTTAGTGAAGGAATCCAATATACAGGGAATTATGTGCAATAGAAGACTTATATGGTTGTTCTTAGGGAGAGAGCCATTTTGTAAATATTGAATGGTAATAAGAAAATCTACTAGGATTGGTATGCTGAAAAATTCCACATCCTTGGGCAATTGAAGACCAAGAAAGAACTCGTACATTTCAGCCAAATTATTCATCTTTTTTCCAAGCCCCGAGGAATATAACAAAATTTTTCCTCCTCCTACCACCCCATAAATATAATAGATTTTTTATCTGGATATATTTTTTATATTTCTAGGTTACAAGTATGGGAAAACCTTGAGCATTTTCCTTCGTTTCAAGGATTGTTTTAAAATGTGAACCTTCTTTACAGTACAAGGTCATCTAACAATAAGACTCAAAGTCATTATGATAATATACTCATTATGAGCTCAACATGTCAGTTGTGGGAATTGAACTCGAGTGGGGAGGATAACAATCAGTCCTTCCAAACCCCAAACTAAACCCAATTGACATTTCTTACTTTACATACATATATATTTATTTAATTATAGCTTAAATAAATTTCAAAAAGCTATTTTTATTCATTAATTTGAAAACAAAATAATTTTTTTTAATCTGTTGATACCATTGACCAAAAGAGAATGAAAATAAGGAAAAGGAGAAATCATTTGTATGTGCACTGATTTTCCAAAATGAAGACCATACCAAGACAAATTAAATCAAAAAACATTAGTTGTCCCATTGAACTCCAAATAAATGAGCATGCCTTCAAATAGTTATGGAATATGTGTGTGTGTGTGTGTGTGTGCATTTTAATTATAATTAGTAGATAAAATGATTGTACGAAAAGGTATAAGTGTGCTTTGTTTGTCTGTTTGTTTGTTTTAAACTAGATAAATGATATGGATGACAAGATACTCTTCAAAATTGTTTCCAACTCCAACCATAACCATTAGTGGTTCAAGTAAGGATGATATCAAAATGTCAAATTTTGTCTAAATAATTGAGAAATATAGAGATATGTCATCTTATAAAATATTGAAATTTTGGCATAGAATAGGAAGTGACTGGATGATCTATTAAGATGCTTTGTGGTGAAAAGACCACTCTTTCTAAACCTGTGGGCGAAAGTCTAGCCATGCTGGCCACACTAAGTGTTGGTGTGGCATAGGATGAGTGTGATCCCTAAGTGATTTTAACTGGAATTGGCTTAAACGCTCCTGGATAGATGTTACTCAACCCACAGATTATCCAAAATTTTTCTAACAATCACCAATCTATATTCTTTTTCTATCCAAGAAATTTTTTCTTTTCTTTAAATCCTTTGTTCACGTAATGCTGTGAGTTGGAAAAAAAGAATTGATTCCCGATGATGTATCCGATGAAAATGAGGGAGAGAGAGAGAGAGATAGAGAGATTAAATTGGTAAACAAAGACTTTGAGAGTTGAGGGGTACACTATGTATTTTGTTGATTGTTCCCTATGTTGGGATTACTTTTTTGTCTATTCCTTTGTTTTATTTGGACCATATTTGTTTTTTTGCGGGCCATTTTTGCTAAACTACACATGACATTATATTTTTCCTATGAGTGTTGAAGTGAAGCTGAGGTGCATTGTCTATTATATTGATTCTTAACAGGTTTTTCCTACTGGTATTTGTTATAGAATCCATTCTACTATGTACTAAGTATCAAGTCTATGGTGATTAAGAATCATGTCTATGTAAAAATTTCTCATTAACAAATGGCCTATTTCCACTAGATAACTATGTATGAACAATCTCATTAATGAATGGCAGTTTCATTTTTTTCTTTTGAAAAGAAAAATATTGATAACCTATTTCCATTGGATAATTATGTACGAGAAAATTGATACTTAGGTTTTTAGTTTCAATAAAATTATTTAACAATTTGAATAAAATAAAAATTTAAAGAATGATGTGATTAAAGTTTCATTAAAATTATTTAACAATAACCCAGTGCCTTCTTGTCATCTCCGTGTCCCCACCCACTCAAAATTTCAATTCTACAGATGCATTCTACTTTATACGTGATTGAGCACCACCCATAAATATTCTTCCAATGTTTTTCCATCTCATGAAAGACCACCACCGACTGTATTATTGTAATACAAACGACAAAACAAAAAATCTGAATCTCTTTAGGTGATACAAGACAGAGTGTTGAACTGGGACAATGTATCAAAGCGAGGGGTTGTTGGTCCAAATAAATGTTTTCTATGTGGAGTTGAGGAAGAAGATGTTAACCATTTAATGGTTGATTGTCCCTGTTAGGGTCCTATAATTATAGGAAATCTGATGATTCAAATATTATTTGTGGCTCGCATGATGAAGCTTTTGGCTTGCTGACTCGCCCCGCTTCCTCTCCATTTTTCATCATCCTTTACTCAGCTTCCTTCTTTATCACCCACTTTCTCATTAATTCATCTGAATATTACCCCAACATAAGTCGAATACCTGCTTCAAATAATTAATAATAAGTTTGTGTGACAAAAAGGTTATATATTGCAGAGCTTCTGGTTTTTGGATTTTATTGAAATTTGCATAAAAACTAAGCCTGAAAGCTTAGCTCCCGCTCCATCTCCATGCGACCTGCATCCACAATACCTAAGCCTAGCACACCTAACACCAAGCACAAGTAGGTAGCCTTGGGCTTATTTTGTCGAAACACAATGTAACTATGGGCTTGTATAAAGCATCATGAAGAATGTTCCCTTGTGAATGTAGGATAAATACCATATATATATATATATATATAGAATCCCTCCTCTTACCCCTTACTTCACAAAACTCTATTAATATAAAGTTTTGGGCTTTATATTAATTTATCTGGGCAAGCTTATACTACCTCTCCTCCCTGCAAAGTCAAACAATGGCCTCACACTAAGAATTAAACTCCCTTCATTTTTATTTGCCTCGAGATTCGTAAAAATAAATGAAAGGTTAAAATATACTACCTCTCCTCCCTGCAAAGTCAACCAATGGCTAAAATAAATGAACGATTAAAATTCCATATCGTGCACTCAACTCATCCAACACTTAACACTCAAAACACTCAAAAAGCACCCGAGATTAGTGGTTTTCCCAACCCACCTTTTTGCTACATGGCAGCCCCGCATTATATCGCGTCGTCTAAAAAAATACCACCTACAACTTCAAAGCGGTGCGATAAACCATTAACTGTTTTGGTTTTGAATCTTATAAATCTTACGGGAATATAGGGTGGATTAAGTTCAAGTGAAATACAGAGATATGAGAATGCGGTAATATTTCAGAGCTACAGGTGAAACCATAACTGAGGTAAAATTATATAGTTACAATTCACCGACGCCATGAATCTACTAGAGAAAATAAAAGGGAAAATTTCACATGAAATTAATGTACAGGGGAGCAAAGATAACATTCATGTAAATGCATTTCAAGATAGAAGATTAAGTTGAAATCAATTTACAGGCATAGTGAAATCAATTTACAGGTGTAAAATCATGTTGCAAGTGAAAGTAAAAGAGTAAAGTGAGAATACTCTTCCAATCATACAAATCAACACTTGGTTTTGCAAAACCATCCAGGTATTCTACAAGGGTAAAAGGAATTTACATATAAATAAAATGAATTTATAGAGGAAGGAGTAATAGGAACAAAACTACACATGGTTTTGTGAATTCATGGAAAGAGAAAACAAAACCATGGATTGGAAACAACACATGGTTTTGTAGAAATTTAATTATAAATTTCATTTAAATATTTTGGAATTATTATTCAAATATATATATTATTATATATTTTCCAAAATATTTGTGACACTAATGGATGATAAAACAGCAGGGCAGTCATAGGATCAACCATCAGTAAGCGAAGTCTCAGATTATCAAGTCAGAGGATCAGCAAGCAGTTGAGTGAATTACTAAGAAAAAGAGAGATACATCTGCATAAGTCAGAGGATCAGCAAGCAGTTGAGTGAATTACTAAGAAAAAGAGAGATACATCTGCATCTCCTAGTTCATCTCCCAGCACAACGACAAATTTGGGTCCACATCCTACCTGCACCCACTTCCACAGAAACAACATTTGCACAACTCCTTCCACCAGAACTATTAATCTACAACATTTAGAGCTTTTCGTTCACCTATAGTCTAAAAATGTCATGTCTATTAGAGAAAACATTTATTGTAAACAATTTGTAAATTTTGTATAAATACTTCTGCTTTTGAAGTATTAGAGGGGGATTGTTTGAGATCAGAAATATTAGTGAGTTGTTGGAGCATTGTAAGTTTTTTTTTAAGCACTGGAGCATCAATACTAAGTAGACCATTCATAGGATTCTTGTGGCTTAAATACTAGTGATGTTTTTCTTATGTTAAAGTGTTTCACTGTCATCTCTTCACTGTAATCATCTAAATTCCAATTGCAAAACAGAAAATGTGATGAATAGAATTTACTTTTGAGTACCTTATTCTGGCTACTTTTGCAATCTCCACACTAAAGAATTCTTAATTTCTCTTTAGTTCTGCTGAAGGTTTTCATTGTTCTGCCATCATCCACTTATTATTTTGAAATATCCAGTAAATATTCCTAACTTTCCCTGAGTTTACTCTATGAAAAATTGATGCAACCATCTAGTTTACCTTTTGACTCCATTGCCAAATAGATTCTAATTAAATTGAATACAATCAGTCTTCCAAAACCCAAATCAAAACCCAAAACCCAAGTACAATCATAACTAGTCTAAGATTTTCAAGCAACAAAGTTAAATTTTACAGAGAGAGCCCTCTCTGGGATTGGAAGGGCTAGATTCCCATCCCGAAGTTGGTTTGATGTCACATTCTTGTGATTTGTCCTATAGCCTTCAAATTACTGGGTGATAACATAGTGGCAACCATACTGGGGAATAGAATGTTTCAAATCTGATTGTTGATGGTGAACAACGATTAGACACCAGAAGGTTGTACCTTTCACCTGGCAACTCCATTGTTCAAGATCCAGAGCTTCAAAGTTCAGAGCGATTCCTAACAAAAGAATCCATATTCCAAAGCATTAATGGTGATACAGGATGACAGGGTTTGTGGAAAACCTTTCATTTCATGAAAATTTAAATGAATTCAGGGAGGGGTTATCAGAATTTCAGCTTGATGAAGATTTTTTAAGAACTGTGTTTCTCATTTTCAAATCAAGAAAATTTTCTCTTGAAGTTCAAATATTTGTTCTTGAGTTAGTTGCTGAAAAATATGAAAACGACATTAAACTTTTGCATTCTCAAATTCAATCATATAATTTCCGAGATCCCAAAGAATTCTTGGAAAATATTCCTTCTCCAAAGCAAGAGGAAATTGTACTACCTTTTGACTGACAGATTGAGGATGATTATGCTTTCAAGTACAAGACTGAAGAAGTAGTTTTAGGGTTTAATATTGAGGATACAGCTGATCAATTAGTCATTGAAGGCCTAGAAACAAATATCATACATTATGCTTTTTTTGATCCTATAGCAGATTACATGGAGGTTGTAGAGTTGAGGCTTCTGTGATCCATAACAAGTTTATGATAGATTTTTCGGCGAAAATCATATGAGAAACCATTTGTCGACGCGTTTCGAACCAACCAGTGTGGTTCATCGTCTTAATACTCCCCAAAACCATCAGGTTTTCCTCAAGGTGAGCTTGGCATTATTAAGAGTAGAAATCAGCAGGGTCAGAAGGTCCTTGAATCGGGTTTCTATTAGATTTGCATCTGGATCTTGGGAACTTATTTTCAGCCTCCCTTTGGGCCAGAATAGATGCATGTTCGGCTCTGAAATCCCTTCGGTTAGAGGAGATTCGAAAGCTGAATCAGGCTTCTAAGTTTCAAAGGCTAGCTGGTAAGTCTAATAGAGTGGTGGATGAAGTCTACCGTAGCCGTGTCTCATCGGATCAAGTGTCAGCGCTGAAGAATTGGCTATCTGAGTGCTCAGGTGGGGTCTCTGGTTCCCCTGCTCCGGAGGTCTCAGCTCCCTCTGTTGTAACAGGTCCAGTGCCTTCGGATCTGCGTTCACCTGTTTTGGTTGTTGAGTGCTTTGATCGTTGTCACCTCCGCGCAGTAGGAGACAGAACTGCCCTTGTCCCCTGCGGATCTGTGTGGGCTGATAAGGTGAAGGATCCAGTGATTGATGGATCCAATCCTGTCTCGGCGGTTTCGCATTTGGCTGTTGTGGGATCTGTTTTAACAAGCGCAGATGAAGAGCGAGCTTCCCATACCTTCTGCGGTTCTGATTCAGCTGCTCTTGTGGACTTTCCCAGTGCCGACGCTGTGAGGGACCACTGTATGGTTTCTGCGGGCTCTCCTCCTGTCGCCAGCCCTCTGCATTGTAACGATGGTCCTGTATTTAATATGATTGCGGCTGTCAGTGAATCGCTTCCTGTTCAGTCGTTCGTTGTGCCGTCTCCAGAGTCCGGACCAGAGGTAAGGAATTCCGATCCGTTGGTTTTTTCTGCTGTTTCTCATAACGTCTCTTCTTCCGGTTGTTCCTCAGGTCCAGGAGGCGGTGATGTGCTTGGCGGTCAGTGTTTGTTCCCCTCTCCCGGCCCTGATTCGTTTGCGTGTAACAATGTTAATAATTCTAATATCAATTATAGTATTGACGTCGTTAGGAATTGTAATAGTGATAATTGTTTGAATTGTATTAATAAATATAGTAATAGTGATAATAATTTTAATAATAATTATAATTTTGATAAGGTTTTTAATGGGAATAATAATATTAATTTTAATTATGATAATAATAACTTGGTTGATATTAATAATAATATTTTCAATAATAGTAATAATTTTAATGATATTAATAATATATTTATTAATAATAATTATAGGAATAATAATAATATTAGTAGTAATAATAGTATGGTGGTTGAGATTAGCAAGGTTAGTAATAATTTTGGTTCCAGTAGTAATATTAATAATTCTAGCAGAGGAAATAATAATCCTAGTATTAGTAATATTCTCCCTTCCTCTCATAACAAAGTGATCAATCTTTCCAGTTTCTCTTTTCCCCCGTCCGTTTTTAAAGTTTTGGGTAAAGGGCTAAATTTTGCCTTAGCCCCTAAGAAGATCCCGGTGGATGATATCATTTGTGACATAGAATTTGGGATCAGAGGTTTACCTGATAGGATCAAGGATACTATTAGGCAAGACTGTGCGGTTGTCTTAAGAAAGGCTAAGCCCCCTAAGAGCAACCTTAGCAAGGAAGAATCAGCAGCCCTCAGATCCTTAAACCAGAACAAAGATATCATTGTTCTTAAGGCAGACAAGGGTGGTGCTGCTGTCATCCTTAACAGGGTTGATTACCGCAGCAAAATGTTGGATCATCTTCATAATAGTGGTAGCTACAAAAAGCTTCCCAAGAATCCTTTAAAGAAGGTTGCTAGGAATGTGGCTCTTGCCATTAAATCTATTAGTTCAGTGAGTTCCCTTCACCATAAACTCATTGAAAGCAACCCTATCACTCCAAGAATCTATGGTCTCCCCAAAATTCATAAGGAAGGAGCTCCCTTAAGGCCCATCGTCAACACCATTGGAGGTCCTACCTACCTTCTTGCTAAGTATCTTGCGTCAAAGCTTAAGCCCTTAGTTGGTCGTACGGAGTCCTTCGTTAAAGACTCTGCTTCCTTTATTGATGAACTCAAGGACATTAAGCTTGACCCTGGGGACATTCTTGTGAGCTTTGATGTAGTGTCCCTGTTTACTTGCATTCCTATTATGGAGGCCTTGGAAGTGATCAACCGCTTAACTGACCCTGACACTGCCAGGTTAGTTGAGATTTGCCTCACTTCCACCTTTTTCTGTTTCGAGGGGGAGTTCTTCGAGCAAACCTGTGGTGTCGCCATGGGTTCCCCCCTGTCCCCTGTTGTTGCTAATCTTTTTATGGAAGATTTTGAGTCCAAGGCTCTGAATTCTTCCCGTCTCTTGCCTAAGCTCTGGAAAAGGTATGTGGATGACACTAATGTCATTTGGTCTCATGGCCAAAAGGAATTAGATCTTTTCTTCGAGCATCTCAACAATCAATCCTCTGCCATTAAGTTCACTATGGAGCAGGAAGTTGATGGGTGCCTCCCATTCCTTGATATTCTTATTTCGAAGAATAGTGATGGTTCCCTCGCCCATCAGGTTTTTCGGAAGAAAACGCATACTGAGCAGTATCTTCATGCCAGTTCCCACCATTTCCCGGCTCAAAAGATGGGTGTTCTCAATACCCTTGCTACTCGGGCCCTAAGGATCTCGGATAAGAAGAGTTTTGAGAAAGAAAAATCCCATCTCCTTGATGTCTTTGTTGAGAATGGTTATAGTAGATTCTTGGGTCAGAAGGCTTTCCGTAAAGCCGCCAAGAATTCTCTGACCAAAAGGGAACCGAAGGAACGGATTCCAGGTGTCCATCTTCCGTATGTTCAGGGGACCACTGATAAGGTTGCTAGGATTCTCAGGATGCATAGTGTCCCAGTGACCTTTAGGCCCCTTAACACCATTCGTTCGTCCCTCAGATCAGTAAAGGATCCTATTGACCCCAAAGATATGAAAGGGGTTTATATTATCCCTTGCTCCTGTGGGACCCCCTATATTGGTGAGACCGGTCGCTCCATTAATCAAAGGATAAGTGAGCATGCTGCTGACCTTAAGCATAGAAGAGCTAAGTCTTCCGCTTTAGCTGAGCATGTAGAAAAAACCAATCATCATGTTTGCATTGAGGAGGCTAGTGTTATTGCTAAGGTTTCGCATTTCCATCATCGGAAATTTAGGGAAGCTCTTGAGATTGAAAAGAGACCAAGCAATCTCAATAGAGATGATGGCTGGAAAATTAGTAGGTGTTGGGTCCCAACACTCTCTTCTTAGTCTTTTTTCTTGTCTCTTATTTTATTACTATTTTTATGTTTATTATATATATATAATTTATTTCTTTTTATTTATTTATTGATTTTTATCAAATAATTTTTTATTTTTATTTATTTATTTACTTAATTTTTATTTTCCCGTTCTTGTTTATTTATCAATTCTAACTTTCTTTCATCTTAATAACCCATTAATATATTATAAGGTAAGGTCCTTTATTATTATACCTTTCATCTAACTAATAGTACCTGTTTTAATTATTTTTATATATTTATAGTTTGTTGTTATTTTTATTATTTGTATTGTTGTTATTATTATTATTATTATTATTATTTATTTTTTATTTTTTTACTGAATTTTTTTTTTGTTTACATATTTTTCTGTTTAATTAATTAATTAAATTTTTTTATTTATTTTTTGTTCTTTATTATTTATTTATTTGATTATTTGTTTTATTTATTTACTAACTGGATTTGTTTTCTCTTGTTCTAAATTATTTATTTATTAATATTAACTAAATAACCCGTTAATATTTTACATAACCCATTAATATATTTACAATATAAGGGATGGTAAGGTATATAACTTCTTTTGGTTTTAAGTAATAAATAATGATACCAATTATAATTATTTTATTCGTTTTTAATTAGGGAATTTAGACTTCTGAGATCCATAACATTGTTAAGTAATCTTCGGCAAAATCACATAATCAATCTTTTGTCGACGCGTTTCCAACCAACCAGTGTGGTTCATCCTCAGGACAAGTTGAAGAACTGATCTGGCTAAGCTTGATTAAATAGAGTGTGCAGAGACCCCAACGGCTATATTGCAACGGCTAATTTTGACCCGATGATCATAGTCAAACTAATAATTTTATTATTAACAGAAACATACTATTATTATTAGTTAATTGAATATAATAAATATAATGTTTAAATATAATGGTCATTATATTTATTAAAAACTTATATTTATTATTATTCCTAAATTAATTAATAGTATTAAATTACTATTAAACTTCAGAATTTAGTTACAATGGTAACAGCGTATTTATTTAATAAAAAATGTTTATACCTAAGGATCCAATGGTAAAGATATAATGGTTATTAATAAATTATGGTAAATTAATAATGGTAAACTACATATAATGGTCATTAATAAATTATATCTTTATATAACCTATATTTATTATTATTCCCAAATTATTTAACTATAACTAAATGGTAATAAATTACTATTGTTCCTAGAATTTAGTTACAATAGGTAAAGGTTTAAATCCAATAAATCATTTTAATTTAAAATTTTTTTAATTGTAAAGGCCCATTCGAAATTAAAATAATAAGTACTAAACAATAATCTATATTTTCTTAATAATTTATAGTTCTAATATTATTAAAAAACAATAAATAGTATTCTAGTTAAATCATTAATATTCCTAGAATATAGTTACCTAAGGTAAATGCCATAATTAACGTACATGTTTATTAATAATAGTATATTCATTAACTTAATGTTATTGGTATATCATATATTTCTAATAACTTCTTGTTTATCATTTAAACTTAAGGGTCATTTGGTAAAATTGGATTACCTCTTATCATTAATTTAATAATTTATATTCATTAATTAACCAATAATTATTTACTAAAATTTTTATTAAAATTAACTATGTTATTAGTTAATTATCTTATCACTTATAAGGTAATTATCTTATCACTTATAAGGTTTAGAAAAGGAAGGCCTTTATTAATTCGATATAAGGAAATCAGCTAAAAGTAAAAATCAATGAAACAATCTAATCTAATTCTAAAAATACCCCCTGGAATAAGGTTAATACTAACATATTAATACCTCAAGCATTCCATAATAAAAAGACAATCTCGCCAAAACCAGAACTTGAGGAGAGGGAAGACAGAAACCCTAAGATGGAACAAAGAGGGAAGGATGGAGGCTAGGAAGACAAGGCTGGGACCAGCAACTGCTAATCTTCCAGCCATCATCCCTATTAAGATTGTTCGGCCTTTTCTCAATCTCCAGGGCCTCTCTAAATTTTAATTTTAATTTTTTTTTTTTTTTTTTTTTTTTTTTTTATCTTTACTATTTATTTATTTGATTTTTTCTAACTAAATATCCCTGTTGAGCTAATTTATGTTCATAAATTAACACAATTATTTACTATCAATCCGGGTTGTTTATTCTTGGAGGCAAATTCACTATGTATGAAGATCTAACAAATCTTGAAAGATAAATGATTAAAAGCTAAAGAAAATACATCTCATCACTCTAATTCAATTAGCTTAAAAGAGAAAGCATTGAAAGGGTTCTTGAACTCAAGAAGTCCTCCTTCACCTCAATTAGTACTTAAGGAATTAGAGATTGAAACTAAACTCAAGATGCATAAATTAGAAGTGAAATAAGCTCTTAACTTAAGAGACATATAAAATATCCCATCATAATTTATTCATCTCAATTTCTGAATCTAAATGGAAACAAAACTATTTGCATGTAAACAAAAGACTAGTTCTGATTCACCATTTCATAGAGGGAATGCCCAACTTGAACATTTGTTTTCAAACTTAATTAGATGATGAATAAACCATTAACAAATGAAATAAATCACTATTCATAACCATGAAGCAATCTGAAATAAGACTTGGAAAAACTAAAGCTACAATCAACCAGATTTGCAATGAAATAAAACTAGTTTAACTTGGAAGTGTACTTAGCTTGGAGTGGGGGCCCTCCACCCTTGCCTTGCACACTTTTGAAGATGATATCAAAGCTTTATATCAGTCACACATCCCTGTATTTAGCAGAAAAAATAAAAGTAACACAAGTCTTCAAATTAATTCTTCAAACCAAAAATATTACAGCATAATAGTATCATAAGTTAATGTCTTGAGCCATCAAAGTTGTGGCTCTTAAATAAGGAGTTTCATGAACAAACTGATCTACATTCACTCTAACAATCTTATATACTCTAAGCCACCTATCCAAGTCGAATCCACTCCCCTCATCCCAAGAAATATGACTAATATCATGGAAACTCAAAACTGCCCTACTTAGATGGGATTTCTGGATGACTAGTCATGATGGACTAGCTCCAAATAGGCATGAGAAAGCTCGTTCTGTTGGAACCAAGCATAGGTGGCTTGGTCCTAGTTCCCAAGCTTTCCATTCATGTATCCCATTCGTGCTGAAGTGGCCTGCATCCATATCAACCATGAAGTGATTACGGGAATTTCTGAAATTGCCAAAATTGCACTTAAAATCAAACTTTTATAAAAACTTTAGAAATTGACAAATTAAAGCTAAATACCTGATTAGACATCAAATATTCATTAAAATGGAATGAATGGAGTGGAAAATGAAGGATAAATAGGTGGTTAGGTAAGTTTCTCAAAGCAAAATAAGATCAAAACTGAGGCCCAACATCTCTCCCATGCTTATGATCAACCATGTCCCCATGCTTGCTTGCTCCTCTTGGACCTTCTGCCCTCTGAAGTGGATGTTGTACCTGTAGCTGTTTCCCTGTTCACACAATCAGATTCTGTTTCCTGTTGTACCTTCAACATTGCTGCTTTGACCTTCTGTTTTTCATATTTGGCCTGCCACATATTTTTGTCTTTTAACCATTTAAATGCTTGTTTGGAAAGCAATTCATTTCTCCTTTTCAACCTGCTTATTTCTTCTTGTAACTTCTCATTTGTTTTCATCAGCTTTGCATTGTCCTTTTTATGTGCCTTATTCTCTGTTTTTAATTGCTTTTCCACAATTTTACTTATTTCTAGCTGATCAGTTAAGTCTTGGATTTTGGCCAAATTAATCTCTTTCTCAAAGTCCTGGGTTGTTTTTATTGCATCATCCTCATATGTGGAATCTCTGTCAAGGGGTTCTTGTGTCATATCATGTTCTTCTGGTTTCCTAGGAGAATATGCTTCTACTTCTTTCTCCAAATCAATAGAATTCCTATTCCTAGGAACAGACATGACAGATGTCTCAATCTCATGCATGGCCATATTTCTAGCTCTGGTTCTTGGATATAGGGGAGAATTCATCAAACTCCTGTTTTCCTCTTCTACCCTGTTCTGTATCTCAAGAAGTTGTTCAGTAAAATGATTTTTGTTCAGGAATTCTTTCCATTCTAGGCCCTTTGATCTCACCTAGTGTTCCACTAAGATTTTGATTAATCCCTGATGATATATCTGTGCTGCCCTTGGCCTATGCTCTTGTTTCACTGTTTCAATCATTTTTACAAGACTTTTGTACAGGAAATATGGTAAGTTAATTCTATCATCCCCTTTGATATGTTGTAGTAATCTAACATGATATAAATGAGCAATGTTGTATCCACGATCACATGTCAAGAATTTTTGAATAACCAAGACCAGTTCCCCCCATGGTTCATTAAACCATTCCCTGGGTATCCCTTTCGTCCTATCAAATGTCCCTTTCCGGTTTTTCTCAAGGAAGAAAGTCCAAGCTTTCTCCTTGAAGTGTAAACCTTTATAATACTTCTCCCCTATCATTGGCAACTCTAAGGCTTTGGACAAGTACTCTTGAGTTACTGGGACAATGATTTCTCCTACTTGAGTTTGGTCTTGACTGAAATTATTGATGAAATCTTTAGTTATCTGATCAGAATAGCCATTAAACTTCTGTAGAAATCCTATCATTCCTGACTGATACAGTTTTTCTACAGTTTCTTTACTCCAGCTCTCTATTTGAAATCTTGGTTCTACCTGGTTTGTCATGATTTCTGTGAACCAATCAATATAATCCTCTGTTGTTACTAACTTCATTTTAACAAAAATTATGACTATTGTTTTTAAATGAAAGTTTAGTAGCAACGAGGCTTACCTTCCTCCTTCGACTCAACTTTACTTTGTTTGACTCTGGCCTCTTTAACCTCTGCTGTCTTTCCTCTGCACAAACTCTGTTTCAATTCCATGTTTAAGGCAAACAACACCTGAATATCCTCTATCAATACACTGCTCTCTGTTTGTTTTTGAAAATTAAATACACATGCAGCAATAACCATGTTTTACTTAGTTCAAAATAACATGAGTTACTGTGTATTTAAACAAAAACTTGAAAAATTTGGCTCTCGGCCTCACAACAGATCCTTAAAAACATTCTCTGATAATCCCATTTTATCATTTTTCAAAGAAAAACATGACTGTAATGCAGCAAATTGCTCTCGGCCTCTCAACAAATTCGCAAAAAAAATAACTGTAATCTAGCAACTTGCTCTCGGCCTCTTGACAGATTTTCAAAAACATTCTCTGCCTATAAAAAAAATGACTGTGTAACGCACAAATTGCTCTCGGCCTCTCAAGAAATTCTCAACAAAATGACTGTATAATGTGGCAAATTACTCTCGGCCTTTCTATAAATTCTCAAAACATTCTCAGCCTAATCCTTTTCATCATTTTTTTCACAAAAAATATGACTGTGTAATATAGAAAATTCTGCACACAAAGTTATAAGCCTAGAGGACTAATCACATGCGCTCGGCCTCATCATTCTTTACTGCTTATAACAAATGTCAATTTTTTTATCTTTTTTTAAAACGCAGACTATGAAAACTCTCGGCCTTAAGACACAAACAATGCAAATTTGGCATTCAACTTAGTTCTGCAGTCAACATAGCATATATGCAGGCACGCCAACGCATTTCAATCCTCTGTTCATGGCACAAATACATTAAAATTTCGATACACAGGGGCGCATTAAGGCATGAATGTATTTGACTTGTTTTGAATATACACAATCTACAGCATTCCTCTGTTTTTCATTTGACAATCCACCCTTCTCGGCATATACCAATGCGTACTCAGTTTAGCAGCCCATACATATATAACAACGCTCAACAATCTGTTTCAATGCGTTCAACAACACATATGACAACACTCTGTGATTTAATGCGTCCTCTGTTCTGAGCAAACACATTCACATGCATATGACAGAGACTTAGCGCGCAGCAAAATGAAGGTTAAATGCAACAATGGTTTAACGCTCATATATACACAACCCTTAGCATTTCGGCATTCAAACTAACTCTCCGCGTTTGATGCATTAGATTCCACATTTAACTCAAAATCCTTTTTCGTGTTATGCATGCAATATGTAACTTTAAATGCTGGATTGTTGACCGCTGTTTCTACACCATTATTTACGCATAAAAATCTGTTTATCCTATCCATACGTGCTGCAAACTTGGAGTTATCCCGGTTTTAGTGTTACCTGACTGTCACTGGCCGTGTGGGATGCAAACAAACACTTCAAATCCCTCCTTCTTCGGTCAGTCGAACTGGTGGCAAAGCAACAAAATCTGTGAGTTAATGGCGAAAACTCATACCTATCTACAGTCACCGAGCAAAATAAACTCGAGTCTTACCTTGTTTGCTTGCAAAACTTGGCTTCCTCTACTCATACAACTCAGATTTTGCCTTTAAAATCTCCCTCAACGGACTCCTTTCTCTTTTTACTATGTTTCGGCTTCAAACTCGATTTTCTGAGCTCTGGCAGTGAGGAATTGTGGTTTGAACAGCGTAGGGGAGGTTGATTTATGACCATTTGCTCACTGTACCCTGCGTTTCATTCATTGGTGCTGTTATGCGTGTTATCACTTAGAACTATAGTTCATGAATGTAGTGTTGTCCATAAGTTTCATATAAGGGTTTTTAGTTTTGTGAATAGGTTTATAGGTGTATGTCAATTTGAAATTTGAATTTCAAAAGGTATTGATGTGAGTTCGTGTAAGGAAAAAATCGTTAGATGCCCCCCATCATTGTTAGTTAAAGCATGTCATGTCATTAGTACTTTGCGCAGTTTCGCAGCGCATGTCCGATTGGTCAATTTAGCTGCGCAATGATGTTTCCGTCTTTTCACAACGTTCTGCTTATCAACCATTTAGTAGCGCATCTTGTTAAGTTTGAACTGTCCGCGCTACGAAATCGGGGTTTCAGAGTTTTTTGTAGCGTTTTTCCTTTGAATGTCAAATCCGATAGAGGTGAGTCATAGGTCCGTTCATGTTTTTCAGTTCACGTCCTCTCCAGGTCATGGTAAGTCATCATTCCGCCATAAGGTCCAGAGTCATGCATATGAATGTCAGCTTAAGGGATTCTACAAGGTATGGTTATATCATAATTCGTTTTCATAATGGGTAAACATGTTTGCTGTATGGGAAACCCAAGTTCTTATTTAAAGGAATCTTTGCAAGCGAGCCTGCACTTCAGAAGTTGATATTGTTTTCGCGCTATAGCTGCCATTAGTTTCCTGTGTGAAAACATTCAAAGCAAGATGGAAAAGAGGGAACATCGATCTGGTAAGTGTTTGAGGACAAAGCCGGAGGGACTTGATGTTACACTCAGGGATGAAGGTGTAGCAAGAGCATTTCGAAGTGCTGGATGTTGGAGGTTCTGCGAGAAGTTGAAGGGAGGACATGCAGAGGTAACGAAGGCTTTCGCATTGAATTTCACTGGACTAAATTCAAAGGTGTCAATGTTAGAGTTTCGTGTGTCTCCTGAAGCTATTTCCACTGTCACTGAAATTCCGAGGGGAGGTCAAGAATGGTTCAAAAACTTTAAGTTTGACATGAGTCCCTGTAAAGAATTTTTGAAGGAGCCTTATGTAAATGAAGACCTCACCAAAGCGGTGCCAAGGAGTTACATAAAGGAACATTATGCTATGCTCCTCACATGCATTCAGAAATACCTAACATGCGAGGGAAGGTACAATAAAGTTTACTCCTACCACTTCAAACTTTTGTTGCATTTCACAGGTAAGGCTTCAATAGATATACCTTTCTATTTGTTCAGGAGCATTAGTAAAATGTGTGATAAAATACAGTTAAAGAAAGATGGTTGTGAAACATCCTTGTTTCATCATGGTTTAGTAAAGTTGCTGGTGTTGGATGGTTTACAAAAGATTGGCAAAGATTGGGATTCATTTGTGTTTATGGCCGGTTTTCCAAGCAAAACAGGCCTTACTCCATTGCCTGTGAGGGAGAGGGAAGAAAAGAGTGAAGAACCCACTTTGGCTGAGCTCAGAAAAGAGGTGACAGACCAAAAGAAGCCCAAAACTAAGTTAAGGAAATCAGAGAGGTCTGTGGCATCTAAGGAATCTCCTAAATCATCATCTAAGGAGACACCTAAATCATCAGTGAAGGAAACTCCTAAATCATCAGTGAAGGAAACTCCTAAATCATCAGTGAAGGAAACTCCTCAGTCATCAAAGCAGAAGATCCAGAAAAAGAAGGATAAGGCTAAACCAAGTGAAGTTGAAAAGTTTTCAAGGGTGAAAACCAGAGGTCAACTAAACAAGGAAAAGGGTAAGTCAATTACTGTAGAAGAGAGTCCTATTTCAAAGGGCAGTTTAAATGACTTACTTGAAGCCATTGAACTTGAGCAAGATCAGCCAATACAGATTGAACCAATAGAATTTGAGCAAGATCACCCGGTGCAGCCAATGCATATTGACCTCACTCAATCTTCACCCGAAAGCTCTAAAAAATCAAGGGCTTCAAAAAGGTTGAAATTTGAAGAGCCTAGTAAAGAATATGCTTTCAAGCCACGTAGACCAGTCACAAGAAGGCAAATCAAAGAAGTGGAGAAAGCGCAGAAAGAGAAGGCACCTTTAGAAGTGCCTAGGACAGATGTACTTGAGGTTTTGACCAGAACAGTTCAAGCAGCCAAAAGTAAGAACAAAGGTAATAGGGTTATCATCAGTCAAGGTGGAAATGTTATTGCTATCAAGAAACAAGCAGGAACAATACAAGAAGAAATTCCTCAGATTAAAAATGTTTCTAAGGAAAGGGCAGTAAGATATGCAAATTATAAGAAGGCTGTAATAAAAGGCAGAACAAGTTTAATAAGTCAAACTGACTCAGTATCTGATGCATATTTGTGGACGGTGCCAGCTCTGAAGTAGGCAAAACTCATGAAACAAATGAACACGAGCTTAAGAGCAGAAAACAAGGTTTTAAAAGAAGAAGTTAGCAGTTTGAAGAGGAAGCTAGGCAAACTAGCTGATTAATCCAAGAGGAAATTTGCCTTCCAAGTTTTGGTAAATTTTGGCTGTCATCGTTTTGAAACTTTTTGAAACTTTTTGAAGTCCTTACACCTGTGTAAAATAGCTGAAGAAATCACGGAGTTAAGTCATTATTGATTTAAGGTTCATATGCTTAGTTTTGATTACCTACAGCAGTTTCGTAGCGCGCTACGAAACTGCTGTAGATGACTGTTTATGTAAAAAATTTGAGATTGATGCTGAGGTCAGCAAATCTTAAAGGGATGACTCGAGGCCAGCATGGAGATTATACAAAGCTATTCAGATGTTCAAAAGGTGACAGGTGTGAGTATTTAAGGAAAAGGTGAAGTTTTGTCTTTTGTTAAAGTCTTCCTAAAAATCACTTTATATCCGAATTATTAGGGTTCTGGTAGGGTTACCGAGATTTTGAGTGGTACACCTGTTCAGGTTATAAGGTGTCCAGATCATAACGTTTCTTGCATCATGCGTGACTGTTGGAAGATTAAATGGCTCGGAGCATACTCTTTTAATGCAAGAAGACTTATGGGAGGCAGAGACCGTAAAGATAGGGCACAGATCCTTATCAATTGATGAATCATCCTCATATCAGGTATCCGAAGCTGCTCATTCAGTGTATATTCCTCCAGCGTGTCTTGGATATTACTGAAGTGATACAGGTGTCAAAGTTCAAGAAAGTATCAATGCACACGAGGAGAAGGACTTAGAGTTTCAATGAGAATAGGACTCTCTGTTTTCACAGCGCAATACCTTTGTAATTAATTAGTTTGTTAAGATATGGATAAGGCAATTAATGATAGGATTTCGAGCTCCCTTCATGCTTGTTGAGGAGTCTCAAGTAGTAGTATTTTGGTTTTCCTATATATAGAAATGACTCTGATGTAAAAAAGGTTGGACATTTTATACAAAAACAGAGTTTATTTGGGCCATTGTAAAGACTTGTTACAGTAATAGTAAAACAGTGGTTATTTCTTCTCAAGATTCTCGATGGATTATTTGGTTCAAATGTGATAATGGTGTATTCTTTCAATGTTCTTTTTGCAGCTTTGTTATAACATAATCACTCAGAATTCATTTCCAATGCTCTGACTTCCTGTATGTTTGACAAGCTGTGGTTTATGTGAAATGTGTTTGAACATCTAATGCAAAGAGCCTTGACTTCCATGAAATGACTGTGCTTTTGTTCATTAAATGTGTAAGACTCCATAGCCCAATGAAGACCAGTTTAATATGTGTTCAACCAGCTTTTGTTTTCATGAATGAGTGAAGAGTTAGCCATCTTTTGTTGTGATTGATTTCTATTAAAAGCCTGTGAGAGAGCCCTCTCTGATTAGGAAGGCTAATTCCTAGTCTAAAGTCTGGTTGAAAGAGTTACATAAAATCTTACTTGGTTGCCGCCCTTAGTAGTGATTTTGTGATAACAATGCGTGGTTACATGGTCGTCCTCATTGATTCAGTCACCCGACTGAGTCATGAGGATGGCCGTATGGTTGTTTCATATGCATATCTTCCGCCGCTCCATCATCCAATACGCATAAACTGCCATAACACCGTGTCATCACCGTACCTGTGTGTTGGCCTGCGTGGAGTTTATGGTCTATCGTTTATTCATTGCTGCAACATTTGTTGATTATGGCCACCGTCGTGCGCCTTCATTGCAACGACCTTTGCATATGGCATTTCATTACTTGGCCGTAGCACTGCTGTGTGATTATTATCATATGGCTGGTGTAATAATGTGCCAAATATATACCTTATGATATGCGCCCAAAGCTTATGGTTTAACTTCATAACCTTTGCATTTGAAACGTTATACCATATATATTCCATTTGGTGCTTTTAACATATATATGCCATAGCTTGTTTAAATACCATCCTTTCTCATCATCGTATTTGAATGCTTACGGCCTCCACTATGTATCATTCCATTACCCATGAACTTCATTATCATAGCCCGTGGCCTTTCATCACTATGTTATGTGTTTTTTTTTTGGATATGCACATTTGGTTATATATATTCCTTATACCCCTATGTTATATGCGCAATACTTGATACCTTAATACATTTGATATATGTGCATACTATATTCTCTTTGCAACATATATATCTTATTCCATTAGCCTATGTGCATTTGAAAAATAACTTTAGCGCTCATATAACTTATGATATATATGTTCAATGCCTTTATAATTTATAACTTTAGCGCATACTTTTTATAACATAGCTTTATAATTTTAAAATGACCATTGGGGTCATGTTTAAAATTATAATCATTCTAATGCTCTGAGTTCATGTGCAGGTGAAAAGAGTTGTCCTAGCTTGATCTTTTTGCGTTTAAGGAAAATACCTAGGGTTATAAAGAGATGTATAGGAAATGTATATGAATGAAATGGAATATGAATAGGGAATGTGGGGTATATATTAGGAATGAATATTAATGAATATTTGCAGATACTAACTTCAATTAGATCAAAACTAGAAGTTTCTAAAAAAAAAATTGAATTTCAAGCACAAAATGGCTATGAATATACTCCCTTGAATGTTGTTTGTACAGGTGGAATGTTGAATGTTGTGGATAGATAGATGAAAAGTAGACTTTTATTACTGCTCCTTGTTTACTATGCTCCATTTCTTGAATTGTTCAGGTCCCTTTGAATAATGTTTTCCTTTCAGGTCCCTCTGCAATGCTTCTGGTATATTGTGTCGGCTCTAATCTGGTTCTGCTGCAACTAAGTTTGCTTCAGGTCCCACTGCGATAATATTTCATCTCAGGTCCCTCTGCAATGCTTCTGTAATGATTTGATCTGCTGCAACTAAGTTTGCTTCAGGTCCCTTCTGTAATAATGTTTTAGTTCAGGTCCCTTCAGGTTCTGCTGCAACAAATTTGCTTCAGGTCCAGAGTGGACAACACAATCCCTTCGCTGTGACAGCTAAAAGCTTGCTACAAGACTCTCCCTTGCTGAAAGTTTGACTTGTCCTCAAGTCAATTGTGGAAAGGTCCTGCATTGAAATTGTGTGAGAATAGTAAAACAAGAATATAGAATTCATAGAGTCCAGGTTTCCCTAGTTTTCCCCTATGAATTCCAGTTTGCATGGTGCCAGTTGCCTGGTTTTCACCAGCAAACCAATTATTTTTTTATGTTTTGTTTTTTTTTATATATCTTTTTCTCTTTTTTTTTATGTTTTTATTTTTTATTTTTCATGTATATATTTTTTTATTTTTCCGAACTGGAAGATGGCAGAGCCATAATTTCCAGTCCTGTTTCTTCTACCAGTTGTTTCATGAATGTCTCTTTACTAATAGGCTGATGATAAACTTTCAGTCCTGGTCAATGGTCTTTATCTTCACTACTCCATTATCAAAGATCTCCTCTATTTCATATGGCCCTAGCCAATGTGTTATAAACTTTGCTTTGAAATCCTTGAATTTGGAGTCAAATAATAAAGCCCAGTCTCCCTTCTGAAATGTCTTTGTTTTAATGTATCTATCATGCCATTTCATTCTCTATTCTTGTATTAAGGCTGTGTGTTCAATTGCTTGTTGACGATGTTCATCCAATTGGTTAAGTTCCATGATCCTTTGTTGTTGTGCTTCAGTTAGGTCCATGCCCAACTCTGCTGCTAGTCTATATGTTTGTATTTGAAACTCAATAGGCAATAAGGCTTCTTTCCCATAGACCAACTGGTATGGACTAAAACCAGTTGTGTTTTTCCATGTAATCCTGTAGGCCCATAATGCATCCTTTAACTTTTCAGACCAATCTTTTCTATTCTGCTGCACCGTCTTAGTCATGATATTTTCTAAGACCTTGTTTGTGGATTCTACCTGACCATTTGCTTGAGGGTGATATGGAGTAGACTTCCTATGCTTTATCTTATATTTCTCTGTCAGATCCCGCACTAACTTTGATGTAAACTGCGTTCCTTGATCTGTCACTATTTGTCTTGGTACTCCATATCTCACAAAAATTTCTTCAAAGAGGAAGGTAACCACTGTGTCCTCTGTCGCTCTGCTCACTGCTTTGGCTTCCACCCATTTTGTTACATAATCTGTACACACCAGTATGTACCTTTTTCCATTTGATGGTGGATTTATGGGTCCAACAAAATCAAGTGCCCACTGTTCAAATGGCTCAATGAGGACTTGCGGCTTGAGTGGCATTTCATCTGACATAATGGGTCTCCCTATTCTTTGGCAACTGTCACACTGCTTGACATATGCCTTAGAATCCTTGAAGACTGATGGCCAGTAATAGCCCAGTTGCAGCACTTTATATGCTGTTCGTTTGTCTGCAAAATGACCACCACATGGTTCATCATGACATGCCCTGAGAATATCTAGTATTTCATCTTCACGCACACACTTTCTAATCATTAGATCTGAACCAGTATAAAACAAATCACCATTCACCCAGCGATACCTAGAACTTTCTCTGACAATTTTCTTTCTTTGCTTGCTAGTGAATTGAGTTGGAAATTTTCCAGTTGACAAATAATTAGCAATATCTGAAAACCAAGGTGTTTTAACTGTTATGGCAAACATATGTTCATCAGGGAAGGTGTCTATAACTGGATTTGGATCTTCAGGTGATTGTATGCGGGGCAGAAAGTCAGCCACCTGGTTTTCTTTACCTGGTCGGTCTTGGATTGTGATGTTAAATTCTTGCAATAACAGGAGCCATCTTGTAATTCGTCCATTAGTGATGGGTTTATTCATCAAGTATTTTATGGCTGAATGATCTGTGTGAATAAAAACTTGATATCCTGTTATATAATGCCTGAATTTGTTTACTGCATGTATGACGGCTAACATTTCCTTTTCGGTGACTGTATAGTTCGTTTCTGCAGGTGTTAAATTTTTACTGATAAAGTATATTGCATAATTGAACAAATTTTCTTTCTGTCCAAGGGAGGCACCTATTGCAGTATCTGATGCATCAGTGGAAATATGGAATGGCAAGGACCAGTTTGGCCCACGAAGTATGGGTGCCACTGACAGCTTATCTTTTAAAATTTGAAAAGCATTCTGACAGCTATTCGTCCATTGGAATTCAACATCTTTTGCTAATAGTTTAAACAGGGGTTGAGCTATTTTACTAAAGTTTTCTATGAATCTTCTGTAATAGCCTGCATAGCCCAAGAAACTTCTGACCTCCTTTGGAGTTGTAGGTGGCACCAGGTTAACTAGGACTTGGATTTTGGCTGGATCCACCTTAATTCCGGAACCGGAAATATGGTGTCCCAGAACTATACCCTCTGTTAACATCATATAGCATTTTTCATTACTTAATGACAGATTTGTTTCGATACATCTCTTCAAGACTTTCTCAAGATTGTTAAGACAATCATCATATGTGTTTCCATACACTGTGAAGTCATCCATATAAACTTCTACACATTCATGGACTAGATCAGCAAATATTGCAAGCACTGCTCTTTGAAAAGTTGCAGGTGCATTACATAAACCAAATGGCAAAACATTATATGCATAGGTTCCCCATGGGCAAGTAAATGTAGTTTTGTCTTGGTCTTCTGTTGCTATTCTAATCTGGTTATACCCGCTAAACCCATCCAAGAAAGAGAAATACTTCTTTCCAGCCAAAGAGTCTAGCACCTGGTCAATGAATGGTAGAGGAAAATGATCTTTTAATGTAGCTTTGTTTAACTCCCGATAGTCTACACATACCCTCCACTTTCCATTTTTCTTTGGTACAACAACCAATGGTGAAACCCATTGACTATCTGAAATAGGATAGATGAATCCAACATTTAACAGTTTTTGCAGTTCTTCTTTCACTATTTCTTTCATCATTGGATTCATTCGTCTTTGAGGTTGTCTAACAGGTTTAAGTTTATCATCTGTATAGATGTGGTGGATACATGTGCTAGGATGGATTCCTTGCATATCAGTGTAATCCCAAGCAAATGCTTTTGAATATTTCTGTAGTAATGCAGTTACTTGTTGTTCTTGTTTTGATTGCAGCTGGTTTCCAATATTTAAATGTTTTCCAGGATGTACCTCAATTGTTTTGATTGTTGGATTGCTAATTGTGTTTACAGGAAAGATGTCTATCAAAGAATTCTGCAAAGTTCGAATAGTACATGTTTCCTGAAAACATTGATTCAAAAGTTCATTTGCAGCTTCATATTGAGCTTTCCTAAGTTGCTCTGAAATACTTGGTTCTGAGATAAAAAGGTCCATCAAATCTTCATTCTCCTCCTCTTCTCTCAAATCAAAGAATTGATTGATACTTAAAACCGCTTTTGTCTGTTGTTTTTCCTGGGTTTCAAGTATTGATTCTAAAGAAGTGGTTTGTGCAGGTGAATAGAGAGTGATATATTTCTTTTCATCTCCATGTGAGATTATCATACTTCCAGATCTGCATCCTATGAAGGCATCAGCAGTGGCTAACCATGGTCTGCCTAATATCAGAGGATGTCCTCCCAAGTTTGTCTTTGGTTGCAAGATCAAGAAGTCAACAAGATATTCCCATGAATCCAAGGAGACTATGATGTCTTCTAACATTCCTTCAGGAACAACTTTAGATCTATCTGTTAATTCCAAGACTGTTGAAGTTGATCTAATGTTGTTTAATTGCAAAGTTTTCATTGTCTCCATTGTCATTACGTTTATAGCTGCTCCCAAGTCTATTAATGTATTAGGTACAGAGAAATTATTTATTGATATGGTAACCATTGGGATACCAGGATCAATATATTTTTCTATTACAGTTTGAGTAGACATGAGACTTGCTAATTTACCAATGACTTGGACTGTTGCAGGATCCTTTTTCTTTCTTTATTTCTGAATGCATAATTCCTTTATTGTTTTTGCATATATTGGTATTTCTTTAATGGCTTTTAATAAAGGAATCTTAACATATGCATTCTTTAACTCATCTAAGATATCAAATTCAGGAAGGGTTATTTGATTTTGAGTTTGTTGTTCTACCAACCTTTCAGGATAAGGTGGTGTTTGCGTTGTAATATTTGTTCCTTTCTGATTTTGTACCTTAGTTTGTGATGTTTCAGATGATTCTCCTTGTTCAATTGGTTCTTTTATAATTGGAGGAGAATCCTGTTTAAGTATTTTTCCAGACCTTAGATGGACATCATCTAGAGGAACAATTGAATATGTAGGATAATATGCTGCTTCCTCTACAGTATATGCAGGTTTGTCCACTTTGTTATTTGGATTAGCCACCGGTTGGGATGGAAATTGTGTTGGTCTGGGTTGATTTGAAGGTAACTGTAACTGTTGTGGTTGTGTTAACAATGGTGGTGGATTCTGCTGTTGGAATGGATATGCAGAATTTTGTTGCGGAAATGGCATGGATGGAGGATATGGTGGGTATGAAAATGGCTGTTGGTATTGTTGCTGGTAATGTTGTTGATACTGTTGAGTTTGTTGAGGTTGTTGGTTTCCATAACCATATCCCCTCCAACCTTGTGCAGGTTGTTGCGGATATTGTTGTGGAGGCCAAGCTTGCCATGGCATTGGAGGGGTCCAAGGATTATAAGATGGATAAGCATAATTTTGCTGAGGGATTTGTGGCTGGTTTGGTTGAGGCATTCTAGGTGGCCATGGTCTTCTTGGTGCAACATAATAGAAACCTTCTGCCCCTTGCATTTCTTCCATTGAATTAGTTTGTAAATCTTTCAATGTTACACAGTTTTCAGTGGAATGATTTCCTGTACAAAGACCACATACTTGAATGCTATCTAAAGGACAATCTCTCAAAGGATGTTTCTTCTTACATTTTGAACAAAATATTGCTAAGGCTTGTTCCTGTTCTTCTTTTCTTTTGTTTTCCTTTAGCACATCTACTTGTGTTCCTAATGTACTCAAAAGATCTATTTTGAAATTTTCCAATAGACTTCCTATTTCAGCCCTTGTTATCCCTCCTGCAGCTGACTTTGCCGCTTTAGAACTTACTTCCCTTCTTCCGGTTTTTGATCTTCCTCTAGAATATTTCTGACATAACTCGACAATTTCATCGAATGGAAGGTTTGAAATATCTCCTTTAGCCATTACATTCAAAATGTCAAGGTACTCATCTCTTATACCTTTGAGGAAGATTGTGCGAACAGTTTCTTGATTTAGGGAATGTTGTTTAGATTTCTGAAGATTATATGCAAATCTTTCTAAATATTCTTCTAGATTTTCATCTTCTTGTTGTGTCATTCTAAATATATCTTCCTTTGAATCTCTAGATCTACAGTAAGGCTGATATTTCTTAAGGAAGACGGTTCGCATATCATCCCAGGAGGCTATTGTTTGTTCTCCTAAACCCATAAACCTTTTTAAAGCTGTTGCCTTTAATGTTGCAGGAAAAAGACGGAGCTTATGAACATCATCAGTATAACCATATGTTCTACATAAGATATCGAATTCAAACATGAATGAGTCCGGATCTTCTGTAGACATTCCATAGAAGTTTGGCAACACAGAAGGTGGTATGTTTTTCATTTTTACTTCTTCTCCTAGTATTGCACTTGTATCTATTATTGGAAAACCGAAAGTGGATTCTTGATCAAGTCCATCTTCTTGTCTTTTCCTATCGTTTTCTTGCTTCCTATCATTTTCTTGTTTCATCTCTTCCTCTCTCTTCCTTCTCCATTCCCTAAATTGTCTTTCATTTTCAGCTCTTTGTTCTTCATCATTAAGATGAACGGATCCATGTCCTTCTGCCATTGTTTGAGTTGTTTCAATTTCAAGTGGAGGTTCAAGTTGTGGGAAGATAAGAGGATCGATGGATGGAAAAACAATTTGTTTTCCTTTCTCTTTTGGTTTTCCGGAAGTGGAGAATTTTTGCTTTGCCTCCCAAGCTGACAAAGTTTGCCTTTAAATCAAGGTTAATCTTTGGCCACTTCTTTGCTTTTCTATCAGCTCTTCAATGATTGGATTACCAGTAACAGGTGTATGTGATGATCCTAATTCTACTTGTGGGGGGTTTTTGATAAATCTACCTTGAGGATACCTAACTCTAGGCATAAAGAAGCATAATTAAAGAAATGAAATGTAACTAATGTTTTTGTGTATTTTGGATTTTATCTCTCTATTGACTATGCCGATATTTGCCTCCCCGGCAACGGCGCCAAAATGTTGAGCTAATTTATGTTCCTAAATTAACACAATTATTTACTATCAATCCGGGTTGTTTATTCTTGGAGGAAAATTCACTATGTATGAAGATCTAACAAATCTTGAAAGATAAATGATTAAAAGCTAAAGAAAATACATCTCATCACTCTAATTCAATTAGCTTAAAAGAGAAAGCATTGAAAGGGTTCTTGAACTCAAGAAGTCCTCCTTCACCTCAATTAGTACTTAAGGAATTAGAGATTGAAACTAAACTCAAGATGCATAAATTAGAAGTGAAATAAGCTCTTAACTTAAGAGACATATAAAATATCTCATCATAATTTATTCATCTCAATTTCTGAATCTAAATGGAAACAAAACTATTTGCATGTAAACAAAAGACTAGTTCTGATTCACCATTTCATAGAGGGAATGCCCAACTTGAACACTTTTTTTCCAACTTAATTAGATGATGAATAAACCATTAAAAAATGAAATAAATCACTATTCATAACCATGAAGCAATCTAAAATAAGACTTGGAAAAACTAAAGCTACAATCAACCAGATTTGCAATGAAATAAAACTAGTTTAACTTGGAAGTGTACTTAGCTTGGAGTGGGGGCCCTCCACCCTTGCCTTGCACACTTTTGAAGATGATATCAAAGCTTTATATCAGTCACACATCCATGTATTGAGCAGCAAAAATGAAAGTAACACAAGTCTTCAAATTAATTCTTCAAACCAAAAATATTACAACATAATAGTATCATAAGTCAATGTCTTGAGCCATCAAAGTTGTGGCTCTTAAATAAGGAATTTCATGAACAAACTGATCTACATTCACTCTAACAATCTTATCTAATCTAAGCCACCTATCCAAGTCGAATCCACTCCCCTCATCCCAAGAAATATGACTAATATCATGGAAACTCAAAACTGCCCTACTTAGATGGGATTTTTGGATGACTAGTCATGATGGACTAGCTCCAAATAGGCATGAGAAAGCTCGTTCTGTTGGAACCAAGCATAGGTGGCTTGGTCCTAGTTCCCAAGCTTTCCATTCATGTATCCCATTCGTGCTGAAGTGGCCTGCATCCATATCAACCATGAAGTGATTACGGGAATTTCTGAAATTGCCAAAATTGCACTTAAAATCAAACTTTTATAAAAACTTTAGAAATTGACAAATTAAAGCTAAATACCTGATTAGACATCAAATATTCATTAAAATGGAATGAATGGAGTGGAAAATGAAGGATAAATAGGTGGTTAGGTAAGTTTCTCAAAGCAAAATAAGATCAAAACTGAGGCCCAACAATCCCTTTAATATATTTTCATAACCATTAATATATTTATAATATAAGGGATGGTCCGTTAGTTAACTACTTTCCTTTTAGTTTTAATTATTAAATAAAAATATCAATTATAATTATTTTATATATTTTCATTTATATATATATATATATATATATATATATACATATATAGATATATATATATATATAATTTTACACCTAATATAACTAAATTTGACCGTCGTCCTATGTCAATTTTTTGGCCCAGCTAACCGTTGGTGGCTCTGCTCTAACTATTTAACATGCTAAGCTGGATCTGTTTTTTCAACTTGTCCTGACGATGACCACACTGGTTGGTTCGAAACGCGTCGACAAATGGTTTCTCATGTGATTTTCGCCGAAAAATCTATCATATACATGGAGGTTCTTTTCAGCTCATGTTTTCAAACATGTTTTCTCTATAAGGACTAAATACATCAGCAATTGCCATTATATATCATATCTTTGATTATGTGGACACATGATCAAATTATACTTATGAGTTTACTGACAATCAGTCAAGTAGTCCATTTGTTTCTGCAGCTGCTTGACTGGCTTCATTGGCATTTCTGTATTATTTAAGTCACCCTAATTTTCAACAATATAGGGTAGGTAGCAGGGTGCA
This sequence comes from Pinus tabuliformis, assembly GCA_031772625.1. Taxonomy (NCBI): domain Eukaryota; kingdom Viridiplantae; phylum Streptophyta; class Pinopsida; order Pinales; family Pinaceae; genus Pinus; species Pinus tabuliformis. The sequence continues at coordinate 1,259,265,276 of CM062811.1, forward strand.
AATAAGCTCAGGACTCTGAGACTTTTTTTTTTAGTTTCAAATTCAGTTTGCTTCTCAACTTTCAGTTCAGTGTGTAATTCAATGTTCAGTATGCAGAGTGGTTTTGATTTCCATTTGAGAGTTGGTAGAACAGGTTGCAGATTTGAGAACAACCCAATGGCGAAGGCACTGATCTATAGACTCAGAGATCTGCAGTTCTTGGCACCTCCAAGGAGACTGCCATCCCCAAGCTGGAGCCAATGTTAGGGTCCTATAATTATAGGAAATATAATGATTCCAATATTATTTAAGGCTCTCATGATGAAGCTTTTGGCTTGTTGACTCGCACCACTTCCTCTCCATAAGCCTTGGATTTTACTGAAATTTGCATAAAAAATAAGCCCGAAATCTTAGCTCCCACTCCATCTCCATGCAACCTGCATTCACAATACCTAAGCCTAGCACACCTAACACCAAGCACAAGTGGGTAGCCTTGGGCTTATTTTGTCAAAACACAATGTAACTATGGGCTTATATAAACCATGATGAAGAATGTTCCCTTGTGAATGTGGGATAAATCCCATAAAGTAATATATATATATATATATATATATAATCCCTCTTTTTACCCCTTACTTCACAAAACCCTATTAATATAAAGTTTTGGAATTTATATTAATTTCTCCCCGCAAGCCTATACTACCTCTTCCCTCTGAAAAGTCAACCAATGGCCCACCCCGCACTAAGAATTAAACCCCCTTCATTTTTATTTGCCTCAAGATTCGTAAAAATAAATTAACGATTAAAATTCCATATCGCGTGCTCAACTCATCCAACACTTAACACTCAAAAAGCACGCGATATTAGTGGTTTTCCTAGCCCACCTTTTGGCTACGTGGTCCTCTAAAAAAATACCATCTGCCACTTTAAAGAGGTGCGATAAACCATTAACTGTTTTGGTTTTGAATCTTATAAATGTTACGGGGATACAGGGTGGATTAGGTTCAAGTGAAATACAGATATATGAGAATGCAGTAATATTTCAAAGCCATGGGTGAAACCATACTTGAGGTAAAAAATACCATCTGCCACTTTAAAGAGGTGCGATAAACCATTAACTGTTTTGGTTTTGAATCTTATAAATGTTACGGGGATACAGGGTGGATTAGGTTCAAGTGAAATACAGATATATGAGAATGCAGTAATATTTCAAAGCCATGGGTGAAACCATACTTGAGGTAAAATTATATAGCTACAGGCAATATGAGACTAAGGTTGTGGAATGAAATTGAAAGGTAAAATGGTTTTACAACGACACATGAAATAAAATTCACAGATGCCATGAATTTATTAGAGAAAATAAAAGGGAAAATTTCACATGAAATTAATGTACAGGAGAGCAAAGATAGCATTCATGTAAATGCATTTCACGATAGAAGATTAAGGTGAAATCAATTTACAGGCATGGTGAAATCAATTTACAGGCATGGAGAGATCACAGGTGAGGAAGTTGAAACTATGGAATGAGTACGACTGGGAGGCTATAGATGAAATAACTGGGAAAATTGACTAGACAAAGAGGCAGCTGCAACTGTTAAAGCAAAAAATTCAACAGATTGTTGAATAAAAGCTTCTTCAATAGCTTGGTCCAACACTGAAACTAGACCTTGTAATTTGTCAAATTGTTGTAAGGATTCAAGATCAGGATATGTTTCAAAATATTGGGTCTGGGGTATGTATGTGTGTAGTAGGGCTTTATCAATGATAGTTTGATCTACAAAAGCCTCAAACTTTGATCTAAAAAAACTATGCTAGAAAGGCAAATTAAACTCTATATATTGTATAGTTTCAAATTTCTCTCAGAGAGAGTTAGACATTGACAAATTAATATTCTCAAGAAAAGAATTGAAACTAGACAATGGACTATTACTACCTTGACTCTCTATAAAAATTTCTTTCTCACAAATTTCTCAGGGTTATCTACAAATTCAGCAGGGTTGGGGTTAGGGTGAGATCTAGTGAAAATTATTTTGGGAGCCAGGTCTATTAAAAATCATCACACAAATAAAAATAAAATCAATGACACACTAGAATATTTACAAAATAACAACCTTAGATCATGTATTTCATAATGATATATCAGTCTTGATTTATAGAAGTACTGATTAGATACCAGGGATTAATAATGTTTTAGATTGAAAAGTATTCTTCCCCAGTATGGTCACCACTATGTTGTCGTTCTGTATTTTTGAGGTTGAGGGATTAAACACATTGGACAACATCAAAACCATTTTGGACGCTGGGATCTAGCCCTGACATCTTCAAAGAGGGATCTCTATGTTTAATTTAGCTTTGCTTTTATGTGAATGTTAGGCTAGTTATGAATGTATTTGTTTGTATTGTTTGAAAGGTTTGGTTGATTTGAGTGTTATAATTCCATTGGGCCATGGAGTCTATAAACTAAACTGGAGTTTTGCATCAATTTTTAGAGTTCTCACAGGGAAAGCTAGGTTGCATTAACTGGATCTTTTCAAAAATTAAATGAATAGTGGAACAATAGAAGTGTAAGGTTAAGTAGAAACCAAGGAGAAATTAATAATTCCTTGATCTGACTTCAGTGAAAACATTAAAATTAACAACAACCAAAATGGGTCGCTCTGAATAACGAATCCTATTTATCACAGTTTCTGTTGATTAATTCAGAAATTTAGAATAAAAAAGAAAGGAAAAACAATGTTTAAACAAATAGATAGAAGAGACACATCACCATTTAGTACACCACATGAATCCTGTGAAAGGTCCCTGTATTATTGATGCTCCAGTACTTTGAAAATTACAGTATGCAAAAGGAAGTTAGATTCGGAAATCAACCCCTGATACTTCAAACAACGAAGTATTTATAATGAAAATTACAAAAATTCTTTACAAAATAAGTGTTAAACTGATAGTGTATTATTAGCCTAATTACAAACTATATCATCTAATCCTGGCAAAATAATAGGCCATCTAGGCTATTGAATGTAAAGGTGGCCCTATTTTGATGGTTTTGGTTGCTGAGTCAACCTGAAACAGTGCTGCGATGCTAAACTGACCGTCGTGTTGGCTGCTGCACTGGAAAGTTATTTTACTGCTCCTAAATTATCCTTTGATCCAATAAATAAACCAATTCCTCCCATCTCTTTTCATCAAGAACTGTCAATTTTACTACCCTGTGATAAATTTCATCTACCTCTATATATTTGGCAAAAGTTGGTTTTACGGTAAAAATGTGTTTTACCGCGTTCTCTACATGGAAATCGTTTGACATGGTTTCCAAAAAAGCCTTCTCTTTCATACTGCCCTTAATTCCACTGAACTTAATGTTTCTTTTAGCTACTTCTTTCATCTTGAGGATATAGTCTTCCTAAGTGATCAATTTTTCATTTATAACATACATACTGGGCAGTCCCTTTTGCACTAAGGCCTCAATTCTGTTTGTGAACTTATTTACATGTAGCTCTAAGGTTTCACACCTTTCTTCCAACTATCAATGAGATTTCTCTTTGTCAATACTTTCTTCACTTCCAGAATGGTGGCAGTTCTATCACTGATTCCTACCTCCTCCAACTCATACTTGGACTTTGAGTTTAAGAACTTGATTATATTAGAGGCTTCTATGGGCATCTCTCCCAAATTTTCTCTTCCTTGCACAGTGGTTTCTTTAGCCTTCTCTATCAACTCTTTCTGCTAAAATATGATTTGGATAGAGGGCAACATCTCATTCATAGAGTCTAATATATTAATCAAAATAGTTTCCTTGGCTTGGGCCAAGGTCTGACCAATTGAAGTGTCCCTCTCTACCTTGTGAAACTTTTCAATCAGTCTCTAGGATTTCTCCATTTCAGTAATACGAGCAGCTTCATCTTTGGCCTTTTACGCTTCCAAATCTTTGATTTGGCCCTACAAAGTCTCAATCTCCTTTAACTGCAGTGACATGTTCTGTAAGGTCTGTGTTACCTATTCAGCACTGGTAGTCTGAGTGGAGGAGGCAGCTGCAGTGCTTGCCCCTGTTGATGGGGACAATGACTACAACATCCAAGGAGACAATGGCCATCTTCAAACTATCTTCCTTCTCCTTTATGATTTTCTCCAATTCTGCCTCCATCTACTTAATATTTATATTATGTTGTATGATCAATTTCATCATATCTTATTTCCGTGCTTCAGTTTCTTCAATATCCTTGGTCATTGGATCCTCTGTGGCTGGCAACTTGAGCTACTTTCTTAAGGCTGCAATGTCCAGGTTCTCCTTTTTAAAAATATCCTTAGCAGCATTGACATCTTTAGGGTCACACCCTATCTTAATCACCAAGTCTTCCAAAGACTTGATCATGTTATCCTTTGCCAAATAGGAGACTTTTTCCATCTTCAACTGTGACTAGACATTTGCGAAAGAAACCTGCAATTTAGAAAGTGACGCAGCAGTGTTAGTTAAAGTAGAGGATATCATTTCACCATTTTGCTTGTGAATCTCCATTTGATCAATGGGATGTATGTCCTTTGTGTTGAATTCAAAAGTTGTGCTCTTGTAGTCTACTGCTGATTTTGGCTGTGGAATCTAGGCCTCAAGAAAAGCCATTTGCATTTTTCCATGCTTTGTATCAAAGACTGACAACAACCTACTTTGTGATTTGGAAGTCTGATTCCAAAATTGGTTATAAGTGTTATTCCTTATAATTTCATTTCCAAGATTTATCTCCCTGTACCTGTCGAAAACTATCTTCTCTTTTTCTATTTGGACATTTTGTGATTCCAGCTCAGTTTCCTTGTGACCTTGTGAAGATGAAGGTCCAGAAGGAGATGTTGTGAATTTTGTAGTTGCAAGTGGTGAATCTGTGACGATGATCGCTGCATGCTCTTTAGTTTATTTCTCCAATTCTACTCTAGGAGTTACCTTTGCTCTCTTCCTATAGCTAATTCTGAATTCTTTAACTTCACTCCTGGTTGTAGATGATGATCCTTCCTCCCTCTGTCTTTTGCTTGATTTTTCCTGAGGAATAGGAGTCTACAAAATAGAAGTAGAAACAAATTGTTCTTCAGCTTCCTGCAAGGTATTTTCTGCCCACTCTAACTTATTGGAATATTGTTCTATGTTTGGCCTTGAAGTATGAATGTAAGGAGTTCTTTTATTCTCCACTCTGAGCTTTGAGATGATGCCACAAGGGTCATAAGACCATGTAAAGCTCAAACTGAACTTCATTTCTCTTCACCTGTTGTCCTTGTGTTGCACACAAATGGGTCCACCTGTATCTTTATTTTGAATTGTGCCTTCTTCGTGGCCACTACAAAGTGGATGTCATTTGAATTCAGCATCTGCTTGATATACTCCAGGGCAGAAATCCTGATTGGGAGGTATTTGGGAAGTTTATAGGGGGCCAATTCACAATCATATACCCCGATTTCTATGTAATTTTGGTACAAATACCAATCCCCTCTCTTTGCTTGGTTAGACAAATGCAAAATTCTCTTGATTTCCTCACTGATTTTCGGATGTACTACACTGTTCAAAATTTTCATCCCTGTATGAACAAAGTCTTCGATAAACTGATTATAATTGAATTCCTGTTGTTCTCTCATAACCAATGAGGTCCAAAAGATTACTGGCTTATAGTAACCTGCATCATCCAGCTTCTGCAATGCAAAAATGAATTTATCTGCCTGATAATAGAGGAACATATAAATCAAAATAGAGGTGTAATTGAACACCTGTTCTATAGGAAACTTTATGAATTGTTCACGGATATTATCAGCCAAAAATTGACTGAAGTTGAACACCAAAGAGGGCTTGTTGTCCGTGGAAAATATGGAGAGGAATTCTAAAATGGGCTCATCTACCCACTGATCAGAATGATAGCCTAAAATGTAAGAAATCATGGAAATAATATTCTTGGCCTGATCAGGGAAAATGGAAGAAGGATATGGAGGATTCCTTTTGGGTAATTGGGTATTCTCCGGCAAGAAAATCTCAAAAATTCTAGCTCTAGTGGAAAATTCCAGATTTTGATAAAGTTGGGTGAGGGCTTCTAGGGAGAAAGGGGCAGTATTTTCCACAGTGGGGCCAACATCATTTGGTCAAAGGATTGGGTTGTAATGGTGAAACGAATGTCACCAGTAGGGGAAATGATGGCTCTTTGGGTAGGGACATAGCATGCTTGACATCTTCTGGTATCTGGGGCTTGGAATGTCTAGGGGAAAATATAATGGGGGAGGTTGGACTCCCAGAGCCCAATTTCATCGGTTTTGTTTGTGTTCTTATCCTCTAACCAACAATACAATTCCAGAAAATTGCAGTCACAACGAGTTTCATTTATCCTATAATCCATATCAGCGAAAGGTATATGATCTAAATCTATAGAAGGGGGAATTAAAAGATTCATTGACTTATCTTGAGTCTTAGTCTTAGGAATCATGACTGTAAAAATCTATGAACAAGATGAATTTGTAGAGGAGACTTACCGAGGACAACATAATAACAGACTCTCAGGTGAAAATGGAAGGAAATGTCAGTTTAATGTCAGTTTCCATGTTTATTTAAATGTATAAATATTTAACTTATATATATATATATATATATATATATCTATATATATATATATATATATATATATATATATATATATATATATATATATATATAATAAAATTTATAATTTAGTTAGTTTTTATGATATTTTTAATTTTTACCTCGGTGAGATGCATAATAAAATAAATGTTAGGGTGTTTGTTATTGATTGATGACCATTTATGTTTATGAACTATTTAAATTATATAGCTATGCTAGTTTGTAAAATTTCATTTACTGACCTTTAAGGGAATGTACGTATAAAATAATTTTGTTAAACATACATGGACAGAACAAAAGTGTGAAAGATAAATCAGTGAATTCCTTTTTTTTATTAACATAAGATACACATTTATAGTACAATAGGTGACTCTTGGGATTCAGATCCCAAGGTCTCTTGGACTGCTTAGTCTTTCCAGCTTCCACACTAACCCTTTAGGATTAGGTGTCCAACATTCCCCCCCTTAATCCGAAGGGTTATGTATGAGTCCAAGAAGAGAGCTGTAATACAAAATGTGCAAAAGATGCATGGCAGCACTAGGCTGAATGTGCTCTATGAAATGTTGGTATAAAAGGGCGGTGGTTTAAGGATGACCACCAACACTGGAACGCTTAGTGCAGTTCCCGGAACTCTTCCAAAACTGGCAAGAAACTGAAGTTTTCTGCTAGAGGAAGTGATCCTATTGTTTTAAAGAGGGAAACCTTCAACCATAAAAGGGAGGTCTCACCCCGCATAAAAGGTAAAACTTCAACCTGAAAATGGAAGTCTCAACCTGTGATGGTTTAAGGATAACCAACAACTCTGGAATGCTTAATGCAATTCCTGAACTCTTCCAAAACTGGCAAGAAGCTGGTGTCTTCTGCTAGAGGAAGTGTTCTCAATCTGTGATGGTTTAAGGATGACCAACAACTCTGTAATTCCTGGAACTCTTCCAAAACTGGCAAAAAGCTGGAGTCTTCTGCTAGAGGAAGTGTCCCAGATTGCCAACTGAAGGCATTTTCAGGCATCTTTGTCTCTGGCTACAACTCTGAAACTGGTGTGGCAGGTTGTGGCTCAGGCTCGCTTGATGTGGCTTTGAAGCTTGTAGATGACCATCATTTCCCCCCTGTCAGATACAAGGTGAGAAGATGGAGAAAACTCAACTGCAAGACTGTTCAATATTCTGGAACAAGTTCTGACATGTGTTTGAAATATCTTCTTGGCTGTTGATGCCCATTGCCAAGAAGCGATCCATCCAAGATGAATCTTTGTTCTTGCAGGATGTTTGTTTTTGAAGCATCTGTTTGAAGAATGATTGGTTTTATGACAGTGCTTACATGGATGAAGATCAAAACAGTGATCTTTCAGATGGCCAACTCGGTCACAGTGTTGGCATTTCACGATCTGTTGTTGTTGTTGTTGCTGTGGAAGAGGGGCAGAATCTGGAACAGCTGGAGGTGAGCTGTCATGAGGAGCAGGTGAACTGTCATAAATGAATCCAACACTCTGAAACTGAATGGGCTTTGAGTAGTCTGGAATATGAAAGGACAAGTCCTTGTCATATCCAAGACCAGTTCTGTGCTTGTTGTGGACAAGCTGTTCCCAAGGTCTGATGATGGGCTTGGGAAGTGCAGACTGAACCTCTGCATCTGCATGTAACTTTGCTGCTTTATCTGAATGAACTGTAACATTATTGACTTGCTGTTTATGGGAGTCTGCTTCATTGTTATGAACAAAAACAGGTTCAGAATGATGACTCCACTGGTGTAATTCTTCCTGCTGTAGCTTTGTTTCAAGCTGCAAAAACTCAATATTCTCATGTGCAGTTTGCAGAGAGGTTTGGATGTCAAACAGAGTTTCTTTGTTAACTTTGACCATCTCATCAACAGTGGAATGAATTAGGATATTCAATAACTTTAATGCATCTTCAAGTCTGGCCATTTTTCTTCAATGTCACTTAAAAGACACAACTGAGGCAACAGCAACAGAAAAATAATATTGTACTCTTACTACAAGATATTATAAGGGCTTATCAAGTGGCAACAATGTCGCGAAAATGGTTGATGGAGCAGGACCTGAGTAAGCTGGATGTTACGAAGTTAAACTACGATAAACATTTCTCGTCAAGCTACAATAAACATTGGTACAATTGGGCACATCGTAAATCAACAATCCACAGTTCGTTTCAAGAATGAACTGGAGCATAACATCATCAATGCAAGAAAAATATATAAATGTGAAGATGAGCGCTGTCCTCAACTTCAAACTTCAGAGCATCTAGCTGCTATGAAAATCATGCAAAATCTCTACAAGAAACTGCTCCAAAATCTCTACAAGAAACTGCAAAAAACTGACTTCCAAAAATGTCTTCAAAAATGCTTCAAATTCACTTCACAATGTTGATCACTTCTCCACGAATCACTTCACTCATAGGTTGTTTCAAATTGTTCCACAGACAACACCAAATCTGCTTCGAGGTGGCTTCAATACTGCTCTTAAAATCTGCGTGAGCATGTGCCAAGTCATAAAAAATTTGACTTACAAATCATCTATCAGCGTTAACTCCAGTTATAAAGCATTCACCATTCAACAATACAACTGCAACGAGGCACATCCATTTGTCTATAAGCGAAAGCTTGTGCACAGTATCAAATTAAACAGACATGCATGTAGATAGCCAAATGAGCAGACGGGCATCCAGAAAACAGATTCGAAACAAACTTGAGAATCCTATCTGCATGTGGGTATCAAAGAAATGGATCCTGTAGACACCTTAGGACCTTGTCTGCAAAAATAAATGGATCTCGCAGAGGCCTTAATGCTTTTTCAAACACTGGGTTTTCACAGGAACTTCTTGAAAGAACCCCAAATCCTTCATGGACTTATGGCATCAAGAAATCAGACCTTTAAAGAATTCTCTGCGCCCTATTTACTACTAATATTGACATACGAGTATCGGTGCAGCTCTCCCTGTACCGCGCCCTCATCAACAAGCTTCATGTTGAAGAAGATATTTTTTTTTTGTCAAACAATGAAATAATAGCAGTGACCAACCTTCATAAACCGATGTGCAGGCAAGGATCCACCAGATGGGTTCTGCAACAAAGTCAAAAATTTAGCTTTTCTTATGCGGAGATCTTGAAAAAGCAGGGGGATCTGAGAGTGGGATTCGGCTTGCTTAATGTCGATGTCGAGGATCAGATTCGACTTGCATCGACTTGCAGTCTTGTATATCTATAAGGGTTATTTTAGGCCCGCTGTAATTTTTGAACAGTTCATTAATTTATATGCGATCACTGCTCAAACTGCCTTGCTTTGATCTTAATAGAGAGAGAATTCAAGAGACAAAAAATAGAGGGAGTGAGCGACACGGCTTCGATTCCACACCAGCTTACACACAAGTGCACCATAAAGAATCACCACACAAATATTTTAATGGTGTTCAATCTCTACAGAGAAGGCTTAAACACGATTTATTCAACGCTCCATTTCAACACACATAACTTGTCTTGAATTCTTTCGAGGAAATGAAGTCAGAATGAACTTGTTTAGGAGAGCGATGAACAAGTTTGAGCGTAGACTTCCAATGTCCCGGTTTCAAACATCTCCCCCATCAGAATCTTTGTTGAACTCTCAACGATACTCCAGCTTGTAATAGTTCCAGAGATTTAGAGCATGCACACGAGAAAAGGTGAACAATCCTTGATAGAGTGCCGATAGAAGTGATGGTCAGAGGGAGCGTTGAGCATAAATAGATAGTGTTACAGCTCGTGGGGAATATAAATGAGCCCTCTTAAAATAATCAATTGGACAAGCAGAGGTAGGATCTGAAAGTGTCTAGGCCTGAACTGCACCAAGAACAGCACCTTCGATTACGTCGAACGCTTTGTGATTGTCAACAACGAAGGCCTCAAAATCCCGTGAAGGTCAGCTCTCTGGACACCAAGGGTCGGGTTCTGTATTGCCTAGAGATGACCAAAAACTACAATGAGCACGACCAACGCTTCTCTGATTCGAACACTCGACCTTGCCCTCGCTCGGCACTACTTCCAGGTATTTCTCTTAACCTCGGTACGCGAATGGAGTGGAATTGACCATCTGCGACTAGACAAATTCTATCTCATGCTCAGCCGATTTCTTCATCATCTTTTTCTCCTTTTAGGGGGTTAATCTTCACTTTGGATGTTTATCTCAATGAGCTTGCTGATTTTCTACCGCTTGGGATGTCAAGCTGAAAGCTTTTAGCAAATTTGAAAATACAGCGGAAGCTTTTGAGTGCCGCTACATTAATTGTTGATAGCAAACCCAGCAAGGGGTTACACAAGTTTCTCCATGACCAATGCGAACGGGAAACATTAGCAGTAGCTGATTCAAAGCTTGGGAATGCAATAAAAGAGAAATTGAAAATTGAATGTGTACACAACAATGGAGTTAATGCGAGGTCTGCGAACTCAGTTGAGTGAACGAGAGCCAACGAGATAACGATTTTTCCTCCAACAATCAACGGAGCCAATGCATGCACTTTTCATGGACCATTCATGATTACACCAAACCCAACATAATTACAGCAAACCAATAATTACAATAAACGTATGGAGCAGAACCCAGGTAATCGCAGTGAAGCGCACGTAATGGCAGAGAGACATTCAAAGATTCATGCTCAGAGGGACAGTAGGAGAACGGTCAGGAAAAAAACTGATGCGCAGATAATGTCAGAGGCGCTCAGGCAGAGGGCGATAGACTCAGCAGTGGTAGCGCTATGTCAGGCATACGCGCAGAGAATATTGTGGACAGATGCGTTTATGCAGACAAAGGGCCAAGACTGCCATGCACATAACAGGCCACAGAAACACAAGTGGCTCTGATACCATGTTAAACATACATGGACAGAACAAGAGTGTGAAAGATAAATCAGTGAATTCCTTTTTTTTATTAACATAAGATACACATTTATAGTACAATAGGTGACTCTTGGGATTCAGATCCCAAGGTCTCTTGGACTGCTTAGTCTTTCCGGCTTCCACACTAACCCTTTAGGATTAGGTGTCCAACAAATTTTCTATCAAACTACAACTCTTAGAACTCTAGTGGTTTCAAATGACGTGAAATACTTATAACCCTTTACAATTAAGCCTCTATATAAAAACATGTCATATATTTTAATAAATGGTGTGGAATGTAACAATGTTTTAAGAAAAACATTTAACCGATACAATATCTCTTCTATCACATTCTTTAATCAAATATATTTTTATGCAACTACCCTATATACTTGAATGTTATATTCAAATAACCCTCAAAATATTTAATAAAAGTTGTGTACAAATAAATCTATTATATAAAGAATGATATTATTTTTTAAGAAATGTATATATATATGATAAAGATAAATATAAATTTTTATTTTTATTTATTTATAATTTTGGATTAATAAAGATAATTTTAATGATAAATGCTATATAGTAGTTGGTAATTATAACTCTGTATTGTGGACTAAGTGACAATAACAACAATGTCTTAATTACAGTGATAATGTTTTTGTTGAGAAAACTGTCTAGAAAGTTTTACATTTTATATGTAAAGTTTATGTGTAAAATATAAATAAATATTTTAATTTTTTATTATTAATTTTTTATTTAAAATATTCAATAAAATTATCTATTTTTTAAATATAATTTAATGGTTTTTTTTTTTTAATTTTTTAAGGTTCCAATTCTCTTAATACCAATAATGCGTTTCTAGAACAGTCATATATAAATTTGATAAAATTTCCAAATAATGTGATTGTGGTATAATCGATCTTCATTTTTTTCCTTTTGCTCGAAAAGTTTTCTCTGGTTCAAATCCTTTGTCCATGAAACACTGTGAGTGGGAATAAAAAATAGATTCCCTATAAAGTATATGCCGAGAAAACAAAAAGAGAAGCGATTAAGTTGGTAAACAAAGACTTTGAGAGTTGAGTGGGGCAGAAGGGCTTTGTCTGTGTTCGTGTTTCTAACATTCTGTAAATCTTGTAAGTTCTCTACGTATAGCCATCAGTTAGCATGGGGTTACTTTATATGGTTAGATGTTTTAAATCAAATATTTAAATAAATTAAAAGATTAATTTATTTTAAAAAATTGGAGGTTTATAAACTTTAATTAATTTATAAACCCTAATTAATTTAATATTTTGTCTGTTTAAATTTATTTGGAGGTATTATTTATAAGTTTTATAAATCTATCACTAATTTTAAATCTCATCTCTAGAATTTTTAGTGTTTAGAATAGATTTACAAATAGTCTTTACCCACTCGTGTCAACCCGGGTGAGTTGTCTGTATTTAACATGCCAAAATATTTTCTTTGGCGAACAAAGACTGAGAGTTGAGTGGGCCAGAGCGACGTTGTTTGTTTTCAGAGGGGCTAACATCTCTCAATGCCAGAGGATGCGATCTCCCCACGCCTTCTTGTCATCTTGGCGCCAACCCGCTCAATCCTCCAATTCATCCAATTTTAGATGTGATTGAAGACGACCCAACTCGCTCAAACGTCAAAGTTGTCCAATTTTAGATGTCGTGATTGAAGACGACCCGTAAAGATTCTTGGCCCAACCTTGCTCAAACCGTCCAATTTTAGATGCCATTGAAGACTGTTCGCCCAACACGCTCAACCGTCAAATTTTAATTTTAAATGAAATTGAAGAGGACCGGTAAACATTCTTCTAAAGTTTTTCCCTGCGCCTTCTTCTCATATGGGCGGCCCAAACTTCCAGAGTTTTTCCATATCGTGGAAGACCAGCAGCCACCATATTGTCGTAATACACACAAAAAAACAGAAAATCTGCGTCGCTCGGATGAGAAAATGGAGTCTTTCCATATTGTCGTAATACATATCTTAGTTAATTCAAGATACGTCAGCAAATATGCATATTTTAGTTGATTCAAGATACGTTAGAAAATGGAGTTTTTTTTGTCCACCTATTCAATAAAAGAAGACTATTAAATTATTTAATCGCCCCCAAGCACATCGCACAAGTGAGACAGGTTTGAACTTGTGACCTGCACCAATAAGACGAGGTTTGAACTTGTGACTTGCACAAAGGCATGAATGCTTTAATAGTAAGCTCGATGGCCAACAAGTTTCACCCCTAAGGGAACTTATAATAATAATAAAAATAAAAGTTATAGTTTAATTAGTTTTTATGGTATTTTTAATTTTTAACAAGGTGAGATGTATAATGAAGTAAGTGTTTTGATGTTCATTATGAAATATATATTGATGCTTATCTGCATTTATCAACGATTTAATTTATATGACTACCTTAGTTTTGTAAAATTTCATATACCAATCTTTAAAGGTGTTAAATTTTCTAAGGGCAATATTATTCTTTGCTTTAGATAATTGCATTACTTCATTTGCATATTAAATTCAACCCACAACATCATATCATTATTCAAATTTACATCATTATTCAAAAACATATGCAATTATATAGAAAGAGCAATATCATCATCAATGCAGCGAAATGTAAAGGAACAATAGGAGAAAAACATTCACACATAGAGACACCAGGATTTCTCAGAGACTAGGGCAAAACCCACTACAAGGAAAACCCCTTCAAATTGTTCTTCTTATTAGATTGTCATTAAATGATTCAACAAAAGCGAGTACAATGATCCATATCTTCATCCATAATCCTATCCACCAAAATCAACTAAACAACATCCATGAGATGAACCCAACAATGTTAATAATCAAAACCCTGATTCATAAGCCTACAATCAACTGTTAATGTCTACAATTAACTGTCAAACTCTGGAATTAAATAACGAAACATTCGATCTACTATAAAATTCAAACCCTAGCTCCCAACCACATGCAGAGAGTGATGTGCATGCAGCTGAAACCCTTCAACCGCACAAATGAGCTTGTGTGCCTACGTTTGCGACTGAAATTTACCCGAAGCATGTCTACGTTTGGAAATCAAAACCCTAAACACATGTGCAAGCTTCGGGCCTTGCAATCTCGGACATGTATGAAACAACCTCCACGACCCAGCCTGAGACCTGAGTGAGCCAAACCCAAAGAAATAAGAATGATCATAATGATGATGTCCAAATGAGGGTCACTTGACTTGTATTTATATCCATCCATGGGTATCCAATTTCTCTTTTGGATCGACCTATACTTTTGTTCACATGTGGCCTTCAATTCAAAAATACACTTTCCCTTGTCCAAATTAAGCAGTCCAATAGTCAAAATTGGGCCTCTCGAAAAGAGGAATTTACTCCCATTATTAGAATTTGTCACTGAGGTGCCAAATTAACACTCCTTCTCAGCTAGGGAGAAATTTGAATCTTGTCATCATATCATGTCCTATCTCAAGTATCTTGTCATCAAATATCGTCATTGTTCATCTCAGTTCATCTCTGCTTATTCCTGCTTATCTCTTCATTCTCTTTTCTTGTATATTGAACACCCTTGAATCTAAAAGAAAAATAATTTGACTTTGGAGGGGAGCCCAAGCTACCACCCTCTATCCATCAAGGTGCCAATGCCACCAACCAAAATCACTACCAGTGGGTAACCCAATGCTACCACCAAGGAAACATCAAAGAACATATCATCAGGGAGAATTACTCAACTTGGAACCACATCAAGGAGCACATCTCAACTCGAAATCCAATGACAATGAGGAACGTCCTATTGGACACTCTCACCTCATGTCCATGAGAGTGGGGAAAGTCCTATTAGACACTCTCTCCCCATGTCATATTGTCGAGCAATATGCGAGAAAAAAATTACCAAGCAAGGATCAAAACCATCCCATGATGTAATCAATGGGCGAGATACCACTTGGTATATGAAGTAAGGATCACAACCATCATATTTCTTGTCGATATTTCCAACAATGACACTTAGTATTTATGTGGTAGAACACTTTCATCATAACCATCTTTGGTAACACACCTCCAAGCACTCTCCCAACTCATTGGCGAGACATGGAGCGGTAATCCCAGCATGCCCAGCTTGTGGGTATGATGCAAAATGGGGTATACCCATGCTAGCCATCACAGGTATTTCCTCAAACATATCACGAATATGTAATCTATAAGTGTAAATAATAGATCTGAGCATAGGAGTCTCATACTTAGTTGAGAATCGCTAAGTAGCATTGATTCCTCAACACATTAACTATCCTTTCATCCATTAGGTCATAGATACATTGTCCATTCATTTACAAGTAAAAACATGACGAGATCTAAGATACCATCATAAAACACATACATAACCAACATAATAGCAACAGAAATACTGATGAAATCACAGCCATATAAACCACATATAGTCCAGTATAATACTCATAGAAATACAAGGAGAAATAACCTCATATTTTTTAGGGTCCTATGATTCATAGGATCAAATGATGATTGGATATTTTCTTTCATTATTTCAAATTGTAAATAATATGTATATTCCAAGTGATTTCCAAAAAAGTATATATAAATAAAAATAAAAAATGAAAAGAGGGCATATATATTAAAAATAAGAAAATGAAAAAGAAAAAATGATAAAAGAACCCCACAGAAAAGAAAAAATGTGAAAGTGATGTCAATTGAAGTGTCGTTGATAGTACAATAATTTTTGGAGAATAAATTCATGAAATTGTGTGCAGCTTGTTCAAAATGCCACAATACTTCCTCTTGCTTGAAACATATTGTTTAATCATGTTCAAGCAAATTTCAATTTATGTTAATTAGATTAGAATGAATACCTTAGCCAAACAGTGTAATCTTGGCTAAGAGTAGATTAGGTAGATTAGGTGAATAAATTAATCCAACTGTGTAATTTGGATTAATGTAATAGTTAGATTAGCTTAGGGGAAAATGGAAATTATCATAATGAAGGCTATATGTAATAGTGTGATTTGTCCAAAGTTCTGACCTTATTGTATAAAAATATATGCATGGCATGAAATTTTTTGTCGTTGGCGTTAAACCTCATGCTTTTCCCCACTCCCGATCATGACCACTCTCCATATGATGGCTCCCAGGCATTTTTCTCCCCCATCCATGTTTCCCTTTAGCAGCAGGGGGGGGCTCCGAAAAGTGGTTTCCTCCCTACTGGTCCCACCCCTATGTGTCACCACTGCGGCATTTCGCACCCCCCCCCCCCCCCCCTTAATACCATATACCACTCCCACCCCCCTCTGAAATCGGGTTTTCGCCACTCTCACCATAATCCGCACTCCCAGTAACGTCACCCTCCACTTCTGCTCCACCTCCACTCCCCTACTGACACGTATCTCCTTCCCACCAACGGTCCCGTGCCTCCTTCCATCTACCGCTGGTCGCCACGTCAATTAACCATTGCACCCTCCCATTCGCCACTTCCTCCAATTGCGATTTTCCATTGCAGAGTAAATGCTCCTCCCAAACAACCGTTTAGCCAAACGTTCCTTCTCCTCTGGGAACCTATAAATCCTCACTCCCACCCTCGATTACACTCTTTCCTCACTCTCCTACTCTCACTATGCTATCAATCCTCTATTTCTGCGTACCTATCAACTTTGCTGATAGAGTAATTCGTTGCAAGCTCTTTTTCTCGCGAAATTAATAGCCATCCTCTACAATTTTTCTTTGTTATCACAATGGCCCCCAAAACCAAAATTGATACCACTGTGATAAACCCAATGATTTCTCCCTTTGTGGATTTAGACCACATTCCCTTAGCCGACAGAGACTATAAAATTAATGAAATATAGTGTGAATTCGACCTCTTCGAATTACACTGTTGGTTTCGTGACACCTATCTTGACCAGTCAGATGAAATTGGGCTATGGCAATCTAAACTACCCCTATTTGTTTCTCCCCAATCCTATTGTTTCCCTGAATTCTCCCTAAAGTTCCATGCCTCTTATCTCTCGAGAAAAAGAGCCATCATTTCCCTAATGGTGAAATCCTTTTCACCCTTACCCCTGAGAATATAACTTGATGTTGTAGGTCCCACACAGTGAATCCTTGACTCCCCTTTCCATTGAAGCTCTTAAAGAAAATTACCAAAAGCTTACTTTTCCCCGGAGAGCAAGGATTTTTTAAGTTTTCCTGTGAGAATATTTTTAATTGCCTAAGAAGAACCCCCCTTATCCCTCTTCTAGTTTCCCCCAAAGAACTAGCCAGATCATCTATGTCTTGTCTTGCCTACTTGGGTACTTCTCAGATGAATGGGTAGACGAGCCTATTTTAGGCTTTCTATCCACCCTTTCCATAGATGAAGGATTTCCAGTCATCTTTGACTATGGTCACTTTCTTGTAGATGTAATACATGAACAATTCCTTCAGTTTTTAACTGAAGGAATGTTTAGATATTCTTCCATTCTTATGCATATGTTTATTTTCTTCCAAACATACATGTTTCCTTTTGCATTCCAGAAACTCAATCAACAAGAATATCCTTAGTCCATAATATTTTGGACTTCAATTATCAGAAAACAATCATAAGAGTACAGGTTCAAAGATTTTATAGATCAGTTTGTATATCCAACAACTTGTTTGCTGAGTGGTTAGCAGATTCCCATGATTAGTGAGGACATTCAAAAGTTGTTGCATCTCAGTGAGCAGGTGAAGACAAGAGATTGGTATTTGTACCAGTCATTTACATAAATTAGGGTTTATGGCTCCAAGTTGCTACCCTATAAACTACCAAAGTACCTTCCAATGAGGATATTTTCCTTAGAATACATCAAGAAAATAATCCAATGAGATAACATTCATTTTGTGGCAGCCAAGAAGAAGTCCTAGTTCAGAATAAAAACACATATAGGGCCATATATCTGCAACAATAGAGAAACAGGAGAGGATGCAGACCTCCTACTAAAATAAATGAATTCTTTGCTTAGCTTCACATGGTCATATGACCCCTTTGGGGTAATTTCTAAGCTAAGGGTGAAACAAAAGACAACCCCCTATGTACATACCCAAAAACCAGAGATTGAGAAATACATGAATCAACAGGATTGGGTAGAGAACACATTGCAGGAGGCCAAAGAGCAGGTGTTTTCCATAACCGCCTCAGAGAATCCTACCGCTAGAGAGTGTTGTCATTATGTATTTTTTAGGTTGAGGGAGTAAACACATAGGACAACATGAAAACCACTTTGGAAGCTGGGATCTAGCCTTGCGAGCTTCAGAGAAGGATCTCTCTATTTAATTTAGCTTTGTTTTATGGATAAATTTTAGGCTAGCTATGATTGTACTTGTGGTTTTGATTGATTTATTTGGTTTATTTGAGTTTTATAATTCCATTGGGCTGTGGAGTCTATAAATTAAAACTAGAGTTTGTTCATCAATTTTTAAAGGATTTCTCACAGGGCAAGCTAGGTTGCAGTAAAGGGATCTTTTCATAATTTAAATGGATGGTGGAAAAGAAAAAGTGTAAGGTTCAGTAGAGGACAAATAGCAGTTAATAATTATTTTTCCTAACTTCAGTAGAAAACATTAAAATTAAAAACAACCAAAATAGGGCGCTCTTGACAACGAATCCTATTTATCACAGTTTCTATTGATTAACTCAGATTTAGAAAAACATAAGAAAATAATAACAATGTTTAAATAGATAAAGACAAGAAACACATCACCATTCAAGACACAACATGAATCCTATAAAAGGTCCCTGTATTATTGATGCTCTGACACTTCAAAATTACAATATGTAGCAGAAATTACATTCAGAAAATCAACAACTAATACTTCAAACAGTGAAGTATTTATAATAAAAATTACAATAATCCTTTACAAAAGCAGTTTTCAAACTGACAGTGTATTAATAGCCTAATTACAAACTAATATCATCTAATCTTGGCAAAATAATAGGCCACGTAGGTTTTTGAGGAAAGCGGTGGCCCTGTTTGGGTGGTTTCTGTTGCTGAGTCATTCAAAACAGAATGCAATATTGAACTGAATCTTGCACTGGCTACTGTGTTGGCAAAATCTCTTACTGATCCTGAGTTACTGCTTAGTCTAGTAAATCAAGTAACTCTTCCCATCTCTTTTCATATGGAATTGTTAGCTTTATCACCCTGCGGTAGATTTCATTTACCTATGTATATTGAGCAAAAGTTGGCTTCACGGTAAAGATGTGTTTTACCTCATTCTACACATGGAAGTGATTTGACATGGTCTCCAGAAAATCTTTTGTTGTCATACTCGCTTTGATTCCACTGAAATTGATGCTCCTCTTGGCTACCTCTTTCATCTTCTGGATGTAATAATCCTGAGTGATCAGCTTGTCATTGATGACATGAATACTGGACAATCCTTGCTGCAACAAGGCTTCAATCCTATTTGTGTAGTTGTTTACCTGCAGCTCCAAGGTCTCACACCTTTCCTCCAACTGGTCAATAAGATTTCTCTTAGTCAAGACCTTCTTGACCTCCAAATGGTGGTATTTTGTCACCGACTCCCACTTCCTCCAGCTCATATCTGGACTTCGAATTTAAGAAAGTAATAATATTTTCAGCTTCAGTTGGCATTTCTCCTAGCTTTTTCTTTCCTTATACAATGGTCTCAGTGACATTCTCTATTAACTCTTTCTGTTCATATAATATAAATGGAAGGCAAAATTTTATTCATTAAGTCAAGTATGTTCATCCAAATTGTCTCCTTAGTGTGGTCCAAGGTCTGGCCAATAGATGTGTCTCTCTCTACCTGGCACAGCTTTTCCAGAAGTCTTTGATTTTTGTACAATTCGACAGCCCGAGCGGTTTCGACTTTGGCCTTCTGGACTTCCATAGATTTAAGTTGGCTCTGTAAGGTCTCAATCTCCTTTGATTGCAAGGACTTGTTTTGTAGTGTCTATGCTACTTGTTCAGCACTGGGAGTCTGAGTAGAATTAAAAGGTGCAGTAGTTGTTCCTTCTCCTTTATCGGCTTTTCTAACTCTGTTTCCATCTGCCTGATTTGTATGTTTTGGTCAATAAGTAGTTTCATCATGTCAGCTTTCTGAGCTTCACCTTCTGCAATGTCCTTAGTCATTGGATCCTCTATAGCTGGCAACTTGAGCTGTTTCCTCAATGCTGCAATGTCCAAGTTTTTCTTCTTAATAATTTCTTCAGCAACAATAACATCCTTAGGGTCATACCCTATCTTGATCACCAAGTCTTCTAAAGACTTGATCCCGTTGTCTTTGGCCAAGGATGAGACCTTCTACATATTCAAATTTGACTCTACATTAGCAAAAGAAACCTGAAATTTGGATAAAGACATGGCAGTGTTAGTGAGAGTGGAGGATATCATCTCACCATTTTGTTTGTGCATCTCCATTTGATCAATGGGATGTATGTCTTTTGTGTTGAACTCAAAGGTGGTGCTCTTGTAGTCAATTGTTGATTTAGGTTGTGAAGCCTTGGCCTTAAGAAAGTCCATCTGCATTTTGCCATGCTCAGTATCAAATACTGATAGAAGTCTACTTTGTGAACTGGAAGTTTGCTTCCAGATTGGTTGTAGGTGTTGTTCTTCAATATCTCATTCCTGAGCTTTATTTCCTTGTACTTATCAAACATTGTTTTCTCCTTTTCTGTTTGGATAATATGTGTTTCCAGCTTGGTCTCCTTATGACCTTGTGAAGATTAAGGTTTAGAAGGAGAAGTAGTGAACTTCATGGTTTCTAGTGGAGTATCCATGATAATGATGGCTACCTTCCATTTCTTTATCTATTTCTGGTTTGTGAGTCACCTTGGCCCTCTTTCTGTAACCGATTCTAAATTCTCTGGCTTCACCCCCGGTTATAGATGAAGACCCTTCCTCTCTCTGTCTTTTTTGTATTTCTCCTGAGGAACAAGAGTCTGTAAAGTGGAAGTGGAAACCAGCTGCTCTCCAACTTCTTGCAGGGTATTTTCTACCCACTCCAACTAATTTTCATATTGTTCTATCTCTAGCCTAGAAGTATCCTTATTGTCCACCCTGAGTTTTGAAATAATGCCACAGGGGTCATAAGAACATGTGAATCTCAAATTGAACTTCATCTCCATCAATATATTATCTACCTCCTCCCCTGTAGTTCTTGTGTTGGAGACAAATGGGCCTACCTATGTTTTAATCCTAAATTGTGCCTTCTTCTTTGCTACTACAAAATGGATTTCATCTGAGTTTAAAATTTTCCTGATGTATTCTAAATCAAAGATCCTTATTGGGAGGTACTTGGGAAGCTTTTAGGGGGTCAATTCACATCCATAGACTTTGATCTCTATATAATTTTGGTACAGGTACCAATCTCCGGTCTTGGCTTGGTCTAATAGATGTAGTATTCATCTGATATCCTCATTGATCCTGGGCTGCACTGTACTGTAGAGAATGTTCATATATGAATGAACAAAGTCTTCTATAAATTGCTTGTAGGTGAATTCTTGTTGTTCTTTCATGACCAGTGAGGTCCAAAAGATCACTGGTTGTTGGTCATCTGCATCATCTAGTTCTGCAATGCAATAGTAAACTTGTCTTCTTGATAATAGATGAACATGTAAATCAAAACTGAAGTGTAGCTGAACACCTTCTCTGTGGGAAAAATGGAAGAAGGATAAGGTGGATTCTTCTTGGGCAATTGGGCATTCTCTGGAAGGAAAAATTCAAAAATCCTAGCTCTGGTGGCAAAATCCAACTTTTGATAAAGTTGGGTGAGGGCTTCTAGGGAGAAAGGGGCAGCATTTTCCATAGAAGGGGCCAACATCATTTGGTCAATTGATTTGGATGTGATGGTGGAAACGATGTCACCTGTAGGTGAAATTATAGCTCTTTGAGCAAGGACACAACAAGCTTGGCATATCCTCCTGAATTCTGGGGCTTGAAAGGTCACAGGAAAGATATAGTGGGGAAGGTTTGAATCCCAGAGTCTGTTTCTCCTCTAACCAACAGTATAACTCGAGGAAATCACAGTCACAAAGTGTCTTAGTGATCCAGTAATCTATGTCTAACAATGGTGTGTGATCCAGGTCTACAGAAGGCAGAATCAATGGGTTAATTGCTTGGTCTTGGGTCTTGGCTTTAGGAGGCATGGCTGGAGCAGTTTCTGAGCAAAATGGATAGACAAAGGAGGCTTACTGGGCTCTGAAACAATAGTCTGTCAGGTGAAGAGAACAAGGAGATCGGAGAATGTTGGGATGCTAGTGGCGAGGACACTCTGATAGAGACTGCAAAAAGCAATCATGAATGGAAGAAAGAGAATGAGAAGCGAAAGATGGAAATGACGGGCTCTGGATATTTTAAACACAGAGGAACATTTCCATAGGAAATGGCACGGGGCCGTTACTGAACGGTTACCGAGAAAATTAAATGCAGAATGAGTATCATGCGGGAAAGCATTTAATTGGAGCAACGGTTAGGACAGGTGGTGGGCAGAGAGTGGCAGAGGAGGAGTGGTGGGGGTGTGGTAGGAGCGGATGCAAGACAAGAAGTTTCCAGAGGGGGTGAAGGGTGTTAAGTGGTACCAACAAGGGGGGTGCGAAATCTTTGGGGTGCACCACGTAGGGAGTAGGGCCCGACAGAAGAAACTGTCTTCCGAACCCCCCCCCCCCCCCCCCCCCCCCCCCCCCCCTTTGGCAGTAAAGGGAGAATGCGAAGGGGGGGCCAAAAATGAATGTTGGCTGTGGATGAAGTAGGGGACCTGATACCAAAGTGTCGAAGGTGACGAAAATTTCACCACAAACGACAAAATGCTTTGTTCGCTTGCGCTCACATAATTTTGTTTTCAAACTTAAGATAAGGGAAAAAATAGGGAAATGAAATACTTTATCCCTGCACATATTTATCCTCTAGACTTAGGATAAGGGATTAAAAATAAACTTTTTGAAATAGATAATGCATAGCATTCACTTACTCCTATTTCCCTATCCTCAAACTTAGGATAAAATTTATGCATGTTGACATTTAAGTAACCCACCTAATCTACCTACCCTTAGCTAGACTAGCATTTTTTATTTTAATCTCTAGGGTGCACTTAGACTAGCAAACCCATTTTTATTTTCTTTTATGTAGAAAGAAAAACTATCTAACCTATCCCTTATTTCTCCTATTGACCCAGATTAAACAGTTGGGTCAATGTCATTTTCTACCTAACTAATGATTTATCCAGGTTAAATTGTTGGATAAACCTTCATTCTCTATCTAATTTGCAAAAATTTAAAGAAGTCTAGTCATGATTATGTAGTATGACCAAACTAAAGCAAGTGATTGTGGCATTTTGAACAAGATGCACACAACTTTATTTTACAGAAATGAAGCAAACCTTTGTATGAGTAGTGGCATTTAGACTTGCACACTTTTAGCTTTATTCTCTTTTTGATTTTCTTTTTTTCCTGGTGGGTTTTGATCTCTTCTCTTTTTTCAGTATTTTTGTTTTTCTCTTTATTCTTTTTCTTTATACCTTCTTTTCATTTTTTTTTTTCTATTTTTCATTTTATTTGGAAATCATTGGAATATGACAAGTATTTACAAAATAAGATTCATGAGATACATCACTCAAATACCTTGAGATCCTATAAATTATAGGACCCTAACAGTTGCTCCAACTGGGGATGGCACTCTCCTTGTGAGGTGTCAAGAACATATGATCAGTAGCCTTGAGTTGTTATTTCAACAGTATCCAACTCTGATTTGTTTGTAGCAGTATTTATGCTAACTCATCAAATAGAATCTCGGGACCTTCTCTGCAGGCTTCAACTTTTGCTAACAGGTTACCCAATCCATACAATAAAGACAATGATATATACAATGATAAATGGTAAGAAAACGTCTAATGCTCAGAAAAATAATGTTTGAGCATCCTGTCATTTACATGTCCACCAAGTAATTCTGTCCCATCCATATTTCTGATAAAGAATGCATTATTTCCCTGAAAGCATAAATGACATAAGGACCCATCCATTGTTTATCAAACTTTCCATGCTTCCCTTTATCTTCTCTTCTTGAATCCCACTTTAAAACTTTGTCACCAATGGTGAAATCATATGCCTTTGTCCTTCTGTCAAAAACTTTTTTAATACTCTCCTAAATGACTTGAGCCTTGCTATAAACTTCTTCTCTGGATTGTTGCAAATGGATTATTTGATCAATCCTTCTTTGAATTTCATTGGGCTGAGCCTGTAATTCCTAAATCAACTTCATGACTGGTACTCCCAAAGATGATGGAAAAACAACATCCATTCCATAAACCAATTGGTATGGCGACATGCCAATTGATTTCTTTGTAGTGATCCTATCAGCCCAAAGTGCATTTATAAGTTTGTTGTGCCATGACTTCTTGTTTTCTTCTAGCAGCTATGTTTGATGGAAGATTCAACCAGCCCATTACCTTGTGGGTAATAAGAAATTGAATACCCCAAGGTAATATGGTATTTATTGCAGAAATCTATCATTTTCTTAGACCTGAAGGCTGCAACATTATCTGTAATGAGTTTGTTTGGGCAACCAAATCTAGACAAGATGTTGGTTTCTAAGAATTTGATAATCACAACATTTGCGGCTAGTCTTAAAGGAATAGCCTCAATCCATTTGGTAAAATAGTCAGTGGCAGTAAGGATCCATTTATGTTGAACAGAGGATGGAGGATGGATTTCTCCAATGATATCCAATCCCCACTGCTAGAAAGGGCTCTCAACAAATATGGGCTTCAAAGGTAAATGTAAAATTTCTCTTTTTTCCCTCAAATATTTCACACTTATGCAAGAGGTTACCTTCTCATGGACATCTCGAAAAAGTGTAGGCCAGTAAAAACGAGCTCTAAGGATCTTATTGGCAGTGGTTTTCCAATAGAGATGGCCACCACAACCACCTTCATGTAATTCCTCCATTATTCTTTATGCATCATCACTCAAAAGACACTTTAGCAGAAGACCACCAACATCTTTCCAATATAAAGCATTCTCTAAGATGAAAAATCTAGCTGCTTTTAGTTTCAGAAATATAGCCTTTGTTTTTGTCAGACCAGGATGAGCATTTAAATTAAATAAAACATAAATAAGGTTTGCATACTAGGGTGAGGTCAAGAAAGCCTCATCAAGTTATGGAGTTGCCTGTTCCACTTGATCATCCAATTCATCTACAAAGTTAATATCTAAATCATTAAAATTAGATTCAACCATCAATTTGGCTAATCCTTGTCCTTTGATGAGCTTGTTTGGCTTGATTTCCATGTCATATTCAAGAATGATGGCAATCCATTTACCTCTTTTGCCATCAGGTCCATTCTGTGTCAAAATATATTTAACAACAACATTAGGTACATAAGCAATTATATGGGAATGAAGAATGTATATCCTAAAATCTTTAATTGTTTTATTTGTGAAAAATCCTAATTTTTCATTATGTTGTACTTGAGTGCAGCATCCCTTAAAGCTTTGCTAAAGAAAGCAATGGGTTGTTCATATCCATCAACATTTTTCTGCAAAAGGACAGTTACAATAGAGGAAAAGGAAAAAATTATAAAATCTTTGGTAAAATCAGGACTAATAAGGACTAGTGATTTTGTTAATGCTTTTTTAAACTAGTCAAATGATTCCCTAGCTTCGATGTTCCACCTAATTTCAGAGTCTCGTTTTAGCATGTTTGTGATATTTTTGAGAAGTTCTGCAAGGTTAGGGATAAATATTCTTAGGAAGTTTATTCTCCCAATAAATGATTGAAGCTCTTTAATATTCCTTGGATGGTTTATTTTTAGGATAGCTTCAATCCTTTTGGGAT
Source organism: Pinus tabuliformis (assembly GCA_031772625.1). Taxonomy (NCBI): domain Eukaryota; kingdom Viridiplantae; phylum Streptophyta; class Pinopsida; order Pinales; family Pinaceae; genus Pinus; species Pinus tabuliformis. Next base: position 1,259,291,546 of record CM062811.1, read on the forward strand.
CAATTCTGATTCCTTCCTTAGATATAATGTGACCAAGAAGTTTTCCTTCTTCAAGACCAAACATTGTTTTCTTAGGATTTAATGAGATCCCAAACTTTCTGCACTTTTAAAAAACTCTTGTAAGGTGCATAAGATGTTCTTCATCAGATTTAGAATATACAGTTATGTCATCTAGATAGATCACAATAAATTTGCCAATTTCATCAGCAAAAGAGATATCCATTTCTCTCTGAAAAGTGGCTCCAACATTCATTAATCCAAAAGGCATCTTCACATACATGAAGGTACCCCAAGGAGTAGTAAAGGCTATTTTTTCTTGATACTCTGGATGAATGAAGACCTGATTATAACCTGAGAATCCATCTAAGAAGGAAAGCCTAGAAGACCCAACTACCTTTTGCAAAATATGATCAATTTTAGGTAAGGGATAGTTGTCTTTTAGGGAAACTTTGTTAAGGTTTCTGAAATCTATGCACAATTTGATTTCACTTGTTTTCTTCCTAGTTGGTACAATGTTGGAAACCCACTTAGAGTACCTAAGAGGAACTATGATTTTGGAATCATACAACCTTTTGATTTCTTTCTCAATTAAAGGCATCATAATCGGATTTATCCTACGAATTTTTTGTTTAAAAGGTTTCTAACCTTACTTGATTGGAATTTTATGTTGTATGATTTCAATGTTGTATGTTTTAAGATCTTCATAGCTCCATGTAGAAACATCAGTAAATTCTTTGAATAAAGCAATATACTTTTTTTTTTTCAACTACTGGGATTGATTTAGACAGTTTTATAATCTTTGGGCCTTTTTCAGTACCTAAATTACAATCTTAAACTGTTGTTCCTAAGGGCTCAATCTTAGGCTTTTTAGCCACATCATTGAAATCAAATAGTTCTTCTAATGGAGCTAAAACCCTAGGAAAAATATTATCTTTAAGATGGAGTGTTTCAAACACTTCTTTTTCTGGGTCAATTTCAAGCCATTCTAGTTTATCTACAGCTTTATCTAAGGGAGTATTTACATCTAAATTATGTGGTTGCCTTTCTGGATCAAAATGTTTAATAATTTGACTATCTTCTTCAAATTCCAAATCAATACTGACATCTTGAAAATCATCTTTGGATTGTATGAAACTCTCAATCTGCTTATCATTTCCAAATACCTACCAATATCTTACGTTATCATGTACAACTGGTCTGTGTTTTACCTCCAGTACATATTCTTGATTTGGATAAGGAATTTTACAAGAGCTAGCTGAAAAGGCCAGATTGTTTGGAATGATGTTTTGTTTCCTAGTAATTGCAGAAATGTCATATTCAAGGAAACTTTCTAGGAAGTCCAGCACAACATTTTTGTATGCTCTCATCCTATGATGTTTGATCGAATATTATCCTTTAATTTGTTTAATAATCCATTCGGCATCTCCCTGAATAGAAATTTTCTTAGCACCTAACCTTTTTAACAATTGCAAACCTAGAATGTGGGCTTCATACTCTGCTATGTTATTAGTGCATTGAAATTTTAGCCTATATGAGTGACCCTCAGCATGATTATTTCCGGTATTAACCACCCCAATTCCTGCCCCAACACCATCTTTGCTAAAGAGCCATCAAAACTCAAGTTCCAAAGAGGTTCAGGAGGAGTTTTCATTTATGTTATTTCTGTTTGGGCTAGGTCTGTTTTAGGAACCTCATTCTCAATAGTGATTACTTGATTGTTGATATCCCCATCATTGTAAAGAATAAATGAATCTAAATTTGAATGCACAAAGTATAGTGGATAATTTTGAGGTCTGTCTTGAGTACTCACCATAAATTTCATTAAAATTTCCCTATACAGTCTCCTTTTCTACCCAAAAACTGGGATGATGGCAAAGGTCATGTCCATTTGTAGGGTTCCTTGTAATTTTTCTCTCGATGAGCGTGACAAGAGCATGCCATACTTAGGGGGAATATCTGCAACCACTATATCCATCACTAGACTTTTGGCAATGATTTCGGATAAAGTAACGCATAGGTATTTGATAAGACCCAAGCATCTAACTTGGCTAGAATCAAAGGAGTACAAGTCTTTGTAGGGTCTAGTAATATCAAGTCCTAGTTTCTCCATCACAGCCTTAGGCATTAAATTATTGGATGCACTTGAATCTAGCATAACATTATGGAGAATTTTATCATGAATATTCAACTAACATAGAATGGAGGGACTCCTCCTTCTTGAGGTTTGCCTTCAACTTCTGGCCCAAATAAGACTTCAGGCTGATCATCATTCAAATTTACAGAGTCATTGTTTTCCCCATTGTTCAAGGCTTTCATTACTTGGGTTCTATACATGTTTTTGTTCATTAACTCTGTGAGAGGAATATGGATTTTCAATTTTGCCAATTCATTCTCAATATTGAAAAATTCTTGATTCTTACTTAAGATGGGAAATTCAGCTTGCTCTGTAATTTGTTTTGTGATAGGATATTTGTGTTGATTGGTGGTTGGGAAATCTGTTTGAGTAGTTTTAGATACGCTACCAGTAATCTTTTTGACAGGGATTTCTACCTTTTTCTTACCAAAATTATCCACAGTTTTCTTAGGAAGACTATCTGTGGTTTTCCTATGTTCATTTTCAGATGACTTCTTAGCAATTTGTTCTGAGATTTTGACATTGGGAGTGTCTGTATTCTTTTTTCTTCTAAGTTTGTACTGCCTATGGACTTCCATTATGGCATTTTCAAATCCTTGTTTATATTCATCTGACTCTTCAGAATTCAATTCAGTTTGGGCTATGAGAAAAAGTTCCCGCTCCTCTCGAGTGAGGAAAACTGTTTCATCATCATTTATCACTAGAAAATTTATTTGATTATCATCCAAATCTTCCACAATATTCCCCTCATCATCTGTGTAATCTTCCTGAAAAGGAGGCTGAACCTATTGGTCCGGACCCTTTTTTTGTCTTTTTTTAATTTGGGGAACATTCCTTCTAAAGTTTTAGTTTCTAGTTTGAGGGACATTTTGGTTTTCTCTTGCTTGAGTTTGGTCATTAATGTGTTAGAAAATTATATATTACAGAGCAATGGAACACATAAAATATATTGCAGAAATATAAACATGGAAAACACATAAAACAAGAGAGACACAGATTTACATGGTTCACCCAATTTGGGCTACGTCCATGGAGAAACAACCAGTCCTTCCTTTTATATTATCCAACAAACTGAAGAGATACAACCTACAACAGATCCGATGTAATTCCCTCTTTTCTCTCACACAATCTCCTCTATCTTTCTCACTCAGAATACAGATCTACATAGAACAATACAATTCCTTCATATATAGTGATGGGTTGCGTTATAGGGAAAAAAACCCTACATTAAACATAAGCTCTATCGTCAGATCTTCGCTTAATGAATGGCCTAGACAGACTATGAAATTAAAACATTTTACAAGGCAATTTTACATCTATTTTTAGCTTTGAGGGCATTGCCCCTAATCCTCCATTAGGAGGGGGCTCCAAATAATCATCGTCGCACCCCCCCCGCTTGGAACACCCTGGCAGAGGACATTTTACGAGCGGCACATTACGAACTGGGGTCCAATGCGACCATACCTTTGAATAAAGAAGATAATCAGGCTCCACACCCAACATAATGTTCACTCTTTGCATCATTTGATTCACTACTCTGACTAAGTTATCAACCTTATGATCCACAACAGAAGTAGAAGGTTCTTCTTTTATGGTAACTCTACGCTCAGACTTTAGTTTGGCCCTTTTGGCCAGGATGTTAGCTTCAACTTTAATTTCATTTGCTTGCATTTCTTCCAAAGTTGCGGGGTCTCTCTCTCTAAGTTGATATTCCATATCTACATCGAAACCATCTGGAAAATCAATTGGAGCTAGACCAAGGGAGGGCTTGATGTCTTGTGGAATGGCATTGCAAACAGTATTAAACCGTTCACAATATTCTTCCACACTTTCATGTGGCTTTCTTTTTAGTCTTTTATATTCATTTAGGATTTGAAGTGGATTCTTCTTGATCTCCCACCTAGCTAAGAAAGTTTGATGGAAAGCATCAAGGTTGGCTATACTTCCTGCAAGTAAACCCCTAAACCATTTCTTGACATCACCTCCTAAACTTTGGGCAAACAATCTCATTTTGACATCAACTTCAACTACTTCTTAAAGGTCAAACACATCATTCATCCTATCTGCATGCTACTCAGCAGTATAAGCGCCAGTTTTATCAAAGGTCGCAATTTTTTATTGGTAATCTCCAGGCATAACATTCAACTGGGCTAGCAACACGAAAGGTGCATACCTTCCTACCATAACTATTCTGGAATATTGACTTGAAGATGGACCTAATGTAGGTGTAGTTTTGATAACTATAGGGATAGTAGGCACAACAGTTTGGGAAACCAAAGGTGAAGAGGTTGATACTATGGAGTGAGTAAGACCGAGATGTTGTAGATGAACTGATTGGGAGGATTAACTAGACAAAGATGTTGCTGCAACTATTAGAGAAGAAAATTCAACTGACTGTTGAATAAAGGCTTCTTCAATAGCTTGGTCCAACACTGAAACTAGACCTTGAAGTTTGTCAAATTTTTGTAAAGTTTCAACATCAAGATCAGTTTCAAGGAGTTGGGTTTGGGGTATATATGGTTGCAGTATGGCTTTATCTATGATATTTTGATCTACAAAAGCCTCAAACTTTGATCTAAACAAACTTTTCTAGGAAGATAAATCAAATTATATATCTTGTAAAGTTTCAAATTTCTCTGGGAGAGAATTAGAACTTGACAAAGGAATATTCTTAGGGAGAGAATTGAATCTAGACAGAGGACTAATACTACCTTGACTCTCAGTAAAGCTTTTCTTTCTCACCAATTTCTTAGGATTGTCTACAATCTCAACAGGGTTGGGATCAGGGTGAGATCTAGTGTAAATTCCTTTGGGAGCCAGGGCTATTGGTGAGCACCAGTATTGCAACAATAATGTTGTAACTCCTAGGCTTGCTACTTTACTCTTATCATCCCGGTAGTTCGTAACAAACTTGGAAGCAACGGTGCTGTATGCACAAGTACTAGTTTTTACTGCGGGCTGTCACTTGGTTAGCTGGCGCAAGATCACTAGGAGCTCAAGCCAACTTCTATGGATTCTAGAAGAATCTCTATATGTGATGAAAGAAAGGAAAGCTTACTCTACAGAGGCTACTCTAATTGCAAAAAGGAAAAAGACTAAAATGTAAAGTAAACCTAGCAAACCCTACTTAACCAACTAATCCTACTTTTGTAGAAAGCACTATGAAAACCATGAAATGAATGCCATTACCTACTCAAGGAAGTAAAAAACATCTACTCAAGCTATTTCTAGAAGTAAATGAGCAAAAAACATCTTTTTGGATTTTTATGTATTTTTATGTGAAATTGACATGCATGTATTTTATTGTGTGTGAAGGTGGAAGTGAATAGGTGGTGTTGAAGGGTGACTTTGGGGCTTTAGGAGATGTAGGATGGTGTAGATGGGTCCTAGGAGGTCTCGGGTAGCCTTCTGGAGGCTTTTCCAACACTCGGCCTTCAAAAGAAAGCCTACCGGAAAATCTACAAGAGGACACAGGGGATCTACAGGAGGTCTATAGGAGGATGCCGAGAGCATTTTTGAAGGTTTTGAAGGTGTGAGAGTGGGTGGAAAAGGTAGATGAAGGTTGGGATGATGTGTTAGGGCACCTGGGGTCCACCAAGGATCACTAGGAGAGGGAAAGATGATTGGGAGAGAGGAAGAAATCTTATGAAAAAATGCAGAAAAATAAGGCAGATTTGAGGTGAACTTTGGGCAACTTGTAGGGCATGGATCAGGGAGAGAATGTGATGGCTGATAGGCTGACCTACTGTGAAAGAGATCTACTACAAAATAACTAACAGTCAACCAATGAGATCAAGCAAGCAAGGAAATGTGTACATCAAAAAATAGAATTTTGCATCAAGCTAGTCTAAATTGTGAGCTATGGAAGTAAATGTTGAAAAATGATACAAGGAGAAAAAGCATGGAAGAAGACTTATTGCAAAGACAGAAATGAGCATGGTGGAAGAGATCTAAAACAAATCATTAACCTTCTAGCAAACTACAAACACTAGAAATCCTATGGAGAAGGAAAATCTGTGTTTTTGGGGCAACAAGAGGGTCTTTGCCTCAGTTCATGGTCCCAAAGGGAGGAAAAGAGGCCCAGGCACTATTGCTAGCCTTTTTAATCTTCTTTCTATCACTGCTTAATCTTCTATAGAAAACACAAATGGAAACAACCTTCTAAATCACCAAAAGCAACCTATTCTTAACCAAGAAAGAAATTCATCTAACAACAACTAATCCATAAACTAAAACAAAGCATATAAATACAAACAAGAGGACCTTGGCTGCTTGGATTGGGCCCTAACTCAAGAGCTTCAACCCTCTAAGGTAACTCAGTGCTATCTCAAAAAGGATCTCGTCTTTATTATCAAAATAGTAATAGGATTACATGAAACTGTCACCAAAAGTAAGCTCGAAGTTGAGCAAAGTTTTACAATAGAAAAAGTACAACAAAAATCCAACAAAAATTCGACCCTAGTGAGGCCCTAGGCCTATATACTTATACAACTATAGCTCCCAATAGCTTCCTAAATATCAGGGAGGCTTGGCTCCCAAAACTCGAGATAAACATAAGTTATCCTCCACTTGCTCGGCTGCCTCCTAGTGCATTGATTTCGTTGTTTGTACTCCGAGCTGCATAAAGGGGAATTCGAAGTGGGGAGTAATAAATGTGGGGGATTCCCTCCTATAAATCCTCTCCTTTGTCCACTTCGAATTCTTACTGCCAATTGTCCATTGAATCTTTGACTTTGTCTTCAAAATTCAACAAAAATCTGCATTAACCACATATTAGACCTCATGGCATCATAACTAACTCAACTCACTCCATAAGCATAAATATAATAAAAAACATGCAATAAGCTAAGAGAATGGTCGATTTAACTATGTTAGGAGGGAAAATGAGCCCATATAATGACCCATTTATGGGGCTTATCATCACCCCCCTACTGAAGGTGTTGCTCATCCTCTGAGCAACTTAGTCCATCTCCTCATCTTTGATGGCCCTGGTGGCCTCTCTAGCATCCCAAGCTTATGATGTTGTTTCCTCTTCCTTGTCATAGAAGCATGCTTTTCTATCTATCTCTTCCCACTGCCTCTGTTCTTCTTCTTTGGTTCTCCCTTCTAGCATGCCTAAAAGCAGTGGTGGACTCAGTTTGAGGCCAATCCAATTGACCTGCAGCCTCTGCATTGAGTGATTGTACATTTTCACTCTCCTTAGTGCCTCCTTCATCCTCATTGGGGAATGAAATTCCATGATCTTCAGACTGTGCAGTAAGGTGTTCCATCTCCTCATACATGCATGCACACAGTCATCCCCAAGTAACCTTTCCATGTCCTCAAAATGTGAAATGGTTTGTGCTTGATCACTTATATATCTAGGGGAAATTTTAGGATTATTTGCAAGAAACTGGTGTGTGCTGATGAGAGCCATGGGATCTGATGGCTCAGATCTGATCATTAGTGGCTCATTCTGCTCTCTAATCATCAACCTTTTTACTTCAGTTGCCTTTAACTCCTCATCATTCATCCATGAATCCATGGCCATTAGTTGTAGGTCCCCTAGCCTAGCATTGGGATCCCACACATTCATTTCTGTGAGGGCCATATTATGCAGGTGAAATTCTGCCATTTTTGCCTTATCTTCTACTGTGCTTTGGTCACACAGGTCCATAAATTGTCTGTAATCTTTAAAAGGCATTGTACCTCTTTGTGCCAAAGTCTTTATATGAAACTGTAGCCATTGGTCCTTGAGGTATAATTCATAAGATTTTGTTGGTGTTATACATTGCAGTGCCTCCATGGACAAGCCAGCCATACATGCTAGCTGGGTTTCTTTCTCCTTTAGCTGCCTTCTTAGCAATTCATTTTCAGTTTGGAGTTGGCTTCTTGTAATTGCCTCCCTATGTCTGACAACACTTAACTCCCTGCCAATTTCTCTAAGCTTGTTCTCCATGTGGCCAACATCCTCAACTCCCTTGGATTTGGCTATTTGCATCCACCTATATGTTCTTATTCTTTCCTTTTCTAATTCAAAGAATAGTGGGATTGCAAATTTTTGTGGAATTATCCTTCCTCCTTCAAGGAAATGTTAATAGGAGGTAAGGCTGGGCTGGGGATCAGGTTCTTGTGGCTTTTTAGCTTCCTCCTTCCCCTTTGGCTTCTCTTCCATTGTTTTCTCAAGCTGTTGGGTCTCCTGTAGCCTTGACAGTGTCTCCTGTAGAACTGTCTATGCCTCCTGTAGGACTATTTTTGGGTCCTGTAGTTTCATTTTTTCCTTCCAGGTGGAAGATCTAGGAGTCCTTCTTTCATATGTGATAGGGGTTTTAGAGGGAGATTCTTCCCCTTTGACAGTGGGTGAATCTTCAATTGTAATGGGCACTGTTGAAGATAGCTGGGGTTTTCTTGTTTTTATCCTTGTGCTTTTCCTGGCCTTGAAATACATGGAGGCCTGCCTTTTTTTCTTTTATTTTGGTTTAATTGGTGTGCTCAGGGCAGTGAGGGCAACTGCTGCCTCTCTTTCCAGAGTCTCGCGGGACCCTTCTCTTTGTTTTTCCTTTGCTGCCTCTTTTTCTCCTCCTTCTGTCTCTTTTTTTTTATCTATGTTTGCTCTGTTTCTTCCTTTTCTGTCTCTTCATCCTTTTCCTCTTCTATCTTAGTTTCTTCCTCATCCTTTTCTTGTCCTGCTGAGTCATCAGTTGCTTCACCTTCTCCCCCTTTCTGCTCTTCTTCCTCACTGTCAAAAGGATTGATATCATAGGTGAGGGCCTTTATGTCATGTTTCTGAAGACTTCGCATGCTATAGGGAGTGTGAATGTATGGAGGGCTTCTTCCACTAAAATTTTGATCAACCCATGGTGATCTAGCTGATCTGGACTCCCTGCCTTAAACTTAATGCTGGAGTCTATGAGGGACTGCAGGAGGAAATAGGGGATGCTAAGTTTCTGGGGTGTTGAAGTGTCCATGCAATATCTCAGCTCATGAAGGATTCTAAAATGGTAGCCATAGACTATGCTATACCTCCCCTCACAGGAAATATATTTGATGATTTGGTAACTAACCTCATCCCAAGGGTAGGGTATGCTTTTCCTTCTAATGCCATTTTTATCTTCTACAAGATGTTCATTGTTTTGGAAGAAGTTTTTCTTGGCAGCCTGTCCAATTGGTTTTACGTCTTTGCTCCAAGGTAATCCAAGAGGAAGGGTAGTAACCCTACTAATAAATTCTAGGGTTATTTCCATGGAAATACCTCTAAAAGTGACAGTGGCATGGGTTCTTGAGTGAGGGACTAAAAAAAGGGCAAATTTCTTAGCAATTTCCTCATCAAACCCTCGGAATTTCTCAAAAAAGGTCATCCAATTTGCCCTTGTCAATATGGCTACTACTTGGGGATGTTCATGGAGCCTGGTTGAATTAGTGGACTCCTTCCTCATGAATCCTCCTATCATTGTGGTTATACCCCTTTTGAACACTAAATGTAGAGATGGAGACAAGAATTTTGAAGAAAACAGGAAAACAGAGGAAAATTATGATTTTTTTTTAAAAACAGGCAGAGTTTTTTTATGTAATTCCTCTTCTTCGATGGACTCAATTCCTCATTAAAATGATATCATTCCTTGCACATATTAATAATCAAGGTGGGTATGCATGGAACCTACCTCCTCAAGCCAGAAATCGAGCAAAAAACCCGTGTTTTCTTAAAAACATCTCACTACCCCTCTTGTAGAACTGCCTGTAGGTGCTCCTGTAGAACCTGTAAGTGCTCCTGTAGACAATGCCGAGAGCAGGAGGATGGGTGAGAGCGATGGATAACGATGGTTCCGAGGTTGTGGGGTGACAAGGAGCTTGTTGCAGCTAAGTTGACGAGGATAGAATGAAATAAAAGGTGGTGAGAGTGCTCGAAGAGGACTACTTATTACTTCTTTTAGATATTTCCGGTGATGGGGGTGAGCTGGAAGAAATGTACGTTGTCCATATTTAGACCGTTTGTCCCCACCTGCCTTGTCATCATGGTTTCTTCTCGCAATCACCTCTCATTATTGCATTGGATTTTTCATACCCTCCACTACCTGTCCTTGGTATCTTTCTCTGAGTTGACTATGCGCACGTGTGGGTGACATCTTCGGATGAGTGTAGTGAACTAGATGAAGGAGGCCAAGTTAACTGGCCACCTTTTCCTTGTTCAACCTCAACCATCTCATTTTCTCATGCATATCTTTCAATTACACAAATGCAAACAGAGGAGCGGGTTAGTCACTTACCTGTGAATCAAATGTATGTGCTATGAGGTATTTTGGCTCCTTTTACTGTTTCATGCTTGTATTTCCTTTGCCACATGTTATCTACTTTATAATGTGTGGCTATTTGCCTTGTGCAGGTTTCCTCTAACTAGATCTAAGCTTTATATGTCTCCTTCAATCATCATGGTTGCACTTCTTTTACTGTTGTAGCTTGATTTTAATGGGATTAGCTGCTACATGAATTCCTACAGGAGCTCCTGTAGCTGCTTCTCCCTTTGAAATTTCAGCTTATTTCTGTGTTGGGAGCTATGAGGATGATGCTAGAGATGCAGATGGATATGGAGAAATACTAGGTAAGCTTTAGGTGAGATTTGAGGTGCTGCTTCCTCTCTTATTTTTGTTTTTTTCTTTTTACTAAAAACTGGTTTTCTGTGTTTTTCTATGACAGGAAGGAAAAAAATGATGATGATGATGTGATGCAGGTGTGGAATGGATGGCAAGGAGGGTTGATAGTTGTAGGAGGGTTTACATGTCCTTTATAAAGCTTCCCTACCCCTCAAACTGCTTTTTGGAACCATTTCTGGCTCTCTGTAATCCCTACAGGAGCCTCCTGTAGAACACACATTTTCTGAAAAAATAGCATAGTGGGGTGGAAGAAAGGTCAGAAATGAGGGAGAAGAGTGTGGAGGAGATGAAATAGGTGCTGGTGAGAGTGTCAGGGCTCTGTGGCATCTTCTATTTCTCCCTGTGGTCCTCCTGCAAACCTGCAATGCACATTAAAATTTAATTTTCTTTTTCTTCTTTTTCTCTTTTTTTTTTTTTTGAAAACAACTAGGGCGCCTCAAGGAGATTTTCACCCTAATTTCCTGCCCTGGGTGCCTCCAAAGGAGATTTTCACCCAAGAATCTTATTCTCTTTTTCTTTTCTCTTTTTTTTGTTTTTGGCATCACTGGGCCGCCTCAAAAGAGGTTTTCAACCCAATGATGGGACTCAAGTGCCTCATGGAGGTTTTCACTTGAGTCCTTATTTTTTATTTCTCTTTTCTGTTTCTTCGGTGAGTGGGTGAAGTGGAGGCTAAGACATGCTCCACTACCATCATTGTCTTATTCAGATCTTCAATGAACTCTCTCTTGGAGAGGGGCTTCTTGTAAATTTTCAACCTATGTCCATTGACAAGCATGGGGATGGCTTCCTCATCAATGGTTCTAATCAGAACTGAACCATTGTCATTGCATTTTTCCACAGTGTAGGGTCCCAGCCATCTTGTCCTCAACTTGCCTTTGAAGTCTTTATACCTTGAATCATAGAGCAGTGCCCAATCTCCCTCTTGGAATTACTTCTCCTTGATATTTTTGTCATGCCATATCTTCCTCTGAAGCTAAACTACCTCTATGTGGAGAAGGGCCTGCAATCTTTGTTCATCCAATCCATTGAGCTGGAGTAATATTTCCTTCTGTGCATGGTTGAGGTCTAGGTCCAGCTAAGCTGCCATCCTTAGTGTATTGAATTCAAATTCTATTGACAGCAAAGCCTTCTTCCCATAGACCAGTTCATAGGGTGTGAACCCTGTGGTGGTCTTCCATGTTGTGTTGTAGGCCCAGGTGGCCTCAACTAATCTGTCCGCCCAATCTTTTCTACTGCTTCTCACTACCTTGGTCAGAATTCCTTCCAAAGCTCTGTTAGTGACTTCCACCTACCCATTGGCTTGTGGATGGTAAGGGGTGGAAGTCCTATGCTTGATTTTATGATGTGTGAGCAGGTCTTCAACCAAATTGGAAGTGAACAGACTGCCTTGATCTATGACCAATTCTCTTGGATACGAACTTGTAGAATATGTTTTCTCTCAAAAACTTAGCTACTTTTTCCTCTATTGCTGCTTTGATTGCTTTTGTTTCTACCCACTTTGTCAGGTAATCAGTGCACACAATGATGTATTGCTTCTGTTTTGAAGGAGGGTTGATAGGACTGTTGTGGGGAAAAATGCCTATGCAGGACGATCCTATCCACCTAAGGTGTGACAGTGCCTTAGCAACAAACAAAACCAGCTATTCTGGTATTCTTCCTTTATGAAATGAAAATGAAGAGAGATAGATGGACTTACCGGTGTCTTCCGTTTGTCCCTCGATCCAGTCTCTCTTCTCTTTGGGAGTTCACAGCTACTTGCCTTCTCGCTCTCCCAGCTTCAACGGGTTCCTGCAAGATCACAAGAGAAGAACACTACACAAAGACAGATATTCACATTCATAACTAGTTCAGGATTAGAAATAAACCAAATACACTAATGCAATCATACATCAAAGACACATCAACATATAGGAGAAACCAAGATAGCTTTCTTGATGAATAACAAGGTTTAGGAAGAGATACAACCAAAAGAGGTCCAATCCAGCATCTCCTTCCCAGCAAATAGAATTCCTACCTTCAACTCCCTTCAAAGCATTAAGCACCCAATGATCTCAGTCTCAAACTAGCAGCAATTCTTTGCAATAACAAAATTCCAGCCTCTAGATCTCATGGAGGAGAGATCCATATATAGATGTTTGGAGAGAGGATGAGTCAGCTTGAGATCTGACTAGTGTCCTCTCCCTCTGTCAGTTCTTGCTTCCACTTGGAGGTTCTTGCTTCCACTTGGAGTTTGAGAGCCTCTTACTGATCACTAGTCGAATTCACTGAGGCAAGTGTCATTGAGGAAGATTCTGGAAGCTTCCTGGGTCTTGACACCTCTTGGAATGAACTTGCCACATGTCAACTCTCGCTCAACGCACCCTGGTAGTGCTTCTACCTGCGTTGCAGTGCAGGCAGCCAGTGTTGACTTTGACATTTAGCGCAGACAGCTAGTGGAGCCACTGAATTGATCTTGAATTGACTTGTTTTTTAGCAGTTTCTGGTGGAGAACTTTTGTGAATTGATGTGGTTTGTTAGCCTTGTTCCTCTAGGGGTAGGAACAACATGTTTAGGGACTTTGGATCCCTTAGATTATGGACATTTCATGCTCAATGTTGTAAGGCACAAAAATGTCTATAACAGTTGCCCCTAAAGTATGAGGCCGTTTATCGGGTGAAATGCTTTATCAGGAGGATCCGAAGTTCATCCAATGTTGGGAGGAGACCTTTAATAAGATACAATACAATACATTATTTTTCATACTGCTTTCATGATCTAGCTGAGGCGGGCATTCCCATGCTCAGCTTTATAAATTCATTTTTCTATACATAGCACAGGCAATCGTCTGATGGTAGACTGATAATTTTGATGAAATTATCATCCTTTGGGTAGGATGATTATCTGCTGCAATGATGTACATGTCAATGTCTTTATCTTTCCTGAATATATATCGCAGCCTGGATGGATGAAACTAGATCCGAGGTCTTCAAACTCGTTCGATCTTCACTCTAAGTACAAGTCGATCCATGTGAGAAATGTTCTGAAGTCGAACATGGAAAGACATCGCTTGATTACCGGTCAATGAGGTAAACCGTTAACAAGCGCGAGAGGAATCACTGATAATGATAATGACCCTCAAGGTACTACAGTACAATTCACGTGGTGTGAATAAAGGACTTGGCGTCGAACACCACGCAAAATCTTTCGATCGAAGGTCATTGATGTATACCTGTCGCCGGAAGTGAGAAACTTGCCATTGAGGCATGCAAGCTTCAAAGTACTGAAGGGGTTGTTCCTAGATCAAATTCTTGGATAATGAGCTGATGTCGACAAGAAGCGATCCGTCAAAGGAGGGCCTTAATGAATCCCCCATCAATGACATGGAACGGAGCTAATGATTTTGATGGAGGTGAAAACGATCTGTGACATATGATTCAGGGTGGTGGTCATGAAAGGATGAAGGATAATGTACGACAGTGGATGGGACACGGTTGACTTCTCTGAATGACTTCTCTTGAACATATGGCGACACTAATGCGATGGATTGGTAGCATTACCCCAAATATGGATGGTATGGTGAGACCATGGTGATGTGACCGGTGAATGAAACAACCCAACCCGATTGTGGTACGGAGGAAAAGTGTCATGTTCAAGAGTGACTTGCTACCATCAAAGTTTTCTTTAGTTTCTCCCAATTTTTCCCCAGTCATTGCTGACCAGTACCTCTTTATTTTTGTCAAGCTTGAGGAGGATAAAATATGCTTGTTCTATAACCTGCCCTTCGGGAAAGCCCATCGCTATGTTTTAACGAGCCTAACGATAGGGAAACTCGTTCTCGTCTAAAGACAAGTTTGTCACTATTTAATGCATTTAACGAGTCTAGCGACAAAGACAACTCGACCCTTTTCACTTTTAGAGAGTCTGAAAAGGTACGTAAAGTCAACTCCGAAAGTCCTTTTTCGTCATCTAATCCCTTAAGTCCGAAAAAGTATAATGCACTGCGAAAATCCCCCATACTTAAATTCAAAAAGAGTCAAGGGATCTCTACCTGAATGGTTCATGAGGCACAATACTTGCTAAGGTTTTGCAAATGGGGTAGCAAGCTAAGTGGGCTTGATTGTGGGGGAAAACTCCACAGTTAAGCGCGCTTGAGCCAGAGGAGTTCTGGAATGGGTGACCTCCTGGGAAGTCCTGGTTACCGGGTGCAAGCCCCGGAAGTGATGATTGATGCTATGTGATTCGTTCTCCACATTTCACTAGTTTCAATCCCACTTCTTCACCCCTGTGAGCATCACCCGATGCAATGAGTGCTAAGTGAACTATTCAAAAAATCATGAGAAATTAGTCACTTTACGACTACCTCTCATGGAAATGGTCATACTTTGAATGACTTACTTAACGCAGTTGAATCCCAAAAATGATATCTAGTATAAAACAATACAGAAGGGATGGATTTTCAATAGTTTTAACGAGCCGAACAAAACAAGCGCTCGATCTTTTTGTGCAATAATCCCTCAGGTCCAAAAAGATTAAAATCTAGAGGAGGGATAGCACTTCCGGTCGCTTTAACGAGCTGGAAGGCCAAAACTCGGCAATCTTTTCATATTTTACGAGTCAGATGAAAAGAGCTTAAAGAAGACTCGTCTTTTGAGGAACGAGTGATAAACTGGGTTAGCAGCTAATTCCCGGTACAGGTTGGAATTTTCCAATCACGGCAGTGTCACAAGGATGGCTAGGTGAAATCACTCTTCGCAGCTGTTCCTAAAAATGGGTAAACAATCAAATGGAGGTGAACGATCGGCCAAATGAAAAGTGGAGGTGATCGTGCAAACACGACCAACGCTTTAATGGCTGATAATGTTACATTCGCAGTGGTTATTTACCGGGAATTTGGTTCATTTTTTATTTTAAAATGAGCTTAAACGCTGGTGGAAACACTTCCTCATTGCTTATGTTTATTTTTTAACGAGCATGAAGTCCGCGTTAAAACTGCTCGGATCTTGCGTTTATTTTTTAACGAGCATGAACTGTGTGCTAAAACTACTCGATGATAAGTTTGCATGCCCCCAGCATAATAACGCAAATCGAGGTGCATGCCCCCCAAGCTTCACTGCATTCAACTCGGTGGTTGGAATGAAGGTTTACCTTTGAGATTTGAAAAGGGGATTTGTTTCATTTTTTAATGAGGTTGACACAGTAAAAGAACTATCCTCATGACTCCTTGTTTCATTTTTTAACGAGGTTGACACAAGATAAGAACCGTCCTCGGAGTCCAAATCCATTAGATATAGAAGGTTTCATATTCCACTGTGGCCACTTCCGCCAGATTACTCAGAGGCGGTAGGGAAAAAGTACCCATTAAGGTAGGGTCTTTTAGGAGACCTACTCCGATATTTTGGAGCGGATGATTGCATCCATGGATCATTGGAATGCTTCCCGTAACTTGTGAACTGTTGGGGAGAAAAGTTTGTTGGTCTACGATTGTAATTCCTCCTTGGAAGGGAAATGCAATCTTCCTGAAGTAGGTCGACACAACTGCGGCCATGGCATATATCCAGGGTCTTCCCAATAGGATGTTGTAATCAAGGTCTCTGTCGATTACTTCAACATCAATTTCTACTGTTTTCCCTCCTAGTTCAACTTTCAAGTTACTTAGGATACCATATGGGGTATATGTCCTTCCGTCAAATGCTTTTAACGTCGTCCCAGACCGCGACAAGGTTGGAGATCCTAAAGTTTTCCAGCAACTCATCGACATAATACATGTAGATGCCCCCTCATCAATAATTGTTCGATGAACAATTTTGTTGAGGGATTTCACTTGAATAAGGAAAGCTGGTTGAGCTGGTAACTGAGGGTCATATCCTTTATGATTAAAGGCCACAAGGTTGGAATCCATTGGGCCAATCCCACCTATTGCTGATAATAAAGCTTGCTCTTGGGAGAGGCAATTTTGTGGTACCTCAAGTGTCGACATAGCGGACGACGATTGGGCCAGGTCCTCTATTATATTATAATTCTGTGCTATTTTTGCACGAGGATTAAATGTCGATTTGTGTACTACTCCCTTTGGCGACTTTATCATTTGTCCAGGAATGGTGGGTGGCACAACTTTGGTCAAAGTTGTTGTCGAACTATTAGGTTGTTCATTAGCCTTGTTATTCGACACCTGTGGATTCCCGTAATCTTTATTCCTTGCCAAAGCATCATTTTTCTGCTTTGAGATAGACAACATAAGCACTTGGGATCGGGAAGCACTTTGATTAGCAACTAGTTTGGTTCCTGTGCTTGGAAACGGATTAGTCAATACTGTTGGGGTTTTTGAACTCTTAAAGAGTTTCTTAACTTCAGCTATATGTGGACAATCTCTCGTCCAATGATCCTCATCGCATATATGACACCCCGCAGGGGGTTTCCTTTTTCTCCCTTTCTTTTTCTTCTTGCCCCCTGGTTGCTTCAGTTGTTTGCCCTTGTCATCCGACACGGCACTTACTTCCGAGGCAAGAAGTTCCTCACTCGCATTTTGACCAGAAATCTTACGAGCCTTTTTAGATATAGCCTTTGTCGATTTCATGTCTGTTGCGCCAATCACGCCATCGCTGGCATGAGAGTCATTGTTTGATTTAGGAGGAGGAGGAATTGAGAATTCCGGTCTAGGGGCATCAGGTATTTTGTCGTAGAGCGTGCCGGACTGAGTGTAAACCAAGTCCAGATATTGCGCACGAGCGATGACTTGCTCTTTCGTTACGACTCCCCCCTTTGCCACATCTTCCGTGATGGCAGGAAGTAATGACTTGATAAACCATTCAGCTAATAGCTGATCGGGAACGTACGTTTTTACCATCCTACGACGACGTCGCCACTCATGTATATGATCAGATATGTGAGTGGCCGTTGTCTGTTTGAAGTTGGTTAGGAGTTTCGTTCCCGTTTCATACCTTATGGGTAATTGAAAATGGGTTAAGAAAGTCGTGGCTAGGGTACTGAAGTTGTCGAATGAAGCTCTAGGCAATTCGATATACCATTTTGCTGCCGAACCAGTTAACGTCCTCTGAAAAAGGCGAAGCCTAATCGAATCATCATTTAGGGTGTTTGATGAACACCACAGATGAAAGGTCATCACATGATTCGACGGATCTTCACCCAGATTTCCATTAAATTTAGGAATATCTGACGGAAGTTTATGCAGAATCACTGGCCACCAAGGGGCATAAGAAATTGGATCATTCGTCAGCCGGTTTAGATCTGGTAATTCTAGAGTTGCTACAAAGGGCAACTGTTGATTCAGGTTAGGCGAAGCATACCCAGGATAAGATGGAATCGCCTGATCAGTGGGTCTTTGCATACCAGCATAATGTATTTGATGCTGGCAACTTTGACAAGGTTTATGGGCATAACCATTATAATATGGTTGTTGGTAGCCGCTTTGTAAATGCGATTGCCCATTACTTACAAAGACTTGTTGCTCAGGTCCTCGATATGATTGCTGGAATGGGGGTTGATGAGTTTGAACCAGCTCTGGTTGTTGGACCATTTGCTGTTGTCCAATACTGGATGATTGACCAAAATGAGGAGTCATAGTACTTGTTTGAGCCTGAGTTGCTCCAGATAAGGAGGCACTAACCGGAGGTTGTGATTGAGTTGTCGAGACAAGAGGCTGTTGTATGGAAACCTAAGAAACTTGGGGTTGACATACAACAGGTAGCGCTTGTACTTGCGACGCAATCACCATACCAGGTATAGTGGCAACATTCGACACAGGGTGGACTAGTTGCATTGAATATGCAACCCTTGGTTGCTGAGGCAGTATCGGTACCCATCTGCTGGATGTAATTCCAGTTTGACCTGAACTTTGTTGTAAACTCCCATATGGTTGTTCTCCGGGGGGGAACAATGAAAAGGCATACTGCCCTCCATATGGTGGCAATCCAGTACTTAAAGGGTAGATTGGCCTTTGAAGACACATTGGATCAATTTGTTGAGTTTCAACATAAGAAATACCAGATGATAATCCGGATGAAGAAATAGGAACTAACCATGTCGTCGAAACAGTCTCTGATTGGACTCCAGCTTGTTGTTGACAATTTGCCGGGACAAATGGTATACCAGCAAACATCGTTGGAGTAGCGGCAGGAGGCTCTGCCGCTGCTGTGTCGGATGACACAGTCCTAGATGTCGACGGTTGTTCAGACATATTTAGTCTATCCAAAAGATTTCCTAGCGATTCTACAAGAACTTTGTGATGAAGGTAGACTAACTTCGAAGATCAACGAGGGAAAGGTGATGATTATTCCATTTAAAATAAATTTTAACGACGCTTGGACACAACTTGCTTTTTCAATTTTAAAGAGTCGAGAAAAAGCTAAAGATGACTCTAGTCTCCTTCGATGTTTTAACGAGCCCGAAGTGACAAATGCTCGGATGGACTTTTTCTGTTATAGAGTCTGAAAAAGGCCAAAAGGAACTGCTCTGGAGTTCTAGGCAGACGGTGTGCCAAACTTTTTGCAAAACCGCAGAATACTTTTTAGGGTACGGGCGGTCGATCTTCCTGAATGCTGTGTTCAGTGCATTGCGATCAGTAGGGCGGCTGACACGGCTTCCTAAGGATAAAGGTTTTATTCCTATAGGGGTCTCCCAATATATACGCGACGGTACGTGGGAGCACAATCCGTACTGGCGCTATCGTCTCTCAGGAGGAATCACCCACCATCAACGAGATCGACAGTCACCAGGCTTTACGACGCCGGAACACGTCTCTAGCCTAGACCTCTATGTTGTGCGTTATGTTGCAAAGCGTTGTTAAGTTCATTCAATTTATTTTAGGTTGATCTTTTTAGAAGTTTGCCTTTTTGGATCACCACGAGATGTATGATACAATTCCTAAATGCAGTCTAAAGATGATAAGCAAGCTTTATATCTTTTCAACTATGAAAATCCTAGCTACAAAGGGAAAAGAAAGACACCATCTTTTCTCAAAGAGCAATCAACACACTCTAATGCACTTTTCCTAAATCAAGCATGCAAACTATCAAGATGCAAATGCACAATGCAGGTGTTTGTTTTCCGCTTTCTTAATATTGATCCCTAAAAAGAAAGCTTTTTGTACAACTTTGAATTTTCTTTTAAATGATCACTACAAACAAGTTTACTTTTTCGAAATCAGAAAGGGTAGAAGAGATTACAATACTTAATGATTTTCGAAATGAACTACTTGTTTTGACACTTAAAAGAGACAAACTCAAACCAAAAGCAAAAATGAATGTATAACCAATCTGTAAACAGCCAATGAACTCTCTCCTAAGATCACAATCAACATATCTGAATCAAGGGCTACAGGATGATTATTTCACTCTTGCAAAGGAAAACTGTAAATGGCACCACAAACACATAAAAACACTCACAGTCTTTTGTACAAAAGGAGGCGGAATTTAAGCAGAGAAAAGGAGTTATCAGACTGGTACCTATGCTGGTTACAGGCTGCAAAAATCAGAGATCAAAACAAGGCAAAACATAGCAGAGAACCCCAGCTGCACAAGGCCTAACTGGATCATCGCACCCTCAACACAGAGGTTTTGACATTCAGCGCAGGTAGCCTGCACGGGACTTGCGTTGAAATGCAGAACCTCTTCACAGGGTCTGCGCTGAAGGAGAAACGATAGTTTCTCACTGGGTTCTGGGTCACAGTTTGCTGATTAATCTACGGTTTCAGGCCAAATAAAAGCAACAAGCAAGGTACAATCAAAGGGATGCTTTAAGGAATGACTAAGATCTATCACAAAGGATCATCAAATCATTTGTGAATCCATTGTTCAGATCATAGAAAAATCCAGTGATTGGATCAAAGCAGCAGCTGTCTACTTTGCATCTGAGACAAGTAGATGCAGTTCGATTGCTGCTGTTGAGTCTATGAAACAAACAATGATAGAGACACAAATAAAATGACTAAATAGATCTTCCCCAGCGGAGTCGCCAATTTGTTGTGGGGAAAAATGCCTATTCAGGACGATCCTATCCACCTAAGGTGTGACAGTGCCTTAGCAACAAACAAAACCAGCTATTCTGGTATTCTTCCTTTATGAAATGAAAATGAAGAGAGATAGTTGGACTTACCGGTGTCTTCCGTTTGTCCCTCAATCCAGTCTCTCTTCTCTTTGGGAGTTCACAGCTACTTTCCTTCTCGCTCGCCCAACTTCAACGGGTTCCTGCAAGATCACAAGAGAAGAACACTACACAAAGACAGATATTCACATTCATAACTAGTTCAGGATTAGAAATAAACCAAATATACTAATGCAATCATACATCAAAGACACATCAGCATATAGGAGAAACCAAGATAGCTTTATTGATGAATAACAAGGTTCAGGAAGAGATACAACCAAAAGAGGTCCAATCCAGCATTTCCTTCCCAGCAAATAGAATTCCTATCTTCACCTCCCTTCAAAGCATTAAGCACCCAATGATCTCAGTCTCAAACCAGCAGCAATTCTTTGCAATAACAAAATTCCAGCCTCTAGATCTCATGGAGGAGAGATCCATATATAGATGTTTGGAGAGAGGATGAGTCAGCTTGAGATCTGACTAGTGTCCTCTCCCTCTGTCAGTTCTTGCTTCCACTTGGAGTTTGAGGGCCTCTTACTCATCACTAGTCGAATTCACTGAGGCAAGTGTCATTGAGGAAGATTCTGGAAGCTTCCTGGGTCTTGACACCTCTTGGAATGAACTTGCCACATGTCAACTCTCGCTCAACGCACCCTGGTAGTGCTTCTACCTGCGTTGCAGTGCAGGTAGCCAGTGTTGACTTTGACATTCAGCGCAGACAGCTAGTGGAGCCACTGAATTGATCTTGAATTGACTTGTTTTTGAGCAGTTTCTGGTGGAGAACTTCTGTGAATTGTTGTGGTTTGTTAGCCTTGTTCCTCTAGGGGTAGGAACAACATGTTTAGGGACTTTGGATCCCTTAGATTATGGACATTTCATGCTCAATGTTGTAAGGCACAAAAATGTCTATAACAAGGACCCACAAACTCCATGCCCCACTTCTCAAATGGCTCAAAGGTCACTTGAGGTTGCATGGGCATCTCCTCCTTTGGAGTAGGTTTCCCCATCCTTTGACACCAGTCACATTGGCTGGTGTATCTCCTCACATCTTGATGAAGAGTGGGCCAATAGTAGCCTGCTTGCAATATTTTGAAGGCAGTTCTCTTTGCTGCAAAATGACCTCCACAAGGCCCGTCATGACAGGTCAAGGGAATGTCAAAGACTTCCTCCTCCCTGACACATCTTCTCAAGATCTGATCTGGGCCAATTTTGAAGAGATTACCCCCAATCCAGGTGAAAGGGGCGCTTTTCCTTAATATCTTGCTCTTCGCTTTTGAGGACAAGTGTGGTGGAAACTATGCTGAAACCAACTAGTTTGCTATATCAGCAAACCATGGAGAGAGTACTGAAATAGAAAACAGATGTTCATCTAGCATTTGGTCATCCACCATTCCTTCTTCACCTGCAGGCAAATTTACTCTAGACAAAAAGTCAGCAACAACATTTTCTTTACCAGGCTTATTAATAATGGTCAGATCAAACTGATGTAATAGAAATAACCATCTAATAATGCGAGAATTTACATATGGTTTGTTCATTAAATATCTAATTGTAGCATGATCAGTGTGCACGAAGGTTTGATAGCCTGCGATATAATGTCTGAATTTGTTTAAAGAATGCACAACAGCTAGGAGTTCCTTCTCGGTCACTGTGTAGTTTAACTCTACCTTTGACAATTTTTTTCTTATAAAGTATATGGCATAAGGTAACCTTTCATCAATTTGTCCTAAGGCTGCTCCTATTGCTTTGTTCGAGGCATCTGTGTGAATTTGAAAGGGTAGAGCCCGGTTTGGGCCTCTGAGAATTGGGGTAGTTACTAACTTGCTCTTCAGGGTATCTAGGGCCTCTTGATAGTTTTCAGACCATATGAACTCAACATCTTTGCCTAAAAGGCCAAACAAAGGAGAGGCTAGCTTACTGAAATCTTTAATGAATCTTCTGTAATATCCAGCTAAGCCTAAGAAACTTCTGACATCTCTCACCTTTTGAAGAGGTGGGACCCTTTGGATGATGGCAATCTTGTTGGGGTCCACCTGCAGTCCTTGTTGAGATATTGCATGACCTAACATGGTCCCTTCAGTCATAAAAAATTCGCATTTTTCTGGACTGAGGGATAGGTTCATCTCAATACACTTGTCCAGAAATTTTCCTAGGTTAGAGAAAGCTTCCAGAAAGTCAGAAACATAAGGAGTAAAATCATCCATACATATTTCCACTGCATCATGAACCAGTTCAGAAATATACTCAATACCGCTCTCTGGAAAGTGGCTGGAGCGTTGCACAAACCAAAAGGAAGGACCCGGTATGAAAATGTATCCTAAGGACAAGTGAAAGTGGTCTTATCTTGGTCTTCTGGGCTGATTTGAATCTGATTGTACCCGCTAAACCCATCTAGGGAGGAGAAAAACTTTTTCCCCACCAGACCATCTAACACTTGATCTATGAAAGGCAAAGGAAAATGGTCCTTTTTAGTGGCTTTGTTCAATTCTCGATAGTTGACACAGATTCTCCACTTGCCATTTTTCTTTGGCATTAGCACCAAAGGAGAGACACATTCACTGTCAGAGATGGGGTAGATGAATCCTGCATCAAGTAATTTTTGCAATTCTTCCTTAATAATGTCTTTAAGTGTTGGATTCATCCTCCTTTGAGGCTTCCTGACTGGTTTGCAATCTTCCTTAATGTATATATGATGAGTACATACTGAAGGGTGCACTCCCTTCATCTTCTTATAACTCCCGGCGAAGGCATCTAAATGTTTTCTCAATAAGCTGCACAACTCATTCTCCTGGGAAATGGATAGGGATGGATTGATTTTCAAGGTTCTTTCTAGGCCGAAATCTATATTCTTAACATGGAGAGAGGTTGGGTCGGCCACACAAAGATCAGTTAAGGGGTTGATTTTGGTTTATCTCACAATGTCCTCTAATGGTAAGATACTGGGGGGTGGATTCTGAATCAAATTTTCAATCATATCATCCTCATCTTGTAGTTTCCCCCCATGGAAGTTTCTAATTCAAAAAGTGGTGCAGAATAGACCTCATCCTCATCCTCCTCCTCCAACTGGAGAGGTAGATCATGCTCGAGCAAGGGTTGAGCAGGAGGGTATAGGATTAAGTGCTTGGACATATGCCCGTTCTTTATGGTCATGTTCCCAGCTCGACAGTTGATGTAGGCATCAGCAGTAGCCAACCAAGGTCTTCCTAGGATGAGAGGATACCTAGTGAGCTTTGCCTTCAGCTGGAGAACTAAGAAATCAGTAGGGTACTCCCAAGAATCAATGGAGACCATCACATCTTCCACAATCCGTTCAGGGGTCACGATGGAGCGGTCTGCTAGCTGCAGTACTGTCGTGGTCTTCCTCAAGGAGCCCTGGAGGTTAAGTTTGAGCATTGTGTCCTTTGTCATCACATTAATGGTAGCTCCCAAATCAATCAAGGTATGTGGGATCATGGTGCCATTGATGTGGACATCAACTACTGGGATTCCAGGGTCCAGATATTTCGGACAGATTACCTGCCCCAACATTAGGTCGAACAGTTGTCCTATGACATTAATGGTTGGGGCATCTCTCTGGCGCCTTCCTAGATGCCTAAAGCACTTCTCTTTGATCAACCTATTGTAGATAGGCACATCTTTTATGGCTTGGATAAGTGGTATCTTCACACATAACTGTTTCAATTCTCCCAGAAGTTCAGTTTCTTCTAGGGTAGGCTATGTTGTCCTAGATAGTCTCTCAGGAAAGAGTGGAATTGCTTTAGGTTCACTTTCCTCTTTATCTTCCTCAACCTCCCTAGGTGGAGGTTGGCTATCTGGGAGAACCTTCCTAGATCACAGGTTAATCTCCTGAATCTCCACAACATAAGTTGGGCATGATGGTTCCCCACTATATACTTGTTGAGCCTGTCTGTTGTTCGGGTTCGGGTTCAATTGGGTAGGCATTTGGGGTTGCCTTGGTGGAGCAGGAGGCAATGGTTGTGGTTGAGTGGGTGGTGGAGGCAAAAAGGTGGGAGGAGAGTTGTACTGGGACCTCCACTGATGAGATGCATTCCACTGAGGTTGCGGTTGAGCATAGGATTGAAATGAATGAGCGGCTGGTTGGGCATGATATTGAGATGGAAAGGACCAAGGAGGAGGCATGGACTAGGAAGGATGAGCAAGATGGCCCCAAGAAGGTTTAGAAGTGACTTGGTTGGGGTTGTAGTATGCCTGAGATGTCCCTTGCATCCCCTGCTGGTATGGTTTAGGTCCATGCGGTCTCCTTTGGTTCATGAAATAGAGTGGTTCAGTGGCTACTTCGGCCCCTTGGTATACAACATTAAGTCTGGGCAAGGAAGGGCACTTATTTGTAGAATGATCTTCTTCACAGCCTAATCAAACCTCTATAGAGTTCAATGGACATTCGTTCCTAGGATGCCTCCTGGTGCATCTAGGACAAAAGATGGCCAAAGCCCTCTCTGCTTCCTCTTGTTTTCTTTTGATACGCAAGGTATCCATTTGCATGGCAAGAGTCTGCAACATCTCACTCTTGAAGTCTTCCAGCATGTTTCCAAGTTCACCTTTGATGGATAAATTAGAAGAGGAGGTACTGTCTATGGGTTGACTCCCCCTACCTTTCTTTCTAGCTGCTCTAGAATGGTTTCTAAAAACAGTCTTTATGTCCTCATAAGATAGTTGGTAGATGTCTCCCCTGGCCAGTAGATGGATGGTGTCTATAAGGTCTTCCAAGATTCCCCTGAGTAGGACCAACTTCAGAGATTCAAGGTCAAGTGTGCACCTGGCCCTTTTGTAACTAAGCTGGAACCTCTCTTCATAATCTTCCAAGGATTCATCACTTCCCATGGTCATTTGGAAGATTTCTTCTTTGGTATATTTTGACCTACAGTAGTCTCGATATTTGTCATTAAGGGCCTTCTGCATCTAAGCCAAATTTGTGATGCTATTGCCAGGTAACCCCATGAACCAGCGCGATGCTGCATCCTTGAGAGTAGAAGGGAATAGTTTCAACTTTTTCTCATCTTCTGCATAGTCATAGGTTCGACAGATGACAACAAACTTAAACAAGAAGGTGTCAGGATCTTCTGTAGTCAAACCATGGAAGTGAGGTAGGCCTGAAGGACTTATATTCTTCATTTTGGTGTCCGCATTGGTCTCCCGAATGGGAAAGGTACCCTCTATTCTCTCTCCATTTCCCCTAGCATTTCTATTTTTAGCCATTTGCTCAGGAGGGATGTTTTCTTCTTCTTCTTCTCCTATAGGTTCTTCAAATATCTTTGGTTGTTCACCTAAAGGTTCTTCTTGATCACTGCCACCGAAGAAGAGAGAAGGTTGGCTGTGTGATGTAGTGGGGGTGTTGGGTGTTATCACTCAGGTTGTTCCCTTTGACTCCCAAGGGAATACGGCCGAGGTAACCACTAACCAATCTTTGGGTCACAGGTTCTAGCCTACCTATGACCAGAGAGGGCTCTCTCTTTATGTTTTAACTTTGTATGTATAGTATTTTAGGCTAGCTATGATGTTCAAGGTTTTGTTTTTGGAATTTGTTGGATGATGACTTCAGTCAAGATATATATGTGCTTGCCAGGGTGTTCTAGGCCATTGGGCATGGAGTCAGTGGTGCTTTAGTTGTTTGATATGCTGTGTTGATACAGTAGTGATGCTGCAGAGCCAGATAAGTGTCTGAGAAACAATGTTTTGAAATTGTGATTAAGTGTGATGTAACCAGGCTATGAAAGGCAATTAAGAATCTTCCAACAAACTGGTATGGAGAAACAGTGAGAATATTATTTAGAAGTAATGAAGAATTTCTACATAACATTCATATTTATAGAATTAATGAAAACATGAGCAATTAAGAATTCATGTCCATGATTAATTCTGAAGAAAACATTTACAGCAGTAAAGATTGAGCACAAGGTGTAACCAAACATATCCTGCACTATTCCTTTTCTCTACTGCTAGATTAGTGAGACATGTGTATGATTTAATAAACATAAGAAGACAAAACAGAGATTGAGAAAAACTTATTATTCCATCAGACTGTTATCACTTAGAACTAAAATTTTTATGCATATAGTTGTTTGTCCTAGTCCAATGACAAAGGTCTGTGTCAAGTTGATTTCGTTTTATGTTTCTTACTTAGGATTTGGAGTTTTAAAAGTTTTTGATTCAAACTATACTCGAATCCTATTGATTCTCCTCCACCATCATTGTTTCATAGTCGTGTCTTGTCTTATCCGAGTCACCAAGTCTTTTAGTGATTTCGCAGCGTAATCCTATTGGCCAGTTTCGTAGCGCAATCATGGTTTAGCAATTTCGCAGCGCGTTATGATAAGGCCGTTTCGCAACGCATCATTAGAATTTAAAACTAACCGCGTTGCGAAATCATGGATTCGTGCATTTCGCAGCGAATCTTTCCCGAAATGTCAAGTCTGTAGGTGAGTCACCAATTGTGTCCACTCATGTCAGTTTGTGTACTTCTCGTATCACGTTTGAGCGCTCATTTGCCACTACTCCACCAATAGATCTGTTGACATGCACAGAAACATCATTCCCAATAGATTTTACTGTGCATAGACCTTTATGATAGTCGTAAGTGTTGCATGAGTGACAAGTCTGTCTGATGATGTATTTAAATTTCAAGCGAGGTTGATTTCAAGCGAGCCTGATTACAAGCGAGGCCGAATTAAAAAGAGCTGAACCACTATTTCAACTGAAGTTGTTAAAATTTGTGTGTGAGGATCTCAAAGGGAAAAATGGAGAGGAAAGAACACAGATCCGATAAATGCCAGAGGACTGAACCTGAAGGTTTAGACATAGCGTTGAGGGATGAAGGCGTGAAGAAAGCATTCAAAGATGCCGGGTGCTGGAACTTTTGTAAAAAGCTGCAAGGAGGACATGCGCAGGTAACCAAAGAATTTGCGCTAAACTTCACTGGTTTAAATTCAAAGATAGCTATGCTAGAAGTCCAGGTTTCTCCAGAAGCAATATCTGCTTTAACAGAGATCCCAAGAGGATGGGAAGAATGGTTTAAAAATTTTAAGTTTGATATGAATCCTTGTAAGGAGTTTTTAAAGGAGGCATATGTAAATGAAGACTTAACAAAAGCAGTGCCCAGAAATTATGTCAAGGAACATTATGCTCTTCTTCTCACCTACATTCAGAAATACTTGACCTGTGAAGGAAGATACAATAAGGTCTATTCTTACCATTTCAAATTGCTTTTGCATTTCACTGGGAAAGTCTCCATAGACATTCCTTTTTACTTATTTCGCAGTTTGAGTAAGATGTGTGATAAGGTGCAGCTGAGGAAAGAGGACTGTGAAACCTCTCTGTTTCATCATGGTTTGATTAAATTGCTAGTTTTAGATGGCCTCCAAAAGATAGGCAGAGACTGGAATTCGTTTATTTTCATGGCTGGGTTCCCAAGCAAGACCGGCCTTACTCCACAACCAGTTAGAGAACTCACAATAGCTGAACTTCAAAAAGAAGCAAGAGCTAAAAAGAAAACAAGTCACAGCTAAGAAAACCAGTGAAGCCATTAATTATTCAAGAACAAAATCAGCAATCAACAAAAGAAAAAACTCAGGATAAGAAGACTGTACCTGAAACAAGCAGATTTGAAGCAGTCTCAAGGGTAAGGACAAGAAGCCAAATAAATAAAGAAAAAGGTAAAGCTATAGACGTTGAAGAGAGCCCAGTGTCTAAGGCAAGCCTAAATGATTTATTACATGCCATTGAATTTGAGCAATCTGAACCAGTTCATATTGATTTGACACAGTCATCACCAGAAAGTACCAAGAAGTCTAAGGCCTCAAAAAGGCTTAAATTTGATGAGCCAGGTGAAGAATTTATTTTCAAACCCAGAAGTCCTATTACAAGGAAACAAGTAAAGGAAGCGCTGCCCAGAACAGAGGAAGCCGAGAAAGTTAGGGAAAAATATACAAGCAGAACAGTCATCACATCTCAAGGAGATAATATTGTAGCTATAAAGAGCCAATTAGAAGAAGCTAAACGTGAGATTGCTAAACTGAAGAAAACCGCTAGGGATTATGCAGTGGTGTATGCAAATTATCGTAAAGCTGTGTGGAAAGGAACTGAAACCTATGAAAACCAGTTGAATTCAGTAGTTGAATGCCATGCACAATTTCACACATGGACAGTACCAGCAATCAAAGAGGCCAAATTCATTAGAAAAATAAATATGCACCTAAGAGCTGAGAATAAAGCTATGAGGAAGAAAGTTGAAGACTTGAAGACACAGCTGGGCCAGTTAACTGCTAAATAAATCTTCTTTTCAAAAAAAAAGGTTTTGTCCCAAATTTTGTCAAATTTTGCTTAGTCTTATTGTTTTGAAGACATGTAAATCCCTGCTATATATATGAAAGGTCAAAGGGAGTTTTGGAAAGAAAATTTCTGGGTGGTAAAGATTTCGGGACAAAGACAAGTTGTTTAAAATAATTCAGCAGTTTCGTAGCGCGCTACGAAACTGCTGTAGGTGATGATTTTAACGTAGATAGGCAGTTTGGTATTATGAGCGGGAATTTTGAAAGGGAGACACCTAAAGGATATGCAAGACATCAGATGGAGCTTCCATAGCCATTCAGATCAAGACAGGTGTACCTTAAAAAAGGTGGAATATTTTAACTCAAGTTTAAATTTCTGTTATAAAGCCACTTTATCACCGTTCAAAGGGTATTAAATGAGTTGCATACAAGGAACTTTTGCCTGCACACTTGTCCATCGATGCAGCCTCCAACTCATCAGGAACGTGGCAGTGTTCCATATTTTGGGTTATTAAAGGCTAGAAGACATGCTGTTGTACATTTGAGCAATTTGAGGAAAACTAGAACCGAGAAGCAAGGGGCATCTCCTAACACTACTGAGCAGTTAAAGGATTCAGCGTTCAAGGTCGATATGGAGTATTAAACATCCAGCTCAGCCAGATCAAAAAGGGACCAGGTGTCAAAGAACAAGGAGAAGTCATTATGCATGGAAGATAGAGTTAGAGTCATAGTTAATTTAGAACTCTTTAAAACTCCAGTCAGCACTTTATTGTATTTAATAGTTAGTTAAATAGTTGATAGGTGTCATCAAAGGTAGTTATCGAGTTCCCCTCATGCTGGAGGAGGAAGCTCGAATTAGTTAGAATAAGGATTCTATATATAGCTGAGACAGCAATGTAATGAGGGTTGGATATTTTATAAAACAGAGTACTGTTTTGGCTTATGTAAAGACATAGTTCAGTAATATAAGTTGACTGCTTTTCTTCTCAGGATTCATGAGAGATTTCTATGTTCAGAATGTATGATTTTATCTTTTCCTTAATGTCTTTTATAGTTGCATAGGTGTAAAATCACTCAGAATTCACTGATTGTGCTCTGATTTCCTGTGTGCATTTATGAGCTGTGATTCCATATGTGTTGTGTTCTGAACATCTAAATGTTAAATGCCCTGAATTCTATGTAAAGGCAGTATCATGGTTTACTGAATTATGATTGACTCCATAGGCCCAATGGAAACTAGTTTAATGTTTTTCCAGCCTTCATATTTGTCAATGTTATTCCACAAGAGTTAGCCATATTATTATTAGTCAAAATCAATAACCCTTTGAGAGAGCCCTCTCAGGCTAAGGAGGCTAAGCCTTAGTCAAAAGATTGGTTTGAAATAGTTACTTGAAATCTTCCTGGTTTGCAGCCTTCCAGGGCTTGATTTTGAGATAACACAGACAACACAAGAATTCTGCAACAGCACGCATGGCATCAGCAAGACATCAAACTTTCAGGAAATCACTGAGCTATTCCAGCCCTTTGCATTAGACAATCTGAAAATATACAATACATTTGCCTCAGAGTGAAAATCACCAACCCCTCATACGTTGCTAGGGGAGGTATATATACA
This sequence comes from Pinus tabuliformis, assembly GCA_031772625.1. Classification (NCBI taxonomy): domain Eukaryota; kingdom Viridiplantae; phylum Streptophyta; class Pinopsida; order Pinales; family Pinaceae; genus Pinus; species Pinus tabuliformis. Next base: position 1,259,322,287 of record CM062811.1, read on the forward strand.
TAATTTACATAAGAAAAATATCTAGCTGAAGAGTAAATGCTTCATTAATGTTATGCCAACTCCTGGAGCGTTGTAGCTGATGGAGTAAATGCTGTAGTAACTCTTCAGTGCCTTAGCTGTCCAAAATGGTCAGAAGATGTTGACTTTGTGGCTTGTTGGAGTCGGTTGAGGATATGCTGTCCAAAAGGTGCATATATCTTATCCTTTGCTTGCTTCCGCTGTTTTTTGCTGAGTCACCTTTCAGCTGCCATAAATGCTGCCTTTATTCTGCTGTTTGAATTTTGCTGAGTTGTAGCTGACTGGGACGGAGCAACTGAGGCTATTGTGGCAAAATTTGAAGCATTGCCTACCACCAATCCTCCTTGGGCATTTGGTGTCTTCGAATCTTCACCAAAATCTCATCTGCTTCTGTGTATCTATAAAAATTCGGAGGAACCTCAAAAAGGTGGTGGATTTCATTTTCAATAAAAAACATATTCTCAAGTTTGTGCAGAAGCCTTTGCCCTGTTGGAGGCCCTGCCTCTTCAGAAATACTGCCAGATGCAGTAATTTGATTTTCCACAAAGGTGGACATCCTGTTTGCATATTGCTCACAGGGGAGCAGTCTTCCTGTGTTGTTTAGTAGGTTGGGCAGTCCCTTTGCTTGCAGTGCTCCCATTTTGGCCTTGTACTCATCCACCTCAGCCTGAATTTCATAGCACTTCCTCTCCACAGTTTGTACATAATCTCTGAGAGTGAGTACCTTTTTAACTGTAAGGACAGCCTCTGTTCTGTTAACAATATTGATGGCTGCCAGTTCTTCCTTTGTTTGCCTGTTCAAAAAATCTATCATTCTATTGGCTAGCTCCGGCCTGTTTCCCAGCACTATTCTGGCCTTTTGAATCTCTGTTTGTGCTTGGCCAATTAAATCCATCTGCTCATGCACAGTCTTAATTGACTTCCATTGCTTAGTGATGGATTGGTCAATGCGGGCCCACAAAATTCTTTTAATTTCTGCCATAGCAGTCTCTAGTTTGAGCTCCTTTTTCCAGGGTCTTTATCTTCTCTTTCAAGGCTTTTATTTATCTACCTTGTTCTGCCACAATCATTTTTTATTTATCATATTTGGCATCTAGTTCTGCCAACTTTTCCTTGGCCTATTTTATCTCATTGGCCTAGAGCTCCATTTCTTTAATAGCCTTAGTCAATTCTTCCATGCTTGTGCTGGAATCTGGAGCAGTTTTTTTTGCTGCTTCTGTTGTTGCTGTTGTTGTTACAGGGGCCACTGCTGCTTCTGTAGTTGTTGCAGTGGTTGAAGTGGTTGGAGGAGCTTGGGATGTAGATTTTCCCTGCTTATCTTGTAGTAACCCTTCCAGCTCCTTCTCCAAATCAAGGACCTTCTGGTTGAGCTGCATGATAAGATCCAGCTGCTCATCGGCTTCCTTTTCCTTCTGTAACTCTGTTGTTTGAGGGTGCTCGGTGGGTAGCAGCTTTAATCTTTTCTTCAATGCATTTAGGTCATCTTATTTTTTCTTCATGAGGGCCCTCACGCCCTTTGGGTCCTGGGGATCATGTCCCAGATCGATAATGATGTCCTCTAATGATTTGATCCTGTTATCTTTGGCCATGGAGGACATTCTCTCAAAATCCAACTGAATGTTGGTATTTTTCAATGATTCTTTTAATTCATGGGCCATGGATGCCCTGTCCACCAAGGTGGCATAGACCATTTCTCCAGTATGCTTGTGGAGTTCTATTTGGTCCATGGGGTGAATGTCTTTTGCCATGACTTCCACCCTTGTCCTCACATAATCCGCAGCTGATTGAGGCTGCGGCACCTTGGGTTTGAAATGACTGAGGATCATCTTCTCCTCTTGAATGTCATATACTGACATTAGTCTTTCTTGCTTGGCTGGTGTTGCCTTTAGAAACTGTTTATACACTTCTACTCTCAGCAAGTCATTTTGTGCCTTTATTTGCTTGAAAGAAGTCTTAGTGCTTTCAGGCTTCTTGCTTTGCTGAGAGGAGGAGGATACCTCCAAGCCAAGTTGAAATCCCTGCTCCTGCTGAAAGGAGCTTGTACCTGTATGTTGGCTGCCTTCTCCATCTTTCCTTGAAGTGTCAAGGACTTCTTCACTGATTTCTTCTATCTCTGCGGAATCAACCCTTTGCCTCTTGGCCTCGGGTTGCTGGGAGGATCCACTAGCAGGAGTGGACTCTTCTCTGTCTCTTTTCATACCCCTCTCCTCATGTGCTGGGGTCTACAAAATTGGTGCTGCTGGTGGCTCAGTTTGTGGAGGAGGGGTCTGCTCTTGTTGCTGCCCTATTGAGGAGGCAGGCTGTTCTTTGACTGTTTCTTCTTCAACACCCATTATTCCTTTACCCTTGTCTGTACCTGGTGCTGCTGTGGAAGATGCCTGTGTGGTTGGTGCAGTTGTTGTGGCCGAGGTCCCTTCTCCCACTGGATGTGGTTGCTTGAAGATTACCTGCTGCACAGAATCCAAGTCAAGAGTCTTTTCCAAATCCTTGACATTCTTTTGCATTATCTCTTCTTCAGTTAATTTTTCAATTAAAGTGTCTTGCAGCCATTCTTGCTGATTGGCATACTTTTCAATATGTGGGTACTTGCAATGCTCATAGCCTAACAGCCTGTACTTGACTCTTCTAGCAGTGATGAAGCCTGCAGGGTCATAGGGGACCCACCGGAAGCTTTTTGAGAGCATGTACTTATCTTTAAGGATTAGCTCAGCATCTTGCCATCCCTCTTTTTTATTCATGATGAAGGGGCCCAGGTGGTGCTTGAACTTGAGATGGGCTTTCTTTTTGGAGCTGTGAAAGTGAGTGAGTTCAGAGTGAATTAGCTGCCTATAATACTCCAAGGCAAATAACCTCATGGGCACATATTTTGGGAGCCTGTATGGACAGAGCTCACAACCATAGACTCTAATGACTGTATGATCCTGATATAGGTACCAATCACCTATTTTATAATTCTTGGAGAGCTGCACGACCTTCTGTATTTGAAATGATATTCTGGGAGGAAGGGACCTCATTAATAAACAAGAGACTGGGTAAACAAACTGATCAATAAATTCACAATATGAATATGGTGACTTTTGCACTTGATGGAAGACAGATGTCCAGAAGATAACAGATCTTCTTTCCCCTTTAGAATTCAGCTTTTTGATGTAGCATGGAAAAGCCTCAGACTGATAGTACATGAACAGGTGGTAGATATAAGATGAATACTTGAAGATGCCCTCCCTGTCTACTTTGCACAGCTGGTCATGAATCTTGTTAGCTATGAATTTGGCAAAATTATATTTGCGGGCAGGGGGTTGGCCTGGGCTATAAGCAGCTAAAAATACCAACATTGTTTCATCCACATACTCACTGGTTTTGTATCCCAGCACATAAGCAATCATGTCCAACAGAAGTCTGCCTACATTAGTAAAATACACATCCAAGTAGGGAGGTGGCCCTGTGGGCTGGTGGTCAGGCCTCATAAATGTCTTGGTGATTTTCTGAATGTCCTCACTGGACATATTGGCACCAGTGTCCAGCAGATAGTTCATGGAGAAAGGGAACAGCAGCTGAGTTTGATTGAAGTTGAGCATCTGGTTGATGGACTCAGCATTAATGTGAAAGAGGATGCTACCAGATGGAGACTTGACAGCTCTGTGATTTACATCATAATTCTCAGCACACAGGTGAATAATCTCTGGGAAAATATTGATAGAGGGGAGAAAGTAGTATGGCAAATTTGACTCCCATATCCCATATGTATCGTTGCCATTCAGGTAGTCATCTCTCAATTCTCTGAAGGTCTGCAAATGGTCCCTGTTACCCACAAAGTCTTGGATGAGGTAGTCCCTGTCAGCAAGAGGCAAGGACTCCAGGTCTTTATTTGGTGCATTTATGGGGGAAACACTGAGAGCTGTGGGTGCAGGAGCAGCCATTATGTAGTCTGAATTGAACAAGGTAAGTGTAATAACTTGCAAGGTTCCTGAAAGCTCAAATGACAGATTGAATGCAGGTAATGCTAGAAGTTTTCCTCAAGTGGAATAGGCAAGCTATGAAGGACTGTCTCTGCTTTGCTTGGCTAAATTCACAGGGATTGTGAATTGATGAGGATGAATTGCAGAGGGTATGTAGGATTCAAATTGGTGAAATGCAGCTTTGGGCATGCACCCGGCAAAAGGGAACAATGCCGGGTAGCTCGAGGATAAATTTGTAACTTTAGGCCGTGAGTTTGTCATTTCAATATCAAATTTATGGAGCTGGGGCAATGCAGGTTACTTTAGTTCAAATTTAAGTAGCAGACAGTGTTCAATTTGGGATTTGACAGGTGCTTAATGGAGAATTTGCAGAGAAATGGCATGCATAGGGGCAAAACAAGAGAATTGTGGTGAATACCTGGATAAACAGCATGGAAAGCCTTCCGGTCGAACAGTGGGTGCGCAATGCAGCTAAATCAACAAGTTGTGGTGGCTGCAACTTTGAATTTGGCGGTTCGGAGGCAATTTCGCGGTGAAAAGGCTTACAACGGCTTGGTCTTTTCGCTTGCAAATGACATAAAACGGCCGAAAACGGGCTTTTTAACGACCAATTTGGGCAAAAAGGGACATTGGCGCTTTTCCGCCGATGACGTCAGCATGACGTCATGGCGGGCCCGGGGTACGGAGGGTGACGTGGGCGCTGAGCTGGAGGCCAGCGTGGCTGGACACGGTGGTGGGCAGAGAGCAGTGGCAGGGCTACGTGGAGGGCCACGAGGCACGAGGGCGGGCGGAGGCGGCACGACGTGACGTGCGGGTGACACAACAAGGGAGGTGGTATCGGGAAGGTGGTAAGCGGTCTCCCTGCACCACCTTTGGGAGAAGGCGGTATCAAGGAGGGGGGCTCCGAACAACCCCGCCGGCTGCCACGCGTCCCATGTACGGGTACCCATACCGCCATCTCCCCGGACGTTAAAGGGAGGCATGTCGAGATTTGAAAATGCCCGCCCATCGTTGGATGAGGGGGGGTGGGGGATGGACGGCTGGCGGGCGCCCCGACCCGTCGTGCAACTTTGGGTGGGGACCCGCCCGCGGATTAAAATATTCAGTTTAATATTTGGGTTCGAAACTTTAGTTTTGGGGTTTTCGTGGGTTTTTGATGGGGTATGAATTAATTTGTCGGGGGGAACAAAGGGTTAGAATTAGGTTTGAGCAGAGGAAAGGGGTTTTTCATGAAATTTTTCGGAAAAGAGGGAAATGAGGGTTTAGTATAGGTTATTACTCTGACCAAAGGTTAGAGTAATCCCAAAGCAGGGTTGACCATAGTCCCTGGTGGACTAATGTCTCCCTTAAACCAGCTATTCAACTATAATGCTGAAGGGGGGATATTTATACATTGCTTGGGGTTTTATACACCATGGTGTTATAATAGTAGGGGACAGGGAACATAGGGGATTTAATGTAGATACAGTTAGTAGTTAGTACTGGAGGGAATGAGAATGGGAAGTGGTGGTTACTAAGCTTTTTAGGGATCAAACTTAGTTAGGAAGTAGATCAAAATGAAAAGAATTTTTACACAAGAAATGTGGCTTCTTTTCAAAGAAAGAAGTCATTTATGACATGAAATTTGTACAAATGAAGAGTATAAGGAGGAATGATCAGGCAGATCCTGCAGTGCTCATGGGAGGTTAGTAAGAAACTTTGAAGGGGATGAGGGAAGTTAGTGATGATTTGGCACTTTGCCATATAGGCCACTGCTATTGCCTTTCTCCTGCTGATGGCCACTTTGATTTACTCCAAGTGATGTGCTTGGATTTTTCTTTCTGCAACCTTCAACTGCCTACCCTGCCTATTATGCCTAACATTTTTTTCTTCTTTTGGATGGGTGCACTTGATCTTGCAAACCCTGATAATTTTCTTTCTCTTTGCTGCCCTCCTATCTAAGTCTATCCTTATGACTTCCAAGGGCCCAGATTAAGCAGTTGGGATCCTTTCTTTCTCTATCCACCTAGTCATCTGTCAAGCTTGAGCTGTTTGAACAGGTACTTCCTCTCTAGTCTACAACATGCAATTTAAAACATGGTGAGGCCCAGCTTGAGCTGTTGGACCACCCATCAAACTAGTAGTGGCAATTTGGATTAGCCACTTTCATGGTCTTTGTTTGGGGTTCATTTCTTTTATTTTTTCATTGACCAATTCCTTTTCTTGCCCTTTGATCTTTCTTTTAAGGCATACCCTCTTTACATTTTTTAAACTGTCTGCTTCTTTCACAAAAATGGAACCTTAGCAGCATGGAAGGTGAACACTTTTGGCACTTCCACTGTCAATCATGAGAGATGAAAACCTATTGGTATAGGAGGCTAACAGTGGCTCCACTTGGGGATGGCTTTTCCAGGTGAAAAGCCAAGAACAGCAGGTCAGATTGCCTGAATTTGCTTCCCTGTTGCTAGCTGAATTTCTGTGTTTGTTGGAGACCAATGCTTAGGATCTTAAATAGTTGCAAATAGCATCCAGTAAGTTGATTTGCTGTGAATTTGCAGGGCTGTTTTTTACCCGTTTCCCAAACTTTCTTCTCCTGATTTGGTAGTTACCCTTTGCTTTCCTTACTGCCCAAATGCCAGGATCCATATTTCCCAAAAATATCATAGTATATCATCCTGGTCTTCTCAAAAATGTGATGCACTTGCTACCTTATTTATCTGCTGTAATTGGAAATACTGGAAAATAAAAATATTTATGTACAATATATGCCTGTTCAGTGTTTAATCAAGGGAGTCAAAATAATGCCTAAGCATTCTCCCATTAACTGGGCCTTCCTCAGTGTCTGAACCATCCATACTTCTCAAAAAATAGGTATTGTTTCCTTGTATGGCATAAATGACATAGGGTCCCTTCCATAAAAAATCAAACTTACCATGTTTACCTTTGTCCTCTCTTCTGGAATCCCATCTTAACACTTTATTTCCTATAAAGAAATCCTCAGCTTTGGTTCTTTTGTCAAATATTCTTTTGATCTTTTCTTGTAGAACTTGGGTCCTTTGATAGACTTCTTCTCTTGTTTGTTGTAAGTGAATTGTTTGATTAATTCTTCTTTGGATGTCATTGGGCTCAGCTTGTATTTCTTGCAGCAACTTAATCACAGGAATTCCTAGAGATGCAGGAAACTTTGCTTCTAGCCCATAAACCAGTTCATATGGGCTCATGCCAATTGATCTCTTGGTGGTCAATCTATCTGCCCACAGTGCATTTACCAGCTTCTTATGCCAATTCTTTTTGTTTTCTTCCAAAACTTTTTTAATGATGTTGATGAGACTTTTATTGGAAGATTCAGCTAGGCCATTACCTTGAGGATAATAGGTAGTGGAATGACCTAGGGTCATGTGATACTTGTGAAAAAAATTGATCATTTTCTTGGACTTGAAAGCTACAGCATTGTCTGTGATGATTTTGTCTGGACAGCCAAACCTGGACAAGATGTTGGTTTCTAGAAATTGTATAATAATGGAGTCATTGGCTTGCCTACATGGGATGGCTTCTATCCATTTGGTAAAATAGTCTGTGGCAGTGAGAATGCACCTATGCTGGACTGAAGATGAAGGGTGAATTTCGCCAATGAAGTCTAAACCCCATTGCTGGAATGGTCTCTCAGTTGAAATTGGTTTGAGTGGTAAAGGCAGCAGCTTCCTCTTGCCCTCAAAAATTTGGCATTTGTGGCAAGACATTACAAATTTCCTTACATCAGTAAACAAGGAGGGCCAATAAAATCCAGCCCTTAGGATTTTATCAGCTGTGGACTTCCAGTACAAATGTCCTCCACAGTCACCTGCATGAAATTCTTTGAGGACATTGTCAGTTTCTTCTAAGGTTAAGCAATTTAGTAATATTCCCTCATGATTTCTCCAAAACAAAACATTATCAATAATGCAAAATTTTGATGATTTCATTTTCAAGAATCTTTTCTTAGTTCTGGACAACCCTGGAGGAGCCTTCAGGTTTAGTAATACAAAACATATATCTGCATACCATGGGGATTGCATAAAGGCTTGGTTGATCTATGGAGTCGCCATCTCCTGTTCGTCGTCTAGTTAATTAATGTCAAGGGCTTGGAAATTGGTTTCAGTCATTAATTTGGCTAGGCCTTGTCCTTTTATTAGTTTGGTCGGTTTGATCTCAATGTCATATTCTAGGATGTTAGCAATCCACTTGCCTCTCTTGCCTTCAAGGCCCTCTTGGGTTAGAATATCTTTGACCACTGCATTAGGAACGTGAGCAATTATATGAGAGTACAAGATGTAGATTCTGAAATCCTTGATGGCTTTTACCAATGCATAAGCTTGTTTTTCCATGATCTGATATTTCAGGGGAGCATCCCTAAGTGCTCTGCTGAAAAATGCAATGGGTTTCTCACAGCCTTGGTCATCTTTTTGTAGTAAAACAGCAGCAATTGTATGCTCAGAAGCAAAAGAGAATATGATAAAATCTTGATCAAATCTAGGGCTTGTTAGAACTGGTGTGTTTGTCAATGCTCTTTTGATATCCTCAAAAGCTTGTTTAGCTTCCATAGTCCATTTGACCTTGGAATCCTTTTTCAGCATATTGTTTAGCAGTCTAATGAGTTCAGCCAGATTGGGAATGAATCTCCTCAAGAAGTTGATCTTCCCTAGAAAGCTTTGTAATTCTTTGATGTTTCTTGGATGTGGTACTTGTAGGATAGCTTGAATTCTGTCAGGATCAATCCTAATACCATCTTTTGAGATTATATGCCCCAGGAGTTTGCCTTCCTCCAATCCAAACAGTGATTTCTTTGGGTTCAAAGATATGCCATATTTTCTACAAATTGTGAAAACCTGCCTCAAGTGTTCTAAGTGTTCTTGATCTGATTTTGAAAAAGCGGTTAGATCATCAAGATAGACTACTAGGAAATCATGAAGTTCCTTGGCAAAGGCTATATCCATTGCTCTTTGGAATGTAGCCCCTGCATTTTTAAGCCCAAAAGGCATCTTGACATATTTGAATGTTCCCCAAGGTGTTGTGAAGGCAGTTTTGTCTTGGTCATCCGGGTGTACTAGAATCTGATTGAATCCTGAGAAACCATCTAGTAAGGAGATCCTTGAGGCTCCCACCACCCTTTGCAAGATATGATCCATTTTTGGTAAAGGATAATGGTCCTTGAGAGATACTTTGTTCAGATTCCTAAGGTCAACACACAATCTGATTTCTCTTGTCTTTTTCCTAGTAGGTACTAGGTTTGAAATCCACTCTGAGAATCTGATTGGGGCAATGATCCCTGCTTCATACATACGTTTGACTTCTTTTTCAATGAGGGGGAGGAGGACTGGATTGATTCTCCTGAGTTTCTGCTTAAAAGGCTTCTGATTTTCTTTTAACGGTATTGTGTGCTGGATGACTGATGTATCATAAGACTTAAGGTCCTCATAGCTCCAGGCAAAGACATCTTGAAATTCTTTAAATAACTCAATGTATTTCAGCTTCTGTTCAGGAGGTAATGCTTTGGATAATTTGACCATTTTGGGATGTTCAGGGGTCCCAATGTTACAATCCTCTATTTCAGCATTTAGTGGTTGGATTTTTGGTTTTCTTGAGATATCATTTGAGTCAAACAGATCCTCCAAAGGGGTTAGACCTATGGGCAGAAAATTATCCTTTAGCTCAATTACCTCATCTTCTGCTTCAGCCATTTCCTCTGTGTTTTCTGATTGTTTCAACTCCCGTATAGTTTCACTATCAAAGGTGGTCGGATGTAAAACCAGATCAGCTGTTTCAGCTGATATGTTCTGTGTAACTGTGCATATTTGTGGTTGATCCTCTCTAGTACTAGTGTCAATGTTCATGCCCGAAAATTCTTCCTTTAAAGTGAGAAAGTTTTTTATCTGTTTGTTACTCTCAAAGACTTGCCAATTCTTGATGTTATCCGGGACTGAAGGTCTGTGTTTGATTTCAGCTGTGAATGTATGATTGGTTTTGAAAGGTAATTTACAAGTGCTGGCAAAAGTTGCCAAGCTGTGAGCATGTAGGTTGAGTTCTCTGGAAATCTTAGTCAATTGTGATTGTGAGAAGCTCTCAAGTATTTGAATAGCTGCCCCCTTGTATGATCTCAACCTCAGATCATTTGTGGTGAAATTTCCCTTCATTTGTTGTATGACCAAGTCTGAATCTCCTAAGATTGAGATTTTGGTTGCACCTAGATTTTTTAGGAGTTTCAATCCTAACAGAAGGGCTTCATATTCAGCCATGTTGTTTGTGCATCGGAAGTTTAGTCTATATGCATGGCCCTCAGCTTGGTCATTGTGCATATTGTGGATCCATACTCCTGCCCCAGCTCCTAGCTTGTTTACAGAGCCATCAAATTCTAGATACCATAAAGTTTCATAATCAAGATCCGGATTGAAATTTTTAGTGAGTTGGATGATGGGCAGATTTGTTTTTTGCAAGTTGTTAGGCACATCATTTCCTTCTATCTTGTTATCAGCCATCACCATGGTCCCTTGGTCTTTGTAGGTAGATTGTTCATATGATTCCTTGGTCTCTACTGTCATTAAAAGTTCAGAATAAGCTTTGTGACATATGTCAGGATTGTAGAGAATGAATGAATCCATGTCTAAGTGTATGGAATAGATTGGAAAGTTTTGGGGCTTGTCTTGACTTCTTACCACATATTTCATCAGAGTTTCCTGGTACAACCTCTTTGGCTGTCCAAAGACTGAAATAGTTGCATAGGACATGTCCAATTGCAGAGATCCTTGAAGTTTGGCCCCCCAAGACCTGGAAAAGAGCATGCCATACTTAGGGGGTATGTCAGCTACCACTACATCCATTAAGATAGTTTTGGTTGGATATTGGACTAGGGAGACACATAAGTCTTTAATCAGGCCTAAACATCTGACTTGGCTTGAATCAAATGAGAACAGATCCTTGTAAGGTCTTGTGATGTCTAAGTCAAGTTTTTCCATTACAGATTTGGGCATTAAGTTGTGTGATGCCCCAGAATCAAACATTGCATTATGTAGGACCTTGTCATGAATGTTCAGACTGACATAAAAGGGTGGTATCCCTCCATTTTCTATTTTTCCATTAACCTCAGGCCCAAACAACAATTCTCGTTGGTCATCTAGGACATTCACAACATCTTTATTGTCTGATATTTGGAGTGATCTATTGATCTGCTGTCTATAAATGTCATGTTTGGCTAATTCCGAAAGAGGAACTGATATCTTTAGCTTACTTATCTTTGTTTCCATGTTAAAAGGCTTTTCCATCTGAATTTTGGCATTCATTGCAACCGTTTTTTCCCTTTCAGTTGTATTATCAGGGGTCCTTTGTTCATAATTGGGTCCATTTTGAGTAAAACTGGTGCCATGTTTGTTTCCTAGGGGAGCATCTACCTTTTTCTTTAATAGATGTGGTGTACTTGGTTGATTTTGAGAGGGCTGTTGTTCTGAAATGTCTTCCACAGTTACTTCTGTGGTAGGTGGGTTCGAGCTACCAGCTGATTGTGGAAGGGAGGTATTTTCGTTAATCTTTTTTGGTTGTTTGATGTCCTTTGGTTTGAGGGGTGTAGGTACATATACTGTCCTACTTCTTAGCTTGTATTGTTTGTGTACCTCATACACAGCTGCATCATAACCTTCTTTAAAATCAAATGATTCTCCTGTCTTAGTGTGGAATTGACTGTCATTGTAAACCTCTTGGTCTTCTTGTGTCAAAAAGACTTGATTTTCACCATCCAAACCCATTAGATTGATGTGAGGGTCCTCACTAGGTTCACTAGATGTTGAAGCCTCAGCATAATTCTCTTGAAAAGGAGGTCTGACATGCTGGTCAGGATCAGTCCTTCCAACATTAGGATTTTGATTCTTTCTGAAGTTTGTGTTTCTAATATTGCTCGTTTGACCTTCCCAAGATGATTTTCTTTCTATGGTTTCCACCCTATCTCCAAGTCTATCCATCCCCTTAATGATTGCATCTAGAGTTTTCTCAAATGATGAGGGTTCTTCTTTGAAAGTAGTTATGCGTTCAGTTCTTGCCCGATTTCTTTTGGCAATTAGATTTGCCTCTACACTCACAGCTATGTTTTGCATGTCTGCTAGAGTTGCAGGGGCTCTTTCTCTTAGCTGATATGCCATATCAGCATCAAATCCATCAAGGAACTTAATTAATGCTAAATCAGGTGGGGGTCTAAGATTTTGAGGAATGGCATTGTAAATGGTGTTGAATCTGGTGCAATAGTCCAAGACAGTCTCTTGTGGACCTCTTTTTATGGTGTCATATTAAGATAGAATGTGTAGAGGATCCTTTTTCTTTTCCCATCTGTTGAGGAAGGACTGAGACAGGGCACCCGAATTAGGTATAGAGTTTGCAGCTAGTTCCCTGAACTAGGTTCTTACTTCACCTGTCAGACTTTGGACAAAGATTTTCATCCTTACATCATCATCATCTATCTCATAGTTCTCAAAGTAGTCTTGCATTTTCTTAGTATGCTGTAAGGCAGTGTATGTACTGGTTCTATCAAAATAAGTTATTTTGCCTTGGTAATCCTGAGGCATGGCCCCAAGATTTCCAGGCAACTAAAGGGGTGCATAACGATTGGCCATATTTGGTGGGATAAGCGGGGCAACTGGAACAATGGGAACAACAATAGCAGTTTGGGTGTTAGGTGTTGACAATATGTTTTGTGAAGTGGATGATGAAGAGGGGGAAGAATGAGTTGTATGAAGGTGAACGGTTGGCTTAGAAGGGGTGGGAATAAAACTATGCTGAACTGCCTCAGGGCTAGATTCAGGAGATTGCTCTGGTTCCTTTTGGCTCTTATGAGTTTTGTGGATCAAATTGGGGTTATCGAAAACAGGAGGAGGATTTGGGTCAGGATTTGACCTGGTGTGCCTAGTTTTCTTCTTAGGAGCCAGCTTCAAAACTTCTTTTTGGTATTTTTGAGGATAATTTTAGAACTATTTTAAGGGACTTCTCAAGCTTTTGGAACCACTGTCTAAAGATAGACAGCAGTTGAAAAATACGCTCGGTTTCCAGCGGAGTCGCCAATTATGTTATCACTCAGGTTGTTCCCTTTGACTCCCAAGGGAATACGGCCGAGGTAACCACTAACCAATCTTTGGGTCACAGGTTCTAGCCTACCTATGACCAGAGAGGGCTCTCTCTTTATGTTTTAACTTTGTATGTATAGTATTTTAGGCTAGCTATGATGTTCAAGGTTTTGTTTTTGGAATTTGCTGGATGATGACTTCAGTCAAGATATATATGTGCTTGCCAGGGTGTTCTAGGCCATTGGGCATGGAGTCAGTGGTGCTTTAGTTGTTTGATATACTGTGTTGATACAGTAGTGATGCTGCAGAGCCAAATAAGTGTCTGAGAAACAATGTTTTGAAATTGTGATTAAGTGTGATGTAACCAGGTTATGAAAGGAAATTAAGAATCTTCCAACAAACTGGTATGGAGAAACAGTGAGAATATTATTTAGAAGCAATGAAGAATTTCTACATAACATTCATGTTTATAGAATTAATGAAAACATGAGCAATTAAGAATTCATGTCCATGATTAATTCTGAAGAAAACATTTACAATAGTAAAGATTGAGCACAAGGTGTAACCAAACATATCCTGCACTATTCCTTTTCTCTACTGCTAGATTAGTGAGACATGTGTATGATTTAATAAACATAAGAAGACAAAACAGAGATTGAGAAAAACTTATTATTCCATCAGACAGCACAAGAATTCTGCAACAGCACGCATGGCATCAGCAAGACATCAAACTTTCAGGAAATCACTGAGCTATTCCAGCCCTTTGCATTAGACAATCTGAAAATATACAATACATTTGCCTCAGAGTGAAAATCACCAACCCCTCATACGTTGCTAGGGGAGGTATATATACATAATTTACATAAGAAAAATATCTAGCTGAAGAGTAAATGCTTCATTAATGTTATGCCAACTCCTGGAGCGTTGTAGCTGAGGGAGTAAATGCTGTAGTAACTCTTCAGTGCCTTAGCTATCCAAAATGGTCAGAAGATGTTGACTTTGTGGCTTGTTGGAGTCGGTTGAGGATACACTGTCCAAAAGGTGTGTATATCTTATCCTTTGCTTGCTGCCAGTGTTTTTTGCTGAGTCACCTTTCAGCTGCCATAAATGCTGCCTTTATTCTGCTGTTTGACTTTTGCTGAGTTGTAGCTGACTGGGATGGAGCAACTGAGGCTATTGTGGCAAAATTTGAAGCATTGCCTGCCACCAATCCTCCTTGGGCATTTGGTGTCTTCGAATCTTCACCAAAGTCTCATCTGCTTCTGTGTATCTATAAAAATTCGGAGGAACCTCAAAAAGGTGGTGGATTTCATTTTCAATAAAAAACATATTCTCAACTTTGTGCAGAAGGCTCTGCCCTGTTGGAGACCCTGCCTCTTTAGAAGTACTGCCAGATGAAGTAATTTGATTTTCCACAAAGGTGGACATCCTGTTTGCATATTGCTCACGGGGGAGCAGTCTTCCTGTGCTGTTTAGTAGGCTGGGCAGTCCCTTTGCTTGCAGTGCTCCCATTTTGGCCTTGTACTCATCCACCTCAGCCTGAATTTCATAGCACTTCCTCTCCACAGTTTGTACATAATTTCTGAGAGTGAGTACCTTTTTAACTGTAAGGACAACCTCTGTTTTGTTAACAATATTGATGGCTGCCAGTTCCTCCTTTGTTTGCCTCTTCAAAAAATCTATCATTCTATTGGCCAGCTCCGGCCTGTTTCCCAACACTATTCTGGCCTTTTGAATCTCTGTTTGTGCTTGGCCAATTAAATCCATCTGCTCATGCATAGTCTTAATTGACTTCCATTGCTTAGTGATGGATTGGTCAATGCGGGCCCACAAAATTCTTTTAATTTTTGCCATAGCAGTCTCTAGTTTGAGCTCTTTTTCCAAGGTCTTTATCTTCTCTTTCAAGGCCTTTATTTCTCTACCTTGTTCTGCCACAGTCATTTTTTATTTATCATATTTGGCATCTAGTTCTGCCAACTTTTCCTTGGCCTGTTTTATCTCATTGTCCTGGAGCTCCATTTCTTTAATAGCCTTAGTCAATTCTTCCATGCTTGTGCTGGAATCTGGAGCTGTTGTTTTTGCTGCTTCTGTTGTTGATGTTGTTGTTACAGGGGCCACTGCTGCTTCTGTAGTTGTTGCAGTGGTTGAAGTGGTTGGAGGAGCTTGGGATGTAGATTCTCCCTGCTTATCTTGTAGTAACCCTTCAAGCTCCTTCTCCAAATCAAGGACCTTCTGGTTGAGCTGCATTATAAGATCCAGCTGCTCATCAGCTTCCTTTTCCTTCTGTAACTCTGCTGTTTGAGGGTGCTCGGTGGGCAACAGCTTTAATCTTTTC
Organism: Pinus tabuliformis; assembly: GCA_031772625.1. Lineage (NCBI taxonomy): Eukaryota > Viridiplantae > Streptophyta > Pinopsida > Pinales > Pinaceae > Pinus > Pinus tabuliformis. The sequence continues at coordinate 1,259,337,655 of CM062811.1, forward strand.
TTCAATGCATTTAGGTCATCTTCTTTTTTCTTCATGAGGGCCCTCACACCCTTTGGGTCCTGGGGATCATGTCCCAGATCAATAATGATGTCCTCTAATGATTTGATCCTGTTATCTTTGGCCATGGAGGACATTCTCTCAAAATCCAACTGAATGTTGGTATTTTTCAATGATTCTTTTAATTCATGGGCCATGGATGCCCTGTCCACCAAGGTGGCATAGACCATTTCTCTAGTCTACTTGTGGAGTTCTATTTGGTCCATGGGGTGAATGTCTTTTGCCATGACTTCCACCCTTGTCCTCACATAATCCGCAGCTGATTGAGGCTGGGGCACCTTGGGTTTGAAATGACTGAGGATCATCTTCTCCTCTTGAATGTCATATACCGACATTAGTCTTTCTTGCTTGGCTGGTGTTGCCTTTAGAAACTGTTTATACACTTCTACTCTCAGCAAGTCATTTTGTGCCTTTATTTGCTTGAAAGAAGCCTTAGTGCTTTTAGGCTTCTTGCTTTGCTGAGAGGAGGAGGATACCTCCAAGCCAAGTTGTAATCCCTGCTCCTGCTGAAAGGAGCTTGTACCTGTATGTTGGCTGCCTTCCCCATCTTTCCTTGAACTGTCAAGGACTTCTTCACTGATTTCTTCTATCTCTGGGGAATCAACCCTTTGCCTCTTGGCCTCGGGTTGCTGGGAGGATCCACTAGCAGGAGTGGACTCTTCTCTGTCTCTTTTCATACCCCTCTCCTCATGTGCTGGGGTCTGCAAAATTGGTGCTGCTGGTGGCTCAGTTTGAGGAGGAGGGGTCTGCTCTTGTTGCTGCCCTATTGAGGAGGCAGGTTGTTCTTTGATTGTTTCTTCTTTAGCACCCATTATTCCTTTACCCTTGTCTGTACCTAGTGCTGCTGTGGGAGATGCCTGTGTGGTTGGTGCAGTTGTTGTGGCCGAGGTCCCTTCTCCCACTGGATGTGGTTGCTTGTAGATTACCTGCTGCACAGAATCCAAGTCAAGAGTCTTTTCCAAATCCTTGACATTCTTTTGCATTATCTCTTCTTCAGTTAATTTTTCAATTAAAGTGTCTTGCAGCCATTCTTGCTGATTGGCATACTTTTCAATATGTGGGTACTTGCAATGCTCATAGCCTAACAGCCTGTACTTGACTCTTCTAGCAGTGATGAAGCCTGCAGGGTCATAGGGGACCCACCGGAAGCTTTTTGAGAGCATGTACTTATCTTTAAGGATTAGCTCAGCATCTTGCCATCCCTCTTTTTTATTCATGATGAAGGGGCCCAGGTGGTGCTTGAACTTGAGATGGGCTTTCTTTTTGGAGCTGTGAAAGTGAGTGAGGTCAGAGTGAATTAGCTGCCTATAATACTCCAAGGAAAATAGCCTCATGGGCACATATTTTGGGAGCCTGTATGGACAGAGCTCACAGCCATAGACTCTGATGACTGTATGATCCTGATATAGGTACCAATCACCTATTTTATAATTCTTGGAGAGCTGCAGGACCTTCTGTATTTCAAATGATATTCTGGGAGGAGGGGACCTCATTAATAAACAAGAGACTGGGTAAACAAACTGATCAATAAATTCACAATATGAATATGGTGACTTTTGCACTTGATGGAAGACAGATGTCCAGAAGATAACAGATCTTCTTTCCCCTTTAGAATCCAGCTTTTTAATGTAGCATGGAAAAGCCTCGGACTGATAGTACATGAACAGGTGGTAGATATAAGATGAATACTTGAAGATGCCCTCTCTGTCTACTTTGCACAGCTGGTCATGAATCTTGTTAGCTATGAATTTGGCAAAATTATATTTGCGGGCAGGGGGTTGGCCTGGGCTATAAGCAGCTAAAAATACCAGCATTGTTTCATCCACATACTCACTGGTTTTGTATCCCAGCACATAAGCAATCATGTCCAACAGAAGTCTGCCTACATCAGTAAAATAGACATCCAAGTAGGGAGGTGGCCCTGTGGGCTGGTGGTCAGGCCTCATAAATGTCTTGGTGATTTTCTGAATGTCCTCACTGGACATCTTGGCACCTGTGTCCAGCAGATAGTTCATGGAGAAAGGGAACAGCAGCTGAGTTTGATTGAAGTTGAGCATCTGGTTGATGGACTCAGCATTAATGTGAAAGAGGATGCTCCCAGATGGAGACTTGACAGCTCTGTGATTTACATCATAATTCTCAGCACATAGGCGAATAATCTCTGGAAAAATATTGACAGAGGGGAGAAAGTAGTATGGCAAATTTGACTCCCATATCCCATATGTATCCTTGCCATTCAGGTAGTCATCTCTCAATTCTATGAAGGTATGCAAATGGTCCCTGTTACCCACAAAGTCTTGGATGAGGTAGTCCCTGTCAGCAAGAGGCAAGGACTCCAGGTCTTTATTTGGTGCATTTATGGGGGCAACACTGAGAGCTGTGGGTGCAGGAGCAGCCATTATGTAGTCTGAATTGAACAAGGTAAGTGTAATAACTTGCAAGGTTCCTGAAAGCTCAAATGACAGACTGAATGCAGGTAATGCTAGAAGTTTTCCTCAAGTGGAATACGCTGGCTATGAAGGAATGTCTCTGCTTTTCTTGGATAAATTCACAGGGATTGTGAATTGATGAGGATGAATTGCAGAGGGTATGTAGGATTCAAATTGGTGAAATGCAGCTTTGGGCATGCACCCGGCAAAAGGGAACAATGCCGGGTATCTCGGGGATAAATTTGTAACTTTAGGCCGTGAGTTTGTCGTTTCAATATCAAATTTATGGAGCTGGGGAAATGCAGGTTACTTTAGTTCAAATTTAAGTGGCAGACAGTGTTCAATTTGGCATTTGACAGGTGCTTAATGGAGAATTTGCAGAGAAATGGCATGCATAGGGGCAAAACAAGAGAATTGTGGTGAATACCTGGATAAACAGCACGGAAAGCCTTCGGGTCGAACAGTGGGTGCTCAATGCAGCTGAATCAACAAGTTGTGGCGGCTGCAACTTTGAATTTGGCGGTTCGGAGGCAATTTCGTGGTGAAAAGGCTTACAACGACTCGGTCTTTTCGCTTGAAAATGACATAAAACGGCCGAAAACGGGCTTTTTAATGACCAATTTGGGCAAAAAGGGACATTGGCGCTTTTTCGCTGATGACGTCAGCATGACGTCATGGCGGGCCCGGGGTACGGAGGGTGACGTGGGCGCTGAGCTGGAGGCCAGCGTGGCTGGACACGGTGGTGGGCAGAGAGCGGTGGCAGGGCTACATGGAGGGCCATGAGGCACGAGGGCGGGCGGAGGCGGCACGACGTGATGATGACGTGCGGGTGACACAGCAAGGGAGGTGGTATCGGGAAGGTGGTAAGCGGTCTCCCCGCACCACCTTTGGGAGAAGGCGGTATCGGGGAGGGGGGCTCCGAACAACCCCGCCGGCTGCCACGCGTCCCATGTACGGGTACCCATACCGCCATCTCCCCGGACGTTAAAGGGAGGCATGTCGAGATTTGAAAATGCCCGCCCATCTTTGGATGAGGGGGGGTGGGGGATGGACGGCTGGCGGGCGCCCCGACCCGTCGTGCAACTTTGGGTGGGGGCCCGCCCGCGGATTAAAATATTTAGTTTCATATTTGGGGTCGGATCTTTGGTTTTGGGGTTTTCGTGGGTTTTTGATGGGGTATGAATTAATCTGTCGTGGGGAACAAAGGGTTAGAATTAGGTTTGAGCAGAGGAAAGGGGTTTTTCATGAAATTTTTCGGAAAAGAGGGGAAATGAGGGTTTAGTATAGGTTATTACTCTGACCAAAGGTTAGAGTAATCCCAAAGCAGGGTTGACCATAGTCCCTGGTGGACTAATGTCTCCCTTAAACCAGCTATTCAGCTATAATGCTGAAGGGGGGATATTTATACATTGCTTGGGGTTTTATACACCATGGTGTTATAATAGTAGGGGACAGGGAAACATAGGGGATTTAATGTAGATACAGTTAGTAGTTAGTACTGGGAGGGGAATGAGAATGGGAAGTGGTGGTTACTAAGCTTTTTAGGAATCAAACTTAGTTAGGAAGTAGATCAAAATGAAAAGAATTTTTACACAAGAAATGTGGCTTCTTTTCAAAGAAAGAAGTCATTTATGACATGAAATTTGTACAAATGAAGAGTATAAGGAGGACTGATCAGGCAGATCCTGCAGTGCTCATGGGAGGTTAGTAAGAAACTTTGAAGGGGATGAGGGAAGTTAGTGATGATTTGGCACTTTTCCATATAGGCCACTGCTATTGCCTTTCTCCTGCTGATGGCCACTTTGATTTATTCCAAGTGATGTGCTTGGATTTTGCTTTCTGCAACCTTCAACTGCCTACCCTGCCTATTATGCCTAACATTTTTTACTTCTTTTGGATGGGTGCACTTGATCTTGCAAACCCTGATAATTTTCTTTCTCTTTGCTGCCCTCCTATCTAAGTCTATCCTTATCACTTCCAAGGGCCCAGATTAAGCAGTTGGGATCCTTTCTTTCTCTATCCACCTAGTCATCTGTCAAGCTTGAGCTCTTTGAACAGGTACTTCCTCTCTAGTCTACAACATGCAATTTAAAACATGGTGAGGCCCAGCTTGAGATGTTGGACCACCCATCAAACTAGTAGTGGAAAATTGGATTAGCCACTTTCATGGTCTTTGTTTGGGGTTCATTTCTTTTATTTTTTCATTGACCATTTCCTTTTCTTTCCCTTTGATCTTTCTTTTAAGGCATACCCTCTTTACATTTTTTAAACTGTCTGCTTCTTTCACAAAAATGGAACCTTAGCAGCATGGAAGGTGAACACTTTTGGCACTTCCACTGTCAATCATGAGAGATGAAAACCTATTGGTATAGGAGGCTAACATTGGGCAAGAATTTTCCTGAATTATCTCTATTCCTACAAGGCATGAAAGGAAATATTTTTGGTTGGTTTTTGTTTTTTTTCACTGATTGTGCCTGCAAAATTGAAATGGATTGAACAACACAAATTACAACTAATTGAAATGAACTTGCTGAAATGAAATTTGCATAATTGAAAAGGAAAGCAAGGAAATGCAAAAACGGAAAGAAATGACTAGTCTACTTTTGCTAAAATAAACTACTTAGCATAATGTTGCGATAGAAAATAGAAGAAAGCAGTAATCACAAAATACTTTGACGCTTCCCCGGCAACGATGCCAAAAAGTGAGGCGGAGTGCTAGGGCTTCGAATGAAAGTGATATCGCAGTTTGGAGGCAGAGCACTATGTGAGTTTGGAGGTAGAGTGCTGGGGTTTAACATGGGTGTGGCTACGCAGTTTGGAGGCTGTCAAGTCGGATTTCTGCAACGAATAATAAATGGTGGTATCGGGTCGATGTGAAGAATGGGAGATGGCTTCTGAATGTGCGTCCGTCGACATAGAACTAGCGCTAGAAGACCTTATCGCTTGCTGGGGTCATGACGTATCCGAGAAAGATATACAACACTTCTTCCCAAATAGCGCAGTGTACCCTCGATTTCTTGACAAGGTGGTGGGAGAAGGGGTTTTGAAAATAGGAGCTCAGGAAGGGGTCCCTGTCTCAAATCTTATTTTGGAAGGGTTTCCCCTCAGCCTGTCAAAGGCTTCGTCCAATGAAGAGGCAGGAGGGGAGCCGAAAGTATCCGGAGAAGAGGGACAAGTGAGAAGACTAGCCCCCACCTCAGGCGTTGGGGTAAATAGGTCGGCTATGGAGGCAGAAGAAGGCAACAGAGACCCTGTTGAAAGAAGAACTGAGTTGCTTGGGGAAGAAAAGGCAGATGCTCCTGCTAAAAAGAATACAGGAGAGGGAGAAGCGAAGAAGGATGTCGAGGGTGGAAAGCGGAAGAAGATAAAACCTATCAGAATAAAGGAGGAGCGCCCCAGCTGTGTTTTTGGAGTGGATATTCACATTGATCAGGCGATGGAAGCCTCAAAAACCTTCTTAGTTGGCAGAGTCCATGGAAGAAAGTTCTTGGTAGACTACATCAAGGTTTGGGAACAGTGAGAATGGAAAGAAGCACCGGGTCAGCCAGAACAGATCAAGAATTTGGAGAGAGGTTGGTTTTGCATTCGGTTTGGAAAAAAGGAGCATGTTGATTGGGTGCTGGGAAAGAACTAGAGCTTCGGGAAGAGGCCAATCTTATTCAGAAGATGGATGCCCCTGTTTGACGCCCAGAATGAAAAAGCGGTGGAGTCTCCAGTCTGGGTCAAATTACCGGGTCTCCCTATGCAATTCTGGACTGACTCGGCCTTCACTTCAATTAGTAATACCCTGGGGAAGTTTCTCGACATTGATAGATCATATCTACGAACTCATGATTGGGGAGTTGCTCGTATATTGGTAAGTCTAAACCCCAGAGAAGGTCTGGCAGATGCTATGAACCTGAAATATCGAGGTCTTGAGTTTATTCAGACCCTGGACTATGAAAACCTCCCTTTCAGATGCAATCATTGCCATCAATATGGACATCTGGCTCGGGAGTGTCCTCTCGGACACCGTCGTCGCCGAAGACAAAGGAGAAGTGGAAATAATCTGGAGGAAAACTAGAAGGTGTTCACACAGGAAGAAGAGGCACAGACCAAGGAAAGCAACCTCAAGGAAATCGCTCAAGGATTGGTTCCGGAGCAAGGGAAGGTTGATGATTAGGAACAGCTGGGGATTGCAGCGAGTGAATCTACCACAACCACAATGACTTCCATGGGACCCTCAGCAATCTCTAAAAGGGTAGGGGTGGCTCAGGCGAGTTTATTTCTTTCCCCTTCCTTCTCCTTATGCTCTCCTATTGCTTTATCTCAGTCTTGCTGTGATGAGTCTGGCCCTTTCAGGAAGCTCTTGAACAATATGTCGGATCTGAGGAAGGGTCAAGCCTCTTTAGACAGTGTTATCATGGCCATTCCTTCCTCCCCTTTGATGACCTCTATTCCCATGGACGCTGTCTTTTCAGTTCCTCCTAATGTCTGGAGTCCTGACCCCCCATATAATCTTAGACCTTTGGCCAACAAAAAGGGGAAAGGGCTTGTTGTGGGAGGTCTGGAGCTGGATATGGTGTCAACAGGCCCGAGGAAGCTAAGAGGAAGGAAATCTAATTTGTCAAAGGCACAGTTGAAGGTTGTCATCGATATTGCTAACAGGAAGCAGATGTCTCTGCCAGGGGTGCTTAGAGCAAAGAAGACACCCTCTGCGAGTTTATGATGATCATCTTATCCTACAATTGTAGGGTTCTAGCTAATCTACCCAAAACGCTAGCTTTGAAGGAACTAGTCAAGTCCAACAAACCTGATATTATTCTTCTCCAAGAAACTCTGGGGAAGGGGGAAGAGGTTACAGGTTACCTTGTTAAGCTTCTTCTGGGCTGGAGCTTTCATGTCATAGATGCTAATGGTCATTCGGGAGGGGTGGCTCTGGGTTTCAATGCGAAGGTTCTTCGAGAGATCTCCTCTTGGGGATCGGAAAATGTATTGGTTGTGGAACTATACTCCAATGAACTATGCATCCCCTTTCTTATTCTTAATGTTTATGGTCCTGTTTTGGATCGGGAGAGGTTCTGGAACCCCTTCTTCGCTAAATCTTTTTTGGCGCACCCAAACCTTATAATCGGCGGAGATCTTAATTTTTCTTTGGGGATGACAGAATCTTGGGGGGTCAAAGCCAGAGCAGATCCCCTTTCTGATTTCTTTCTAAATAAACTGGCCTCTTCTCTCCTGGTGGATGTCACCCTGCTTAAGATGCGCTCGACGTGGAGGAATCGAAGAATAGGAGAAGAATGGATTGGAAAGAAGCTTGATGGATTCCTTCTTTGTGATTCGCTGACTGAAAAATTACAGGCTTTTAGACATTGGGTTGGGGATGGCGGTCACCTGAATCATTTCCCAGTCTTCCTAGAAGTGAAGGGTGCTTTCTCTAAATCGGGCACTCCTTTTAAATTTAATGCCTCTTGGCTTTCGGATGCATCCTTTACTAGCCTTTTCCACAACACTTGGAAGAAGGTTGATCTCAACGAAGATGAGAGTCGTAGCAAGGCTTTCATGGATAATTTAACAAGGATGAAGGTCACCTCTAAGCAATGGGCCCTCCTTAAGAAACTGAAGGAAGAAGAAACTCTGGAAAATGTCAACTTGGATATAGCCCTTCTCGAAGACCCAGACGGTAATGGCTATGGATTAGCAGAGTCTCGGGCAAGACTTCAAGAGTTGGAGATGGAAAGGAAGAGAATTCTCCAGCTCAGGGAGGAGAGTTGGCGATTAAAAAGTAGAGTGATCTGGTGGCAGGCGGGGGACGATAACACCAAGTTTTTTCAGAATTTTGCTAAAGGAAGAAAAAATTCTAACACTATCTGGGAAATGAAGAAATCCAATGGTGATCTGGCACGCTCCTTTGAAGAGTTGACATCATTAGGGGTTAATTATTTCAAGAATCTTTTCAAAGCGCCAGAGGAAGCTTCTATCACAGAAGTTATAAGAGTTTCCTAGTTCTTTCCTAGGTTCATAGAGGAGGAAGGAAATGACTCCATCATGGCACTTGTTTCTACGAAAGAGGTAGAAGACATTCTCAAATCTATGAAAAGGGACAAAAGCCCCGGTCCTGATCGCTGGACTGTCGAATTTTTCCAACACTTCTTTGAATTCATTGGAGATGAGCTAGTGGCAGTTGTGGAAGAATCCAGGCGTACAGGATCTATATATCCTCCCTTCAATGCCACCTTTCTAGCCCTCATTCCCAAATCTGATCTCCCTGGATCTTTTGAAGAATTCAAGCCCATTTCCCTGTGCACCTATCTTTACAAAATTATTGCAAAAGTTATTGCCTCCAGATTAAAACCTTTTCTCTCCAAAAACATTTCCCTTAAGCAATTTGGCTTTCTAGATGGCAGACAAATTCATGAAGCTATTGGAGTTGCTCAAGAAACTCTTCATAGTCTAAAATTTGGGAAAAAAAAGGGAGCCGTTGTGAAAATCGATTTGTCAAAGGCTTTTGACAAAATCAGCTGGATGTACATTAGGCTTTTGCTAACTCATCTGGGTTTCAGGTATGACTTTGTGAGATGGATTATGAGCTATGTTTCTTCATCTTCCATAGCTGTCCTGATCAACAGAGCGGCCTCCAGCTTTTTTAGTCCTGAATGCGACCTGCGTCAAGGTTGTCCGCTCTCTCCCCTTCTGTTCCTGCTGGCAGTGGAAGGCATCAGTCTTATGATTCATGACGCAAAAAGATAGGGGTCTCTCAAAGGTATTGAAGTGGCTGAAAATTTTTGCGTTACTCACCTACTCTTCGTGGATGACATAATACTATTCAGTCATGGTAGTCTCGAGGATTGTAAGACGCTCAAAAGGATCATGGACCTTTTCCTGAAGGCTACTGGTCTGTGCATTAATGAGAGAAAATCCTCTCTCACGTGCATAGGTCTGTCCAGAGAAATGATGCATAGTGTGGAGATGGTTCTAAATTTCGAAGTCAAAGCGCTGGAGGATACCTTTAAATACCTGGGTTTTTTTCTCAAACCTGATAATTACAGGATCAAATATTGGAATTGGATCCTTGCAAAGATCGAATCCAATTTGAAACACTAGAGTTACAGGTGGCTTTCTAGGGCAGGAAGGCTTGTGTTAATAAAATCTGTTTTGATGGCAGTTCCAGTCTATTGGGCTAGTTTGACTTGGGTTCCCAAAGGAATCTTAACCTCAATTGACAAATTATGCATCAGGTTTCTGTGGGCGGGGTCCAAGTCAGAGAAAGTTACCCTGTGGATTGCCTGGGATAAAGTGGCTCGTCCTAAAGAGTGGGGAGGTTGGGGGATAAAAAATCTTGCTTGCTTCTCCCAATCTTTAGCAGCAAAGCTCACCTGGAGGCTCATTTCCTTTGACAACCTGTGGACCTCTATTTCTAAAAGAAAATACATTGACCCTCTATCCACGATAGATTGGATTAGATTGCCTCTAAAGTCCTCCAAAAACTCCTCGGTGGTTTGGAAAGCGGTGGTCACTTCTGTCAAAATTATAGAGAAGGGTTTGGCTGGGAGTGTGGGGGATGGAACTTAGATCAGGTTGGGTAGAGACCCCTGGATAGGATGTTCAAATAGGTTTTCTCTATCTCAGGGGTTGGTTGCGGAATTAAAAGAGAGGGGTTTCTACACTTTAAATTAGGTGGCTGATCCCCGGGCTTCCACCATATGGAGTCAAGGGTGGATGCAGGGAATAGATTTACATTTGGATGAAGAATGGCTGGAGGAATGGAACTTGTTTAGGAAGGACCTCCTTAGCTCTTCAGTCAGACTCTCAGATTCTCCGGATGAACTTAGATGGGTCTTTGCCCAGAATGGGCTTTACTCTCCAAAGATGGGGTATAAATGGATGATGTCCCAAAAAGGGTGGGAGAATCTAGCTTGGTGGGTTAAACCACTTTGGAAGTTAAAAGGGCCAGCTAAAACAAGACTTTTCTTCTGGTGTGTCCTCCTCCAGAAAGTTCCTACTTGGGATTTTCTTCAAAAAAGAGGAAGGATTGGTCCTGGCTAGTGCCCCCTCTGTAAAGATAGTATCGAATCAGTTCATCACATGTTCTTATCCTGCCCTTTTAACTGTAGCCTATGGACCGAAATGTTAAGGTTGCTCAAAATCCCTTTTAGATGGGAAGGGTAGGAGATACTGGATGCTTGGCAGAAGTGGTGGAATGAAGCTTCAAATCACAGAGAGAGATCCATTCCGCTTCTTGTTACTTGGGGGACATGGCTTGCCAGGAATCAAGTCATTTTCAAGGATTCTATCTTCCCGATTGGAAGATTGGCTGTAGAAGGAGGTGCTATTTATGATAGTATCCTTGTTCCGCAAGCTCCTCCTTCTACCAGGTTGGTTCAGCAAGAATCTATTAGATTTTCAATTCCGTGGGCTTATTTTGACGGGGCCTCTGACATTAATGGACGCTGTGGGGCTGGGTTGATTATTCATTTATCAAATGAAAAGACTGTTAAAGCTTCGGTTGGTCTTGGCCAAGGTTCTAATAACTTTGCTGAGTTGAAAGCCCTTCACCTCCTTCTTTGCTGGCTTATCCTGAGGAACGTGCAAGAAGTCCAGATTTTTGGGGATTCTTTGAACACTGTGAGATGGTTTAATGGGTCGCAACACTACAGAAATTTCATCTTGCTTCCCCTGCTTAAAGAAGCTTCTCGTCTAAAATGTCGTTTCACAGAGTTTTCCCTTTGTCACATCTTCAGGGAAAGGAACTTTGAAGCTGATCACCTTTCCAAAGAAGGTGTCGAACAAGATATGGGGTCATGGATGGTTTCGGAAGAGGAAAATGGGGTGGTTTGACCTCTCTAACAACCCATTTTTGCTTAAGCTCTTTTTTTCAGAAAATTGCTTTTATGCTTTGTCCATAGTTTGATTTATTTCACTTATTTTTATCTTCTATGTTTGATGCACCTCTTGAGGTCTTTTGGGTTGTTTTCCTTGTAAAAGGAGGCTCAGATCGATGTGATTTCCTTTCGCTTTTTCCTATTTTCAAGAATCCTTTTCGTGCCTATGCTGGATTCTCTTAAGGCATTGTTTGCCTCGTTGATTCTGCGGACCCTCAGTTTCTATCTTCACACATTTCTATTATGTGTGCTATCCTTTATTGGATCCCGGGAGGTGTGTGTGTATAGGATGGGTCGACTTCCCTGTTTTTTGATGTGCGACTGGTGAGCAATTTTTCCACATTGTATTGTTTTTTTTTATGTCATCCTGTTGTGACTGACATGCTGGTTCTTTGCCAACCAGCTGAGACTGTTGCGCTGGTTTTGTGTCAACCAGCTGAGACTTACTTCTTCTCCCTATTATAAGGAAAAGAATGAGTCCTTCAGAAATGCTATGCATATGCTCTGTAACTCTCTATTTTTATTAATAGATGGTTTGTTTTTTTCAGTGGAAAAAAAAAACGCCAAAAAGTGGAAAGCACCAGTATTGCAACAATAATGCTGCAACTCCTGGGCTTCCTACTTTACTCTTATCAACCCGGTAGTTCGTAAAAAACTTGGAAGCGATGGTGATGTATGCACAAGTACTGGTTCTTACTGCAGGCTGTCACTTGGTCAGTTGGCGCAAGATCACTAGGAGCTCAAGCCAACTTCTATGGATTCCAGAAGAAGCTCTATATGTGATGAAAGAAAGGAAAGCTTACTCTATAGAGGCTACTCTAATTGCAGAAAGGAAAAAGACTAAAATGTAAAGTAAACCTAGCAAACCCTACTTAACCAACTAATCCTACTTTTACAGAAAGCACTATGAAACCATGAAATGAATGCCATTACCTACTCAAGGAAGTAAACAACATCTACTCAAGCCATTTCTAGAAGTAAATGAGCAAAAAACATCTTTTTGGATTTTTTTTAAATTTTTATGTGAAATTGACATGCATGTATTTTATTGTGTGTGAAGGTGGAAGCGAATAGGTGGTGTTGAAGGGTGAATTTGGGGTTTGAGGAGATGTAGGATGGTGTATATGGGGCCTAGGATGTCTTGGGTGGCCTTCTGGAGGCTTTTCCTACACTTGGCCTTCAAAAGAAAGCATACTGGAAAATCTACAGGAGGACACAGGGGATCTACAGGAGGTCTACAGGAGGATGCCGAGAGTAGTTTTGAAGGTTTTGAAGGTGTAAGAGTGGGTAGAAAAGGTAGATGAAGGTTGGGATGATGTGTTAGGGTGCCTAGGGTCCACGAAGGATCACTAGGATAGGGAAATATGATTGGGAGAGAGGAAGAAATCCTATGGAAAAATGCATAAAACTAAGGCAGATTTGAGGTGACCTTTGGGCGACCTGTAGGGCATGGATCAGGGAGAGAATGTGATGGCTGATAGGCTGACCTACTGTGAGAAGAGATGTGCTACAAAATAACTGACATTCCACCAATGAGATCAAGAAAGCAAGGAAATGCGTACATCAAAAACCATAATTTTTCATCAAGCTAGTCTAAATTATGAGCTATGGAAGTAAATGCTGAAAAATGCTACAAAGAGAGAAAGCATGGAAGAAGAATTATTGCAAAGACATAAATGATCATGGTGGAAGAGATCTAAAGCAAAGCATTAACCTTCTAACAAATTGAAAACACTAGAAATCCTATGGAGAAGGAAAATTTGTGTTTTTGGGGCAGAAAGAGGGTCTTTGCCTCAGTTCATGGTCCCAAAGGGAGGAAAAGAGGCCCAGGAACTATTGCTAGCCTTTTGAATCTTCTTTCTATCACTGCTCAACTTGCTATCGAAAACACAAATGGAAACAACCTTGTAAATCACCAAAAGCAGCCTATTCTTAACCAAGAAAGAAATTCATCTAACAACAACTAATCCATAAATTGAAACAAAGAATATAAATACAAACAAGAGGAGATTGGCTGCTTGGATTGGGCCCTAACCAAAGAGCTTTTTCCCTTTGAGGTAACTCAGTGCTATCTCAAAAAGTATCTCATCTTTATTATCAAAATAGTAATAGGATTACATGAAACTGTCACCAAAAGTAAGCTCGAAGTTGAGCAAAGTTTTACAATAACAAAAGTACAAAAAAAATCCAACAAAAATTTGACCCTAGTGAGGCCCTAGGCCTATATACTTATACAACTGAAACTCCCAATAGCTTCCTTAAAATCAGGGAGGCTTGGCTCCTGTTGTGGTCACCAACAACCCCCGTTTTTTCACTTGACATTACCAATAACGTCAAGCGAAGAGGGGACCCTGAACGAAAATCTCAAAAAAATACTTTTTCTAAAGTTTTTTTTTTTTTTTTTTTTTTTTTTTTTTTTTGTATTTCTCTCCCTAAGGCTCAAATCGCATCGCAAGGAAAAGCCAAAGCATAGCTCAAGCGCGAAAAACAAATACTGCGAAATTGCGATGCGAAGTTCATCGCATCGCATACTTCACACGGGCCCCTTAAAAGAAAAACCTTCGAGCAATGCGATCGCCGATTTGCGATATCGCAAATCGCAAGCATTACGTTATACGACGTAACCATTAAGCGAGAACTTGCGATATTTGCGATTTGCGATATGCGATGGAAGCAATCTGCGATCTGCGACCTGCGATCTGAAAAGACTTACCACACGATAGACCCATGCATTAAGCACGCGCCTTGAAAGAATTTAATGACCGCATGCTTAAGTATCTAGGAATGATTGTGTTACATTTATCGAAGAGTCAAGTGATGATGGATGTCAGAATTATGCATTCATTAGAGATTAATGCTTTCACGTCAAGTCTTTTCATTTCATTTCTCCTTTGCGTAGACTGCAAGACACGCAACTGATATAAGTTTATATGCAGGAAACATCTGAAGGAAAGAGGAAAGCGCCAATCAGCAAAGAGAGAATGCTTTCGCAAAATGGATGCCGCATGCAGCAGAACCGCAGATTCCAGGCTATCAGCCAACCGGCACTGATGAAATTAGACTATCTGGGACTCAGAGTCAAAGGCGCACAAAAGCAGCATATTCAGAAAAGATCCTGAAGCTAAGACTTAGTGAAGCAGAGAAAGAAGCGCATGAGAAGGAGAACGCTTCAGGGAAACCTGGAACAAAGAACGGAAGAAATTCTCGAAACAGGGAGTTGCCCATGCAGCATGACTCTTAACCCACTCAATCCACCGCACGACCGAAAATCGAAAACGGCAACAGCAAAATGTTGGAAATAATACTGAGAGGGGGGGGTGAATCAGTATTATCAGATCAGATGAAACTTTTCAATTTCATACTCAGAAACATATACACGACTTCAGATAAGTGAACCCGCGTGTACACGCGACTGTGTCTAATGCAACTAGCGTATACCCGGAGATCTTATAATTCAGTTAGCTTAATCTTCAGTAAATGCATCAGAACATTATTAAGCAATTTAACAGTAAACAGGCGCAGTATAACAGAACAGAACATCACACAAGAGCCACACACATGAACACCATGATATAAGGTGGAAACCCAATGTGGGTGAAAACCACCTGCTGCAATTCGTCTCTTTCTTCTTTAATGAGAAACTTCTTGTACAATGTATTGGTGCAGTCCTTTACCAGTACGCAGGCTACAACCTGCAGAGGGCTACAACCCTCTCTCGTTTTCCAACTACTTCTGGAAGGGAGTTACAACCCCCTCAGCTCTTGTACTAGCTGATCCATTTACTAGTACGTAGGTGCTGACCCTACAACCTTCAGGGACCACGTTTCATCAATTTTCAGACTGGATCCAAGAGTACAAAGCAAACATTACCGCAATACAATCATCAACTTATACTTGCATCATAATTCATTAAACAACCCAATACCGAATCACTGAAACCCTGTCATCAAGAACACAGAACCCAAACCAGAATCCAGAACTCTGCAACAACCACCAGAATCAGCAGCAACCTGAAATATTAACCCTTATCATGCATACGCTACTTCACTGTACCAAAACCGCGTGTATACGCGCTTTCTCCAAAGGCAACCCGCGTGCAGATCTAGAAATGATTACTTCTGCCTTCGCTGTCAGATCCGACCCTTACCAAGCATCCCGAACAGATAACCAGCAATACCAGATCCTCTCACTGCGTCAGACACTCACAATCCATACCTCTTTGCCTAGTGATCTTCTCCTTATATAGCCTTAGGCCTTGTTCAATACCAAGAGCCAAAACCATAGAAACACAATACCATCAACCTCGAAACTAGGGATCAACACGTCCGTCGAGACATTATGGTCCAAAACCATAGGCACAACTTCCAAGGTCTAACTACCACGGACCAAAGGTACTTTTCACATGTACGCGCTTTTACTGAAGCCAACCTGCGTGTACACGCGGATTCTCCTTGCTGAACCTGCGTATATCTCTTTCTTGTCCTGCTGTACTGAGATCTGTCCTCTGATTAAGTTGCCATCACCTGTACCAACCTCTGAGCACCTGTACCAACCTCTGAGTGAGTTGCCATCAAGGACAACACTTGAAACATAATGCCAACAATCTCCCCCTTTGGACTTGATGGCAACCATCACACCAAGTCACTCTCCCCCTTTGACATCAAGGGCAAAGGGCGTAGCAAGATATGCTCTTCTTTGGTATACCTTCTACTATCCATACTGCTGTCCATACTCCCCCTGAGTACATGCTGAAGTTTCTGATTTGGCTCCCCCTTTGTATATGCCAAAGTGTACCAATCTATCCACACTCCCCTTGAGCAGATGCAAGTTCTAAGACCAGCTATTCAGATCTGTATCATAAGCATCAGCCTGCAATACCATTCCTTTGATCAAACAACAAGATGTATCATCAACTTCTAACCATAGTGCCAACAATGAATTATTTGAAGAATATTCTCCCCCTAAGTGTGAGCCAACCATGTCTGAACCATTTCCTGAGTCTGTTCTGCTCCCCCTGAGCCTAAGCCAACCATGACTGAACCTGGGTCTGTTCTGCTGCCCTTTCTCCATATACGTGACTTTGCAGCCTGTAACTCGCGTATATACGCGACTTGTCTTCATTATATCAGCGTATGCAGGATGGAATACTGAATTTCATCACTTTCAGATTCCCCTGTGTCTGTTATGTCAGCTGACTGAGTTATCCCACACCTTTCTGTCTCTGTCTTCTTCAATTCCCGCAACTGTGATGATGTATGGTCCCCTTGTCTTGAATTTTGAAATCTGCTCCTGCATTCCCTTGCTTTATGCCCATATTTGTTGCATGTATAACACCTTATATTTTTCATGTTCCTTCTATCACAATCAATTGCTTTGTGTCCATATGCATTGCAGGCAAAGCAATACCCTCTGAAATACCTAGGATGCGATGATCTTTCTTGAACCATTCTACTTCTGCATCTGGCTGCAACATGTCCAAGATTATGACATACATAACATTCAACATTATTCAGCGGAGGAAATAATCGTCTATCACGTCCATAGTTAGGAGTAAAGGATCTTCCTTGAGGAATTTCTTTCCTTGGTTGTTCCTTGAGCATTTCAGATTTCTCATTAGAGTTTCTTGCCTCACCTTGTGAACTAGATTCACCTTCAACATATTCATGAAAACCAAGACCAGTCTTGATAGCAGGAGATCTTTGACTATTAAGAATATCATCCAAGACTTTAGAACTATCTTGAAATCGTAAGAACTTATCCTTTTCTTCTAGTTTACCTTTCAAGATATTTACCTCAACTTGATGTTTTTCTTCCTTTTTCAGATACTGCTTCCTTAGGTCTTCTTCAACTTTTCTCCCTTCTTCCACTTGTCGCTTTAGTTTGATCACTTCATGTTCTTGATCTTCAAGATCTTCTTTTAGAGAGAGGATCTTTGATTCAAGTCTCTGAATAGTTGTGCTCTGATCTTTCGCTATATCCTGCAATTTCTCCCTTACCCTGGTTTCTGTCTCCAATTGTTCTTTTAATTTGGCAACTTCTTCAGTTTCTGCATTCTTCTCTTCATGTGCCATGAGACTTTTAATATCCTCGCTATTATTGGATGAAGCATTCTTCTTCTTATGTGCCATGAGACTTCTAATATCTTCACTATCATTTAATGTACTTTTAATATGGGTATAATAGCTTCTACCATCTTCTTCATATATCTTTCCTTTGTTATGAGGACATCTAGCAGCATAGTGACCAACTCTACCACATAGAAAACATTTGAAAGGTAGCTTATCTTTGAACCGTCCAGTTCCCCGTTCAAGATTCTTGACAAAATTTACCTCATCTTCTTCCTATGATACTTCGAATGCGGCCTCTGGTGGTACCTCTTGTCGCATTTCAAAAGCAGTTAAGATCCCGTGAAGCTGTGACATGGTAATTTTCTGCACATTCTCCTTTTCTTATATGGCAGATACTTTAGAATCAAATTTAGTAGACAGAGATCTCAAAACCTTTTGAACTAAGACAACTTCCTCAAATTCTTCACCCAGATCCCTCATACAATTCACAATCTCATCCATACGCAGGAAATAATTAGCTATGCTTTCATTACTTCGCATCTTAAGAGTTTCATACCGGATTCTGAGAGTTTGAAGCTTTGCTATTTTTACCTGATCATCTCCTTCGTAGCTTGTAACAATTTTGTCCCATATTTCCTTAGCTGATTTGAAATGCATGATCTTCATAAATTCTGATTGAGTCAAAGTACTCAATAGGACAGTAACTACTTTGGCATTGAGCTCATATTGCTTTTTCTCTGCTGGATCTGTAGGAGTTGCTGATGGGAATTTGTATCCTCCTTCTACGATTCCCCAAGCTTCTGCTCCAAGAGACTGTAGATATGCAGTGGTTCTTATCTTCCAGTGAGTAAAATTGTTCCCGTCAAAGACTGGTGGCCTGATGTGTGCCTCTCTTTCTGGATTAGCCATTTTGATGGATCTTTTCCTTCAAGCAATCAAGCTTCCTCTGAAGGACCTGCTCTGATACCAATTGTTGGAAATAATACTGAGAGGGGGGGGTGAATCAGTATTATCAGATCAGATGAAACTTTTCAATTTCATACTCAGAAAAATATACGCGACTTCAGATAAGTGAACCCGCGTGGACACGCGACTGTGTCTAATGCAACTAGCGTATACCCGGAGATCTTATAATTCAGTTAGCTTAATCTTCAGTAAATGCATCAGAACATTATTAAGCAATTTAACAGTAAACAGGCGCAGTATAACAGAACAGAACATCACACAAGAGCCACACACATGAACACCATGATATAAGGTGGAAACCCAATGTGGGTGAAAACCACCTGCTGCAATTCGTCTCTTTCTTCTTTAATGAGAAACTTCTTGTACAATGTATTGGTGCAGTCCTTTACCAGTACGCAGGCTACAACCTGCAGAGGGCTACAACCCTCTCTCGTTTTCCAACTACTTCTGGAAGGGAGTTACAACCCCCTCAGCTCTTGTACTAGCTGATCCATTTACTAGTACGTAGGTGCTGACCCTACAACCTTCAGGGACCACGTTTCATCAATTTTCAGACTGGATCCAAGAGTACAAAGCAAACATTACCGCAATACAATCATCAACTTATACTTGCATCATAATTCATTAAACAACCCAATACCGAATCACTGAAACCCTGTCATCAAGAACACAGAACCCAAACCAGAATCCAGAACTCTGCAACAACCACCAGAATCAGCAGCAACCTGAAATATTAACCCTTATCATGCATACGCTACTTCACTGTACCAAAACCGCGTGTATACGCGCTTTCTCCAAAGGCAACCCGCGTGAAGATCTAGAAATGATTACTTCTGCCTTCGCTGTCAGATCCGACCCTTACCAAGCGTCCCGAACAGATAACCAGCAATACCAGATCCTCTCACTGCGTCAGACACTCACAATCCATACCTCTTTGCCTAGTGATCTTCTCCTTATATAGCCTTAGGCCTTGTTCAATACCAAGAGCCAAAACCATAGAAACACAATACCATCAACCTCGAAACTAGGGATCAACACGTCCGTCGAGACATTATGGTCCAAAACCATAGGCACAACTTCCAAGGTCTAACTACCACGGACCAAAGGTACTTTTCACATGTACGCGCTTTTACTGAAGCCAACCTGCGTGTACACGCGGATTCTCCTTGCTGAACCTGCGTATATCTCTTTCTTGTCCTGCTGTACTGAGATCTGTCCTCTGATTAAGTTGCCATCACCTGTACCAACCTCTGAGCACCTGTACCAACCTCTGAGTGAGTTGCCATAAAGGACAACACTTGAAACATAATGGCAACACAAAATCAGTTCGAGAAGAAACTGGGACATGCTAAGTATACACGCGGAGAATACACCCAACTAGAGAAAGATTTTCGAAAATATCTTCTGGTCTGTCGGAAGGAAGTGCCAGCTCCTGCTATTTCCACTTTTATCTCCCGAGCGAAACAAGAAGGCGGCTAGCCGACTCTTCCCAGGAAAGCATTACACTGTTGACAACACTAAAGAGAATATACAGAAACGGTCAAAAATTAGATTTTAAGTTTAGAAATAAAGTTGCTTTTAGTAAAAGGGCGGTCATTTGAGGCCGATTCCCTAATTTCATGTAATTAATATTGATTAGTTAGTAGTATTTAACCCTTCTCATGGTTTTTGGAGAAGGGTCTGAAAATCTGTCAAAAAACTTGTCCTCAGAACATGCACTTCTGCACCCTCAGAGGAGGTTTTTGATGAATGGATGGATCGAGATTTATTTATGTTTGCATTTTAATATCTGTTACTGATGTTGCACTTCTGTACTCTTAGCAGATGTTAGAACAAGTAGAAATAAATCATTGTTACTTGAAGTTTATTAGTGAACTTAGTCATAAATGGTACTTTTATCTCTTGGCTAGATTCTGCTAGTATTCCTAGCGTGATATGTGGCTGAGTTCTTTGTATGTTATTGCATGAATGTCTGTATTACCATTTGGCACTTCTGTACGGTGGGGTCATTTATTTATGTTTAACATATAGAAAACTGATTATGCGATATGCTGTTCACAACTACTCTGCCTAACTTCTTATGCAGAATGGTTCATCTTTATTGATTTATATTCTGATATCAGTTGAATGATCTTTATTACCGGTTGCTGTCAGAAATCTTTCTAGATCGCATAACAAAAGAAAAACACCCCGGGTTAGCGTAGATTAGATGTATTTTTCTTCATTAGATTACATTAGCATAGAGTTAATTTAGCAGTTATAATTAAGACTAGATTAGAAGAATCCTTCCCCCCTTCCTTAGATTAATACCATCAGACTCTATGCACACACACACACCCATCACATTGGGAAACTGGTCCCATTACCCCCAGTCGGACCCGCTACTCCAAACGGGCAAGGAGCCGCCAACCAGGTTCCGGACCAGGTGGGTATCCCCCTTGTTGTTGACCCGACCTCGGGGCCCTCAACATTTCTGGCGCTAGAAGGAGGGCCACAGCTATGAATGGCACATAATTCAAAACCCAAATACCATTCTAAGAGAAAATCACCCTCACCAACTTCCCCAACTTCCGCAATACGACTAAACTCGGAACTGGAAGTCGCTCGGACATCCACCGCTGCTATACATCCCGATACATCAGAACAACTTATTGTCGATCCCCCTGAAGTTCAAACCTTGATCTGTAAACTCCAGGGATTCTCTATTTTTAATCAGAAATCTGATAAATCTAGAAGCAGCTTGACTTCGCAATACAACCCTGCTCATCCCCTGACCCGATTGAAGAGTGAAAAGTTTGGCATTCAGCCAACTGAAATCCCTCTCCCCACTAGGAAAAGAGCAAGGAAAACATTTCAAGAGTCTGACAGAGAGACTCTTTCATCCACCTCATCCATTTCAACTCCCTCTCCGCGAAGTCGACCACCCACATCTCCACCTCAAATCACTCATCCATCTTCTGCAACTCTTCCTCCACAATCGTCAAAGATCATAACATCTCTATCTTCTCAACCTCAAAGATCATCTTCTACACTTTTACTAACCAGCAACTCAGCGATGGCACAATCTCCATGGAACAACCCTGGGGCGGTTCTAATGCCTCCACCCCTGAGTCCAATACCTGCCCATCCCGAGAAGTGGTTACCAAAGTTCAATCCAGAAACTGGAATGCTAGCTGAAGAACATATCAATAATTTCATGCTTTCTGTTAATCTCAACGGAGTTACCAACGAAGACGCCGTGGTCGACTCTTCCCCTATACGATGCAAGGGACGGTCGGGTCATGGTACTTCTCGTTACCCTCCGGATCTATCACCAGCTGGGATATTTTTCAAAATCAATTTCTCACTAAATTCGGCGATGATAGATCGACAGTGACACTGATCAATGATCTGTCCAATCTTAAAGCTGAGGCTCGGGAACCCATTAAAGATTTTAACTTATGGTTCAACAAGATCCTCAATAAAATCCCCGCTGCTTCCCAACCCAGCGAGGAAGTAAGATGCGAATGGTACATCACCGCCTTACCTTCAAACTTGGCCATCTTCATAGATAGGGCAAGCAAGACAACCTTAGCCAAAAATTTGGCTGAGGCATTAGCAGTCGAAAGACGCATAGTAGCCCTAGAAAAGAGATCTACAATCGAAGAGCGTAAATCTAAGAAAATCTCTTTCAAAGAAGAAACTAAGAAGAAGCAAACGAAAGATCCTTTCGACATGGAAGGATTACAAAAGGTATTAAAGGCCATGTCAAATGAGATGATTGATATCAGGAAACAAGTAGCAGAATCGTCCCCAAGAAATCCTTTTAGGAGTTTTAAGAGAAATCCTCCCATGGAGACGAAGCCACCTAGCATGGTCTCTAACATGGAATCTGAAGAAGAAGAAGAAGAGAACACCGCTGAAACGCATACCGACGATGAATAAGTGGTGGAACTGCAAGGAATGTGGGATTTCATCCTCCCACAAGAGGAAGATCAAGAAGCACTTCCGGTTAGTACAAGAAGCAGAAATCAACTTGATCCTCCCCAGGCTACCCCAAAACAGAAGGGTGCAAGCCCTCCAGCAAGAGAAAAGGTCGCAACAAAGAAGACAACCCCTAAAGCGACCTCATTTAGCCCATTCCAATCAGAGCAATCGCCTCCATCAAAGACACTAATAGTGTCGGATGAAGTGGAGTATAACATCATCGACGACATGAAGAAGACTAGGGCTAATATCACCCTGTACGAGCTGAGCAAATTGAAACACCAACAGAAGATCATGATGAAAGAGTTACATGCCGTACCTACTACGCCTCTACCTACAGCTATAGCTTCTCATAATGTAGGAAGACCCCCAATCAACGCTATCAATAAAATCGATCCAAATGACATCGCCTTGATTGGAGGGAGATCTAGATCTCACACTCCCCCTTTCCTCCTCACTTACGAGATCTTTAACAGAAACGTGCATAACTGCTTGGTTGATTCTGGTGCTTCAACCAATATTCTACCCAAGTCAATATGTGCCAAACTTAATGTTCAACCGCAAAAATCCACAATACGCATAGTTCAACTTGATCGATCACAAGTCAAAGTGATAGGCGAACTAAATCAAGTGAATATAAGACTATCGTCCAACCCCAAGGTGTGCCAGGTCATCGATATTTTAGTTGTTGACATCCCTGAATTTTATGGTCTAATTCTTAGCAGGGATTGGTCCGAGAAGCTCCACGGATATTTTTCGACTGACTGGTCGCACATGTGGTTACCCTTCAACGGGAAGCCAAATCAAATAAAGGTTGAACGAGAACTGCACCAAAAGTACATAGTGACGGACCTGGAGGGAGAGAACGAAGCCATAGCATACAACAGCAGCATCATAGGCAACTATTCGGTAGACTCTTTCCTTGGAAATTTCAATGCTCACATATCACCATATTTAGAAAATTCAGTCGTGTCCCAAGTAGAAAACTTTTCCCAGACTGATGATTCAAAATGTGTTAGTTTCTTAGATAACCCTGTAAATACTTCTTTATTTTGGAAATTATATTTTGATGGCTCTAAGTCCAACGAGGGAGCAGGAGCAGGATGCGTCTTGATTAGCCCAGACGGAAATAAGACCATGCTCACATGCAGACTGGAGTTCGATTGCACGAACAACACAACGGAATACGAAGCCTTGGTGCAAGGCCTATACAAAGCAATCGGCTCCAACGTCAATTATCTTCAAGTATTTGGAGATTCTGAGATCGTCGTCAAACAGGTACGTAACACCATACATTGCCTGTCTAGTCATTTAAAGCACTACCAATCTTTAGTGCAAGATCTCACTGTGCATTTTACAGCATTTAATATTTCATCAATCCCAAGATTTCACAATGCAAGCGCAGACCTGCTAGCAAACGTAGCCTCCAGACTCATTCCCTCCGAAGACTTTAGTCCAGATAGGTTTTCGATAGAATTAATTTTTAAACCGTCTATTCCTGACAACATCACCAACTAGAGAGTATTCAACGACGACCCAGACATCGTAAGTTTCCTTACCTCCGAAGGATCCTACTCAAACCAGATAATCGACGAGGACTGTCATGACCACCAAATACAACAAAGTAGCACTGATAATGCTATACCCAAATCAGTGGTCAAATTAGAAGATTTGTATGACTTAAAAAGTCAGTTCAAAAGGTCAGCTAATGCCAAACTTTACAGTTCAACTCTGAACTACGAATCAATGAACTTAGGAACCAACGAGAAACCCCAAAACGTCAATCTAGGCCAAGGCCTAGCTCCTGAAGAAAAATCAGCATACATCCGTCTTCTACGACAGTACAAGAACGTCTTTACCTGGAACTACGATGAGCTGAAAACTTATAACACTTCTATCATTCAGCACACTATCCCTATGATCGATAACGAGAAACCCGTCCAACAAAAGCTCAGAAAAATCCACCCCAACCTGGAAAATCAGATAAAAACTGAGCTGAATAAGTTGTTGAGAGCCAGAATAATTTTCCCGGTCAGACATTCCAAATGGGTATCCAACATGGTACCTGTTAGGAAGAAAAACGGAGATATTAGAATCTGCATCGACTTCCGGAATCTCAACAAAGCCTGTCAGAAGGACAATTTTCCCCTCCCACCTATGGAGCAAATATTACAGGCTGTAGCAGGCTCAGAATTGATGTCTTTCCTGCATGGATTTTCAGGATATAATCAAGTGCTGGTACACCTAGACGATCAGCTAAAAACCACCTTCCGAACTAAATGGGGTACCTACGCGTATCGAAAGATGTCGTTCGGTCTGATCAACGCCGGCGCTACTTTTCAAAGAGCTATGGATATTGCGTTCAAAGGGTTGATCAATAAATCAGTAGTGATTTACCTGGATGATATAACTGTGTACTCCAAAAGACGAAGCAACCATCTCAGAGATTTGAAGCAAATCTTTCAAAGATGTTTAAGGTATGGAATCTCTCTTAACCCGAAGAAATCTTTCTTCGCGTTGAGTGAAGGAAAATTGCTAGGATTCATAGTGTCCAAATCGGGCATTCACATCGAATCTGCCAGAATCAAAGAAATTTCCGAGATATCCATGCCCCACAACAAAAAGACCATGCAATCTTTCCTAGGACAGATCAATTTTGTGAAAAGATTTGTCCCAGATTTTTCACGTATTATTTCTCCTTTACAAAAAATGATAAAAAAGAATTCAAACTTTAAATGGGGTCTAGACGAGCACGAAGCGTTTAACTTAATCAAACAAGCCATCATCGACGCTCCATCCCTAGCAACCCCAAATTTTTCAGAACCATTTGTCTTATACACGTTTGCCTCAGAGCATTCTTATGCTGCGATCTTGACCCAGGAAAACAAAGAAAAGGCAGAAGCCCCAATCGCATTCTTTAGCTCAAACTTACAAGGTGCTGAGCTGAAATATTCGGACGTAGAAAAACAGGCATATGTCGTCTTTAAAGCAGTCAAATATTTCAGACCCTTCTTGCTAAAGGCCCATAACAAGGTCATATTACCATTCCCGGCGGTAAGAAACCTCCTGATTC
The DNA here is from genome assembly GCA_031772625.1 of Pinus tabuliformis. Taxonomy (NCBI): domain Eukaryota; kingdom Viridiplantae; phylum Streptophyta; class Pinopsida; order Pinales; family Pinaceae; genus Pinus; species Pinus tabuliformis. The sequence continues at coordinate 1,259,363,075 of CM062811.1, forward strand.
AGAAAGACGTGGGCGAAAAGAGAGCGAATTGGATCACCGCCTTGCAAGAATATGACCTGGAAATCAAGCCGGCACACATCGTAAGAGGCCAAGGCTTCTACAAGATGTTAGCTGGAGCATCGCAAATCCATGAAGAGTCACCTGAAGAGGTACACACGTATGAGGTAAGCCTAAACGACGCAGAATCATTTTATGCCGACATCATTTATTTCCTAAAGAACGGATATGCTCCATTTCACCTGGATCACATAAAAAAGAGAGCCCTGAGGTTAAAAGCTAAACAATACCAACTCGTAAATGATGTCTTATTTAAAAGAAACTATGATTCTGTGCTTCTTAGATGTCTTGAGAAAACTGAAGCCGAAAAGGTTTTGCAGGAACTCCACGATGGACCAGCAGGTGGACACTATGCTGGAGAAGCCACCGCACACAAGATCTTACGTGCGGGATATTACTGGCCCACGTTGTTCAAAGACTCGTACAATCACGTGAGAAAATGCCAAGTCTGCCAAACTACTGCAGGAAAACAAAAGAAGTCATCCATGCCACTGCAGCTGGTTAACATCGAACAGCCGTTCAGCCAATGGGGCCTGGACATAATAGGTGAGATCGTTCCTCACTCCTCTAAACAGCATAGGTATATCCTCACTGCAACCGACTATTTTACTAAATGGGTAGAGGCAGTTCCGCTCAAGACAGCTAATTCTGAAAACATTTTTGAATTCATAGATCAGTTTATCATTACTAGGTTTGGATTGCCGATGGCCTTAATATTTGATAATGCTTCATATTTTTCTGGAAATACCATGACTGAGTTCGCGCTCAAAAGAGGGTTCAAACTGAAGTATTCTGCCAACTACTATCCGCAAGGTAATGGGTTGGCTGAATCAACAAACAAGAACCTAATCAGGATTATCAAAAAGACAATTGACCAAAACCAAAAGAATTGGCACAAAGCGCTGGTAAACGCCTTATGGGCAGACAGAATTACCAAGAAAGCCTCTATTGGGACTTCTCCCTTTAATTTGGTTTACGGGAGAGAAGCAGTTCTTCCTACCCACTTACTCATTCCCTCTTTGTCCTTAGTACAACACATTGATGAAGTACCTACTTCTCCCTTACAACTAAGGCAAATGGAGATAATCAAGTTAGAAGAACGACGAGAACAGACCAAGAAAACCCATGCTCACCACCAAGCGCTGATAAAATCCTCTTTTGACTCGAACATAAAGACCAGAAAAAACTTCCAGATGGGTGATCTAGTTTTGAAGTGGGATAAGGCTCACGAAGAAAAGGGCAAACATACGAAATTCCAGAAGCTATGGCTTGGTCCTTTTCAAATCATAGAAGTCATAGGCCCGTCGACTTTTGTGTTGCAGGACTTGACAGGCAGAAGATTCTCTGCCTGTAAACGGACAAATCCTCAAAATGTATTTCCCATAGAAGGTCATCCTTCTGTTTTTGTAGGATAGTTTTAAATTTGCATGTTAGTTTTCATTTTTCATAGATAGGGCTGGTTGTAAATGATCATAAATAGTATTCATGAAGAAACATACCATTTCTGTATCAGATTTTGATTTCACTTGTATAAATAGCAAAACTTTTCGAAAAATCTGACTTTTATTATTGACAAATAGAGTCAGCTTTAACCTGAATATGATGTTAGTTTCAAACTTCACAAAGAAACCTGGGATGAGAGTAACTTTTGGAAAAAATTGTTTTATGCCAATGCTATGAAAGGTATCATCGATAGCAAAATAGGTATTCTCTGCAAAATTGTTGTTCTTAAAACTCTATTATTGTCGTCCAGAGCTTTCTTAAGGAAAAACAATGACTTCCTCCCTGCTAAGGAAAATCGCAGCATCCAGAGAGACAATCCAAGAAAACACTATATCTCAAAGAATAAGAGGTCTCATCATGAGCCGGCTTATCATGATCACATATATTATAACTTGCTGACTTTGCCACTACTGTCTACTAAAACAGGGCAACGACTCAAGATTGTGCAATCGAAAGACAAGGGGTCTCATCACGAGCCAGCTTGTTCAGCAAAAAGTATAAATCAAGTGAATGACTGTGTCATAATTTGGCCACCAAACCAAGACATTGTTCTTTAGAGAATAAAAAATCAAAAAAGAAAGAAAAAGTGTCAAAAGGATTTTTCTCTGGAATGTTGTAAATGACCTCAAGCAGGAAAAAGGATCATTGCTGGATAACATGGTAACCCTGTCGAGGCTATGGACGCCTGCGGGCAGCAGAGGCTCTACCTGCGACAAATGAGCATACTTTACAAAGCCAATACGCAGAGAAGACCTTATTTTGTGTTTGAGGAGACTGAGTAATGACTAGGTATGAATACAAAAAAATAACCCAGGGGAAACAAACAATCAGAATCAAATAAGAAGTTGTGGCGAAGCATTATTGACAGGATAAAAGGTAATACTCTATCTGTCCATAACAAAATTTAGGCATAAGAAAACTTTTCTGTTTTGGAAGTGAAAATGCAATAGAACAAGCAGAGATAACTGGTTCTTCATAGTGAATCGCCATTGTTGTGGTCACCAACAACCCCCCTTTTTTCACTTGACATTAGCAATAACGTCAAGCGAAGAGGGGACCCTGAACGAAAATCTCAAAAAAATACTTTTTCTAAAGTTTTTTTTTTTTTTTTTGTATTTCTCTCCCTAAGGCTCAAATCACATCGCAAGGAAAAGCCAAAGCATAGCTCGAGCGCGAAAAACAAATACTGCGAAATTGCGATGCGAAGTTCATCGCATCGCATACTTCACATGCGCCCCTTAAAAGAAAAACCTTCGAGCAATGCGATCGCCGATTTGCGATATCGCAAATCGCAAGCATTACGTTATACGACGTAACCATTAAGCGAGAACTTGCGATATTTGCGATTTACGATCTGCGATGGAAGCAATCTGTGATCTGCGACCTGCGATCTGAAAAGACTTACCACATGATAGACCCATGCATTAAGCACACGCCTTGAAAGAATTTAATGACCGCATGCTTAAGTATCTAGGAATGATTGCATTACATTTATCGAAGAGTCAAGTGATGATGGATGTCAGAATTATGCATTCATTAGAGATTAATGCTTTCACGTCAAGTCTTTTCATTTCATTTCTCCTTTGCGTAGACTGCAAGACACGCAACTGATATAAGTTTATATGCAGGAAACATCTGAAGGAAAGAGGAAAGCGCCAATCAGCAAAGAGAGAATGCTTTCGCAAAATGGATGCCGCATGCAGCAGAACCGTAGATTCCAGGCTATCAGCCAACCGGCACTGATGAAATTAGACTATCCGGGACTCAGAGTCAAAGGCGCACAAAAGCAGCATATTCAGAAAATATCCTGAAGCTAAGACTTAGTGAAGCAGAGAAAGAAGCGCATGAGAAGGAGAACGCTTCAGGGAAACCTGGAACAAAGAACGGAAGAAATTCTCGAAACAGGGAGTTGCCCATGCAGCACGACTCTTAACCCACTCAATCCACCGCACGACCGAAAACCGAAAACGGCAACAGCAAAATCAGTTCGAGAAGAAACTGGGACACGCTAAGTATACACGCGGCGAATACACCCAGCTAGAGAAAGGTTTTCGAAAATATCTTCTGGTCTGCCGGAAGGAAGTGCCAGCTCCTGCTATTTCCACTTTTATCTCCCGAGCGAAACAAGAAGGTGGCTAGCCGACTCTTCCCAGGAAAGCATTACACTGTTGACAGCACTAAAGAGAATATACAGAAACGGTCAGAAATTAGATTTTAAGTTTAGAAATAAAGTTGCTTTTAGTAAAAGGGCGGTCATTTGAGGCTGATTCCCTAATTTCATGTAATTAATATTGATTAGTTAGTAGTATTTAACCCTTCTCATGGTTTTTGGAGAAGGGTCCGGAAATCTGTCAAAAAACTTATCCTCAGAACATGCACTTCTGCACCCTCAGAGGAGGTTTTTGATGAATGGATGGATCGAGATTTATTTATGTTTGCATTTTAATATCTGTTACTGATGTTGCACTTCTGTACTCTTAGCAGATGTTAGAACAGGTAGAAATAAATCATTGTTACTTGAAGTTTATTAGTGAACTTAGTCATAAATGGTACTTTTATCTCTTGGCTAGATTCTGCTAGTATTCCTAAAGTGATATGTGGCTGAGTTCTTTGTATGTTATTGCATGAATGTCTGTATTACCATTTGGCACTTCTATACGGTGGGGTCATTTATTTATGTTTAACATATAGAAAACTGATTATGCGATATGCTGTTCACAACTACTCTGCCTAACTTCTTATGCAGAATGGTTCATCTTTATTGATTTATATTCTGATATCAGTTGAATGATCTTTATTACCGGCTTCTGTTAGCAATCTTTCTAGATCGCATAACAAAAGAAAAACACCCCGGGTTAGCGTAGATTAGATGTATTTTTCTTCATTAGATTACATTATCATAGAGTTAATTTAGCAGTTAGAATTAAGACTAGATTAGAAGAATCCTTCCCCCCTTCCTTAGATTAATACCATCAGACTCTACGCACACACACACACCCATCACATTGGGAAACTGGTCCCATTACCCCCAGTCGGACCCGCTACTCCAAACGGGCAAGGAGCCGCCAACCAGGTTCCGGACCGGGTGGGCATCCCCCTTGTTGTTGACCCGACCTCGGGGCCCTCAACAGCTCCCAAACTTGAGATAAACATAAGTTATCCTCCACTTGCTGGGCTACCTCCTAGTTGCATGAAGGGGAATTCGAAGTGGGGAGTAATAAATGAGGGGGATTCCCTCCTATAAATCCTCTCCTTTGTCCACTTCGAATTATTGCTACCAATTTTCCATTAAATCTTTGAATTTGTCTTCAAAATTCAACAAAAATTTGCATTAAACACATATTAGACCTCATGGCATCATAACTAACTCAACTCACTCCATAAGCATAAATATAATCAAAAAACATGCAATAAGCTAAGAGAATGGTTGATTTAACTATGTTAGGAGGCAAAATGAGCCCATATAATCACCCATTTATGAGGCTCATCAGCTATGAAAAATCATCACACAAAAATTAAAATCAGAATCAATGATACAGTAAATATATACAAAATAACAACCTCAGATCATGTATTTCATAATGATACAACAGTTGCTTGTTGAAACACTGATTTAAAACCAGGGAATAATAATGTTTTGGATTAAAATGTATTCTTCCCCAGTATAGTTGCGACTATGTTGTTGTTCTGTATTTTGAGGTTGAGGGAGTAAACACATAGGACAACATCAAAACCACTTTGGAAGCTGGGATCTAGCCCTACCAGCTTTGGAGAGGGATCTCTATTTAGTTTAGCTTTGTTTTATGGATAAATTTTAGGCTAGGTATGATTGTACTTGTTGTTTTTATTGATTGATTTGGTTTATTTGAGTGTTATAATTCCATTGGGCTATGGAGAATATAAATTAAAACTCGAGTTTATTCATCAATTTTTAAAGGAGTTCTCATAGAGCAAGCTAGGTTGCAGTAAATGGATCTTTTCATAATTTAAATGGATGGTGGAAAAGCAAAAGTGTAAGGTTCAGTAGAGAACAAATAGTAACAAGAATTCTTTGTCCTGACTTCAGTAGAAAACATTAAAATTAACAACAGCAAAAATAGGGCGCTCTTGACAACAAATCTTATTTATCACAGTTTCTGTTGATTAATTCAGATTTAGAAAACTGGAGGAAATAAATAACAATTTTTAAATAGATAAAGACAAGAAACACATCACCATTCAAGACACCACATGAATCCTATAAAAGGTCCCTGTATTATTGATGCTCCAGCACTTCAAAATTAAAATATGTAGCATAAATTCCATTCAGAAAATCAACAACTAATACTTCAAACAGTGAAGTATTTATAATAAAAATTATAATAATGGTTTACAAAAATAGTTGTCAAACCAATAGTGTATTATTAGCCTAATTACAAACTAATATCATCTAATCTTGGAAAAATAATAGGCCACGTAGGCTGTGGAGGAAACCAGTGGCCTTGTTTGGGTGGTTTCTGTTGTTGAGTCACTAAAAATAGAATGCGATGATGAACTGAATCTTGCACTGGCTGTTGTGCTGGAAAAATCTCTTACTGATCCTGAGTTACCGCTTAGTCCAATAAATCAAGTAACTCTTCCCACCTCTTTTCATATGGCACTGTTAGCTTTGTCACCTTGTGTTAGATTTCATCTACCTCTGTATACCTAGCAAAAGTTGGCTTCACGATAAAGATGTGTTTTACCTCATTCTGCACATGGAAGTCATTTGAAATGGTCTCAAGAAAATATTTTTCTATCATAGTCCCTTTGATTCCACTGAACTTGATGCTACTCTTGGCTACCTTTTTAATCTTCTAGATGTAATCATCCTGAGTGATCATCTTGTCATTGATGACATAAATACTGGGCAATCATTTCTGCATCAAGGCTTCAATCCTATTTTTGAATCTGTTTACCTACAGCTCCAAGGTCTCACACCTTTCCTCCAACTGGTCAATAATATTTCTCTTAGTCAAGACCTTCTTGTTGGATAGTTGAATTGTTTATGAATTAAACATTCAAGTACCACATTAATTGTCAACCAGGGAAAGTCTTTTTATTTCAAAGGCTACTGCGTACTGTATGTACTTAAAGTCTAAAAGCATCGAAAAGTTGTAGTATACGTAATTCTTACGCTATGTCATTACAGTACTTGTTAAGATGAAAGCAATTAATTAAAACTACGAATCTGGAAAGCGAAATAATGGATGCTCTGTTGGCAGAGGATCAGGACCCTATCCTCCAGATGGGGACGTTCAGCACCTGCCCCTGTAATCAGATTTACTAATGCACACTGCACTCTCATTCACCGGTGAGAAACAAACTCAAGTGATTAATGAAACAGAGTACTAGCAAAACAAAGAATACCAGAGGTAATGCTATCAAATCCAAACAGAGTACCAGAAAGAAACTACTGCACACTTACACACTTGACAAGAAAGTAAATGGGTGAATCTTGTGAGGAAGGTGGGCCCAGTCCCTCTCACAAGATTCCCCAGGAAAACGAAAACGGAATTAAGTGGTCAAAACAGTTTTATATTCATCTGCCAAAAAGATTAAATACAGTAGAGTTCAGACTTGCTGATGTTCTCAGAATCTTGCTTACAGACTGACCATAGACACCGACTAATCCCCTTTTCATGTAGATGTCTCCTCTTTATAGAGGAGACATCTATTACAATAAAGTATTACAGCCTATTCAGTTAACCCATCTCGTCAAAATAAGCAATTCAGAGTGTTGTTACAACAATATGATAATACATTCTTTTCTTGAGCTTTAGCTGTTACACAGCGGGTAACTGACTTTGACCGTCTTCTCGGGATCTTCATATTCCTTCGCCATTTCCCCATGCTGTTCATGCTGACTGTGTTCTTCTTTCTTTAGACTTCCGCTTGATTATGCCACGTCAAGATTCTTTAGATAGCTGCCATCTGTTGTTCGTGGTTGTTACAAAATAGCTTGCTTTAGGCAATTGTTGTTGCTGACTGTAGCAACTACGGGGTTGCTGCTTCTGGTGTTGCAGCAACTGTGTAGTTGTTGTTTCTGGTGTTGCAGCAACTGCGTAGTTGTTGTTTCTGGTGTTACAGCAACTGTGTAGTTGCTGTTTTTGGTGTTACAGCAACTATACATTTAACTCCTGCAAGCTTAAGACAATTATTTGACAATTTAGTCAGCGTTTCCAAGGATAAGTATAAGGATATTCACGAATATGAAATAAACAATTAAACATAGATATGCGGAAGGTTACTTCATACCTTGGGGTTAATATGTCATTATAAAATAAAAGCTTTCAACTTATGACTGCAAAAGGGTAATAATACGGCAAAAGATAAGGTCAAAAATAGGTCAATTATGAGTCCCAACATCCCCCCCAACTGAAGAGATTGCATGTCCCCATGCAATGTCTACTCTGAGTCTGAGTCGGAGAACTGGGACGAACAATGCAGATTACTAAGACAATAGCTGTAGGGAGTAACATCAAACTTGTCTCTGAAACCACAAACAGTTCGTATATGTTTCCATGCTGCTGCCTCTTCTCTGTTAGAAAGTGAAAACTGACCCTTATACTGATCACCCGACAACCATAAAAGTGGGAACTTGAATTTATAACCCATCAAATTCTCAGCACAACGTTGCACGCATTCAACATACCGAGGTACCCTTGATAATGCTACTTGCAGATTTGATGGGTTATACGGGTGATATTCTTTCCTTTCTGCAGGGCAGTTATCCCAAAATAATTTATTTGCTTTCACAGCCAATGATGCTTTGGTATTTACATACTGCTGACATTCTGTTAGGACCTCTGTTCGCAGTCTCATAACATGATCCTTCATATCATCATTGTCTATCATTTTTAAGTGTTGTAAAATGAAAGTGGCAGCGTTCTGTGGTTCGGACCGAATCCACAAAAGACAATTCTGTTCATTTTGGAGACCTGAGACATAGGTGTTTTTCCAGGTAAGCTGATTCTCCAAAAAGGAGATGAAAGCTCTCAATTGTATGTCACCTACTACAGGTGTCATATTCATGTTTCTTTCTTCAGACACAGCCTCATTATGGAGGTACAATTCACATAGCAGGTTTTGGTCGCTTTTGGGTGCCTCTGCAAAAGTCTTCATAAACTGATCTGCTGTGACCACTTGATGAGGCCTCCCCTCTTTGATAGCCTTCAGCTGAATGAATGCAAGCCTTTCCCTTAAGAATGTGGCATAGTTGAAGGAGGGTTTCCTTGTGGCTAGCATCCTTTGACATAACTCAAACATCAGGGACATCCTGTGTTTCAGTTCCTTAATTTCTTTATACTGGGCCCTGCACTGTTCCAGTGCTTCCCAGTTCTTATAAGCATGGTCAAACCAGGTCCCTTTCTGTTGTTCAAATGCTTTGCCTTGAGACTGATGATATTCTCTCCACCATGTACGTTTCAATGCCTGAAAGCTTTCTGTTTCTATACATGCATCCATAACAGTGGGAAGCTCTGTTTTCATACAGGCATCAACCAGAATCATCTGTTCTGTTGAAGTGGGCTGGGATGATCCAGCATCTCTCTCTTCATCTTTAACCAGAGCTTCTTTTTCCTGTTGGGCTAATTCATTGTTGCCCAGATTGATTTTGGTGGACCATGGTGAATCTGTCTCTTTTTCTTCTTTTTCCATAATAGTCTGGGCAGGCCGGGGTGAATCTGTATCTTTTTCCTCTTCTTCCATAATAGTCTGGGCAGGCCGGGGTGAGTCCTTGTTTTCTTCTTCCTTTTCTTCCTGCATAGCGTCGGGAAGCTCCTTTGTTTGTTCCTGTGCAGCCTCTGAGGAACTTATTGGTTCTTGTGTGTTAGTAAGTTCTTGATCTTGTGCAACTTCAGGTGAACTTACTGGTTCTTGTGTGTCAGTAAGTTCCTGGTCTTGGTCTTGCATGTTCTCTAGATGACTTGTTGGTTCTTGTGTAGCAACAGGTCTTACTGACTGCACTTCTGCTGAAGCTCCTGTTGGTTCTTGTGTATCAACAGGGCTTTCTGACTGCACTTCTTCTGAAGCTCCTGTTGGTTCTTGTGTATCAGCAGGGCTTTCTGTCTACACTTTTTCTAGAGATCCTGTTGGTTCTTGTGTAGCAACAGGTCTTTCTGTCTCAGCAGAGAATTGTGGAATTTTTACTTCAGCATCAGCAGACTCCTTTGTTTCATTTTCAGCCTCGGGGGCTTCCTTTATTGGTTCTTGTACTAACCTATATCCTGCCTGAGCATATATCTCACCACAACTTGTACACAGATATTCGATATCTTTGCTTTTCTCTGCTGCCAACACTGCTCTTGCTAAAACATGCAGGCTGAATTCTTCTTGATATGCTTCCCTGATCCTTATTATCTCTTCCTGGTAATCCTGAATCTGAGATTTCAGAAACTCAATTTCTTCTTGCAGGGCGGGTATAGTAGGCTGATCCTGTGAGACAGTAGATTCTAGTGGGGGCAGAGGTTCTGCTACGTCAATTTGATCAATATTTCCCACAGGTGGTTCTTGTGTGTCACCTGGGGTAGTGGTTGGTTCTTGTGTTGCAGCCACTTGCTCACTATCATGCTGGGTGTCGGCAGCTGGTTCTTGTGTATCAGCTGTCCTAAGATATGATGCCACGAAGCTATGAACGCTCTGCATCTCAGTCTCTGTGGGTGAGGGAGAGGGGTTTCGAGGAGTGGCTGGAGTGCGGGGTTTTAAAGCAATGGATGGTGGGCTGGAGGAATTAGGGGATCCAACTACTGCCGATTTTCGTTTTGGTAAAAAGGCAGGCAATTGGGGTGTTTTTCTCTTCCTGCTGGCTCTTGAGGTCGGAACAGTAGTCGGGGTGGTGGGTGCTTTGGTTGAAACCCTCGTTCTTCTTCTTTTTACTGGGGTTTTCTTTACCTACTGCATTTTTCGTTTAAGCTGCGTAATTGGGATATTATCGTCGGAATCATCAGTAGAGATACTGAGTATGGGGGCGGGAGAATTGGTTCTTTTGGGAGACATGGTTAATTCCGTTGCTGCTTGTTCATTCTCTGTAACATGCAGAGGTGTTTGCTGGAGTTGTTTGGGAATATGCTTTGTTTGCTGAGGGTTTTCCAAAGGGGTTTGCTCAGGGGTGTCGTCCGTTTGTTGAGGAGGCTCCTGGTCTCGCTGAGGTGTGTCCTCAGCTTGACGAGGAGTTTCCTCTTCATGATGAGGACTACCCTGCACAGGCTGTGGAATTCTTTCCTCCGAATGGGGATTAATGGGGGGTGGAGGGATGTTCAGAGGAAGAGCTCTGTTAATCAGCAGTTGGATTAGGCGATGGTGTTTTAGGGAGAGAGCTGGATTCTTCGCTTTCATAGCATATCGTGCCATATTTTTAAGACAACCCAGCAAATAATATGGCATGTTCAATAATTGACCATTTCTTAAGTGATTTAACAGGACGAAGTCATGCTGGTAGATTACCTGGTAACGACCTTCGCATGTCAGATACTGCTTGATGAATTCAGCGACTCTTGGCCATGGTTGAGGTAATGACCGCAATGCTACACCTCTGCCCTTGGTTTCTACTTCCTCGCCCGGACGGAGAAAGTCTCGCTGCGCGTTCAGAATCAGGTGCTTCGTGCTGAACCACCTTGTACCAGTGGCTGGGAGTCCGGTGACTTCGGCGATGAATTCTTCCGTAACCGGAACTTGAATTCCTTGGACGACAGAAAATCCTTCTGTCAAATTTCACGTGAATTCCAGGACTTGCTGCTCGTCAAAGTCCGGAAGTCTCCTGAAATATTCTATCCATCCAGCTTGCAAGAAAATTTGGTAAATTTCCGGGAAGAGCTCCAGAACTACTGTCGTGCCTGGTTCATGAGTGATGAGGGTTCCTCCCATGGCTGTTGTCTCGGTAAATCTTCAGAATTCGGGGCCGAGCTACCGATTTCAACTCAGAGTATACATCACAAATGGTAACATGCTGTAGTTTTTACATACAACCGGGAGAATTAAGGGTGGCAGTGGTTGGCGTGGTTTACCATTATGGAAATTGCTTTGGTAATCCCCCCCTTCCTACGTGTAAATGATATAATTGGGAATGCAATCATTTGATGGACCTATCAACCTTTTTCCACTTATCTATTATTTAATGCTTATTCATAAACGTGCGTACCTTCGTCCTTTACCTTTTTTGATCGCTGCGTCAAAAAGTCTTTTCTCGTCTGCTGTCAAATTATAATCATTACCGCAGATCCAAAAGCACGGGAATATGGGTGATTTATAATGATAATGACAGGAAGTGACGGTGAGGTACTGTAATCATCACGAAAGGTGATATATTTCGTGTGGAAAGGATATTTCATGATCGGGAAGCAATATCGCGGCACCGAAATTGGTGTTGCAGCAACAGAGAATTACCGTTGGGGCAACTGGGATTAGGGGGAAACGTTTGTAAAAACGGGGAATGTGCTGGAGTAATGGAACTAGTGTTACAGCAACAAGAATAATGTTGGAGCAACGGGAAGTGGTGTTGCAGCAACGGGAAATGGTGTTGCAGCAACAGGAAATGGTGTTGCAGCAACAGGAAATGGTGTTGCAGCAACAGGAATTCCTTTTTGAAGCCTTTGCTCTCAGCTACTTCCCCATGCTACATCTGCAAAATCTCGAAATATAATATTGCAATCCTTGGCAGTGTTTATTAGTTCCTAACAAAAAAAAATGTCTAATCCTAAAAATTACATAAATAATAGAAATTCAAGTTCTTTGAGCGACAGCAAGTTCCCCTGGAAAAGAATAATGTTTTATTGCCATGCAAGTGACTTTGAAGTCCTCTTTGGAAACTGGCCGCTGATACAACCGAAGTCAGTAGCCATTTACTAACAGTGGTGTTCTGCTTCCATCAATTGCTAATAATCTAACCGTTCCATTTGGGAAAACAGTATCCACTTCATACGGTCATAGCCATCTTGTTCTCAGCTTCCCTTGAAAGTTCTCGAAACGTGAATCATAGAGTAGAGCCCAGTTACCTTTCTAGAACTGCTTTTGCTTAATGGTTCTGTCATGCCATCTGCTCCCTTGTTGCTGTATCATAGTTGTTTTGTGGACGGCATCCAGTCTTTTCTCGTCCAGTTCCTGCAACCGCTGCAACCTGGTTGTTTGTGCATCAGTTAAATCAAGGTTAACAGCTAAGGCAGTTCTTAAGGTTTTAATTTCAAATTCTACAGGAAAAATAGCATTCTTTCCAAAAACCAATTCATAGGGTGAAAATCCTGTTGTGTTTCTCCAAGTGGTTCTGTAGGCCCAAAGAGCCTCGGGCAAATGTTGGAACCAGTCCCTTCTATTCTCCTTTATTGTTTTTGTTAAGATAGCTTCTATGACCTTATTTGTGCTTTCCACCTGCCCATTTTCTTGGGGGTGGTAAGGTGTGGTCATCTTATGCTTGATATGATATTTCTGAAGCGTATCTTTGAAACTGCGAGAATTAAAAGGAGGTCCTCCATCAGTGACTAATTATCTGGGTAGTCCAAATCTAACAAAGATTTCTTCAAATAGGAATGTTAGTACTGCTTCTTCATTAGCTTTAATGAGTGCTTTGGCCTCTACCCATTTAGTCATGTAATCTGTGCATACTAAAATGTAAACTCTTTGATTGGATGGAGGATTAATGGGACCTACAAAATCTAATGCCCATTTCTCAAAGGGTTCGAGAGTTACCTGAGGGTTGAGTGGTATTTCATCCCTATGGTTGGGCTAGCCCATTCTTTGGCAGCTGTCACAAACCTTCACATATTTTTTAGCATCTTTAAAAAGTGATGGCCAGTAATAACCCATTCTAAGCACCTTGTGAGCTGTTCTTTTATCTGCAAAATGTCCTCCACAAGGACCATCGTGACAAGCTTTCAATATGTCATAAATCTCATCTTCCCCAACGCATCTCCTGATTTCTTGATCTATTCCTGTATGGAACAGACACCCGCTTATCCAGTTGTACCTAGCACTCTGCTGGATGATCTTCCTTCTTTCTCTGTGTGATAGGTGTGATGGTAATTTTCCTGCAACTAGGTAATTGGCAATGTCTGCATACCAAGGTGAGTGAGCAGATACTGCAAATAAATACTCATCAGGAAAAGAATCATCTACTGGAACATTTTCATTGGTTTTTAATCGAGAAAGAAAATCAGCAACTACATTTTCTTTTCCTGGCCTATCTACAATTGTGATATCAAATTCCTGTAATAGTAATAACCACCTGGTGACTCGAGCATTAGTAATTGATTTATTCATTAAATACTTGATGGCCGAGTGGTCAGTATGCACAAAGATAGTATAGCCAGTAATATAATGCCGAAATTTATTAATAGCATAAATAACTGCTAAAAATTCTTTCTCAGTTACTGTATAATTTAACTCAGCTGGTGTCATGTTTTTGCTAATGAAATAGATAGGATATGAGATTGTTTTCTTCCTGACCCAGGACAACTCCAATTGCCGTGTCTGAGGCATCAGAGGAAATGTGAAAGGGTAATGCCCAATCAGGTCCTCTCAAAATAGGAGTTGTGGACAACTGATGCTTAAGTTTATTGAATGCAGTCTCACAGTCATCAGTCCACTTGAATTCAACATTTTTCATTAATAACACAAACAAAGGAGAAGCTATTTTAGAAAAATCCTTAATAAATCTTCTGTAATATCCGGCATGTCCTAAAAAACTTCTCACCTCCGTTTGTGTTTTGGGGATAGGAAGGTTCTGAATCACCTGAATCTTAGCTGGGTCGACTTGGATTCCTAAAAATGAAATGAAATGACCTAATACAATGCCCTGATTCATCATCATGTGGCACTTTTCAGTGCTTAAAGCGAGGTGTGCTTCAATTCACCTCTTAAGTACTTTTTCAAGGTTTTGCAGGGCATCTTCAAAGGTCACTCCATAAGGAGTAAAGTTGTCCATGAATATTTCTAATGAATCGTTTAACATATCAGAAAAGATTCCTATCACCTCTCTCTGAAATGTCGCTGGAGCATTACACAACCCAAATGGCAGTACTCTATAGGCAAAGGTTCCCCACGGGCTGGTGAATGTGGTTTTGTCCTGATCCTGGGGTGCAATCCTGATTTGGTTGTATCCACTAAACCCATCCAAGAATGAGAAGAATTTCTTACCTGCTAAATTATCCAATACTTGATCAATAAAAGGTAAAGGGAAATGATCTTTTTGGGTTGCTTTATTTAATGATCTATAATCTACACATACTCGCCATTTCCCATTCTTCTTTGGTACAATTACGAGTGGAGAAACCCACTCGCTGTCAGATATTGGATATATGAATCCTGCATTTAAAAGTTTTTGGAGTTCCTCCTTCACAATTTCTCTGAGGTTAGGGTTCATTCTTCGTTGGGGTTGACAGACTGGTCGGGATCCCTCCTTAATGTATATACGATGAGTACATAATTCAGGGGAGATTCCTTTCATGTCTGTGTAGTCCCATGCGAATGCCTCTTTGTTTGCTTGGAGTAACTTTATTAATTTCTATTTTTCATCATCAGTTAAATCAGGATTTATATTCAGCGTTTTACCAGGTTCAATTTCAACTGTTGTGCTCTTGGAAGAGTTGCCTAATGTTGTCTGGCATAAGTTTTCATCTTTCATATTCTGCTTGGATTCAGGTTCTAGGATTGCAGTGAAGTGATTAAATGTTTCTGGATTAACCGAAGAGGGTTCAGAAATAAAACTGCTAATTAGTTCATCTTCGGTGGAGTCTTTAAAAGTCAAAGCTTGCCCAATAGTTAATATCGGTTGGGTTTCCTCATCCTCATAGTCTACCCATATAGAATTGTCACTGTTAATCATGGGGGTGGCATGGGGATAGAGGGTCAGCTGTTTAGTCTCTTTTCCATTGGAGATGGTCATTGATCCAGATCTACAGCTGATGAAAGCATCTGCTTTAGCCAACCAAGGTCTCCCTAGAATCAACGGATGACCCCCCAACTTTGTTTTGGTTTGTAAACCACAAAGTCAACCGAGTAGTTCCAAGATTCTACAGAGATTATAAGGTCTTCAATGACCCCTTCAGGTTTGATCGTAGAACGGTCAGCTAATTCTAAGATAGTAGGGGTTTCCCTGATAAAGTTTTTCAGCTGGAGCAATTGAGCTGTTTCGAGAGTCATGATATTTATTGCAGCTCCTAAGTCTACTAAGACTTTAGAGATAAAGGTTTTTCCGACCTGGACTGTTACTGTAAGGTGACCAGGGTCACCATACTTGACAGGATAATCTTTTTCAGTCATTAAGGCAGTTAATTCCCCCATCAGATGAACTGTGAGGGGGTCCTTAGCCTTCCTTCCAGGTTTCTTTACACAAATGTCTCTAATAGTTCTAGCGTATATAGGAACATCCCTTAGTGCTTGCAATAATGGGATTTTGACATACAAGTTCTGTGACTCTCCTAAAAGATTTAAGGTAGGTTGTTCAGGTACTTTAGTGAGAGTCAGTCTTTCAGGGAATGGTGGATCTATCGTTTGGTCATTATTGTTAGGTGCTATTTCTACTGTTTCAGTACTATGGTTAGCTGGTTTCTCTTTTCTAGTCTCTTCTTTGTCAGAGTCCGTGATATCATCTATAATAGGTTCAACTATTCTCCCTGAGCGAAGGTGGATATCATTACATTGCATGGGAGAAATAGACTGACTTTGAATGTCAATAACTTGCAAGACCTTATTATTATTCGGATTGGGGTTAGGTTGTACAGGCAGTTGTGGTCTCATTGCCTGATTATTCGGAGGATTATTAGATGGTAAGGAAAGAGATTGTTGTTGTTGAGGAAAGGGTATCTGTTGGGCTGCCCAGTTTGGGTTCCATTGATTAAAGTATGGTTGCTGGGGGGCCCAAGGATTCCACATAGTAGGGTCAGGAAAAGGGATATTTGGTTGCTGCATAAGTGGAAAGTTCATTGTGTTGAAGGGTGGGTATTGCATTTGATTCATGGGTGGGTAAAAAGGAGAATTATTATTCCAACGATTGAATGTTGTATTAGGGCTCATACCTTGTCTTTGCGGCCATTGCCTCCTCTGAGTCATTAGGTACACCGCTTCAGCTTCTTCTTCAGTTGTCTGCAGTGCTGCTTTGATTCCAGGCAGAGAGGGGCATTGCTGTGTTTCATGATCCTTCTCGCAGATTGTGCATATCAGCATCCTATCCAGTGGGCATTCTCTAAGTGGATGTTTTTCTCTGCATTTTGAACAGAAAATTGCCAGAGCAGCTTCTACTTCTGCCTATTTCTTCTTGACCTGTAGAGCATCAATCTGTGAAGCAAAAGAACTTAGCATTTCAGTTTTAAATTCTTCTAATAAGTTACCTATCTCAGCTCTTGTTGCTCCTCCACTGGCTGACTTCTGAACCCTTGAATACACATTATCTCTGCTTTTCGATCTGCCTGCCGCTCCCCTTGAACACCGCATACAGAGCTTAATAATTTCATCAAAGGGTTCTTTAGAAATGTCCCCTTTTCCAAGCATGTTCAGCATGTCCAGGCAATCATCTCTTACCCCTTTCAGCAGTATGGTCTTCAAAATGTCTTTGCTCATATTAGGATGATCAGACCGCTGCAGATTATACTGTAATCTTTCCACAAAATCTTCCAAATTCTCATCCTCTTTCTGGACCATTTTAAACAATTCTTCCTTTCTTTCTCTTGTCCGGCAGTAGTCTTGATACTTAGCCAGAAATCCCTCTTTCATTTGGTCCCAGGTGGTGATTGCCTGAGCTCCCAAGATCATAAACCACCTCAGTGCGTTCCCTTTTAGTGTTGCTAGAAACAATTTCAACTTCTGATTAGGACTTATGTAATCATAGCTTCTACACAGTATGTCGAATTCGAAGAGGAATTCGTCCGGATCTTCGGAGGACAACCCATGGAAATTGGGTAATGCCGAGAGTGGAATATTTTTCATGGGGGTTGTCCCTCTCAGAAGTTCCCCAATAGGGAATTCCAGGGTAGAGAGCGAGTTTTCCCCTCTCCCTTCTGTTCTGTTATCCTCCATCGGTATTTTCCCTGAATCACTCGCTTTATCTTCTGTGTCTTCTGTTTCTTCAGGTTCCTCTACCGGTTCCTCGGTGTACTCTGGTGCTTCCAGCTTCCTCTCAGGTCCTATCACTTCCTCCGTCTGTTGGTCTGTTTGTGAGGAGTATTGGATCTGGGGTCTCCGGGAACTTGTCCTCTGTGATGCTTCGGCCTTAGAGATGATTTCGTCGATGTAAGTCTTCCTTCCTCCTTTGCCGCCTGTAAAATTAGGTTTCTTGCGTCCTCTCATACACCTGTTATTTTCACAATGAAACCATTAATGCTTTTAGAATTCTTTAGTTGCCTTCCCCGGCAACGGCGCCAAAATGTTGGCTAGTTGAATTGTTTATGAATTAAACATTCAAGTACCACATTAATTGTCAACCAGGGAAAGTCTTTTTATTTCAAAGGCTACTGCGTACTGTATGTACTGAAAGTCTAAAAGCATCGAAAAGCTGTAGTATACGTAATTCTTACGCTATGTCATTACAGTACTTGTTAAGATGAAAGCAATCAATTAAAACTACGAATCTGGAAAGCGAAATAATGGATGCTCTGTTGGCAGAGGATCAGGACCCTATCCTCCAGATGGGGACGTTCAGCACCTGTCCCTGTAATCAGATTTACTAATGCACACTGCACTCTCATTCACCGGTGAGAAACAAACTCAAGTGATTAATGAAACAGAGTACTAGCAAAACAAAGAATACCAGAGGTAATGCTATCAAATCCAAACAGAGTACCAGAAAGAAACTACTGCACACTTACACACTTGACAAGAAAGTAAATGGGTGAATCTTGTGAGGAAGGTGGGCCCAGTCCCTCTCACAAGATTCCCCAGGAAAACGAAGACGGAATTAAGTGCTCAAAACAGTTTTATATTCATCTGCCAAAAAGATTAAATACAGTAGAGTTCAGACTTGCTGATGTTCTCAGAATCTTGCTTACAGACTGACCATAGACACCGACTAATCCCCTTTTCATGTAGATGTCTCCTCTTTATAGAGGAGACATCTATTACAATAAAGTATTACAGCCTATTCAGTTAACCCATCTCGTCAAAAATAAGCAATTCAGAGTGCTGTTACAATAGTATGATAATACATTCTTTTCTTGAGCTTTAGCTATTACACAGCGGGTAACTGACTTTGACCGTCTTCTCGGGATCTTCATATTCCTTCGCCATTTCCCCATGCTGTTCATGCTGACTGTGTTCTTCTTTCTTTAGACTTCCGCTTGATTATGCCACGTCAAGATTCTTTAGATAGCTGCCATCTGTTGTTCGTGGCTGTTACAAAATAGCTTGCTTTAGGTAATTGTTGTTGCTGACTGTAGCAACTACGGGGTTGCTGCTTCTGGTGTTGCAGCAACTGCGTAGTTGCTATTTCTGGTGTTGCAGCAACTGCGTAGTTGCTGTTTCTGGTGTTACAGCAACTGCGTAGTTGTTGTTTTTGGTGTTACAGCAACTATACATTATAACTCCTGCAAGCTTAAGACAATTATTTGACAATTTAGTTAGCGTTTCCAAGGATAAGTATAAGGATATTCACGAATATGAAATAAACAATTAAACATAGATATGCGGAAGGTTACTTCATACCTTGGGGTTAATATGTCATTATAAAATAAAAGCTTTCAACTTATGACTGCAAAAGGGTAATAATACGGCAAAAGATAAGGTCAAAAATAGGTCAATTGTGAGTCCCAACACTTCTTGACCTCTAGAATGGTGGCAGTTCTGCACTGACTCCCACTTCCTCCATCTCATATCTGGACTTCAAATTTAAGAACTTGATAATATTTGTAGCTTCAGTTGGCATTTCTCCTAGCTTTTGCCTTCCTTGTACAATGGTCTTAGTGGCCTTCTCTATTAACTCTTTCTGTTCAAATATAATCTGAATGGAAGGCTAAATTTCATTCATTGATTCAAGTATGTTCATCCAAATGGTCTCCTTTGCTTGGGCCAAGGTCTGGCCAATAGATGTGTCTCTCTCTACCTGGCACAGCTTTTCCAGAAGTCTCTGATTTTTGTCCAGTTCAGCAACCTGAGCAGCTTCAGCTTTGGCCTTCTATACTTCCATAGCTTTAAGTTGGATCTGTAAGGTCTCAATCTCCTTTGATTCGAAGGAAATATTTTGCAGTGTCTATGCTTCTTGTTCAACACTGGGATTTTGAGTAGAAGTAGAAGGTGTAGTAGTTGTTCCTGTGGAAGGAAGTTGAGAAAGAGGCACATCATCCAAGGGAACAATGGCCATCTTCAAGCTGTCTTCCTTATCCTTTATCAACTTTTCTAACTATGTTTCCATCTGCCTGATTTATATGTTTTGGTTAATAAGTAGTTTCATCATGTTAGCTTTCTAAGCTTCACCTTCTGCAATGTCCTTGGTCATTGGATCCTCTATAGCTAGCAGCTTGAGCTGTTTCCTTAATGCTGCAATTTCCAAGTTTTTTTCTTAATAATTTCTTTAGCAACAATAACATCCTTAGGGTCATACCCTATCTTTATCACCAAGTCTTATAAAGACTTGATCCTATTGTCTTTGGCCAAGGAGGAGACCTTCTCCATCTTCAATTGTGATTGTAGATTAGCAAATGAAACCTGCAATTTGGATAAAGACATGGCAGTGTTAGTGAGAGTGGAGCATATTATCTCACCTATTTGTTTGTGCATCTCCATTTGATTAATGGGATGTATGTCTTTTGTGTTGAACTCAACGGTGGTGCTCTTTTAGTTAGCTGTTGATTTAGGTTGTGAAGTTTGGGCCTCAAGAAAGGGCATCTGCATTTTTCCATGTTTAGTATCAAATACTGACAGAATTCTACTTTGTGAACTGGAAGCCTGCTTCCAGAATTGGTTGTAGTTGTTGTTCTTCAATATCTAATTCCTGAGATTTATTTCCCTGCACATATTAAACACTTTTTCTCCTTTTCTGTTTGGATAGTGTGTGTTTCCAGCTCGGTCTTCTTATGACATTGTGAAGATGAAGGTTCAGAAGGAGAAGTAGTGAACTTCATGGTTGCTGGTGGAGAATTCGTGAAAATGATGGCTACCTGGTCTTCCATTTCTTTATCTATTTTTGGTTTGTGAGTCACCTTGGCCCTCTTTCTGTAACTGATTCTATATTCTCTAGCTTCACCCCCGGTTGTAGATGAAGAACCTTCCTCTCTCTGTGTTTTGTTGTATTTCTCCTAAGGAACAGGAGTCTGTAAAGTGGAAGTGGAAACCAGCTGCTCTTTAGCTTCTTGAAGGGTACTTTCTACCCACTCCAACTGATTTGCATATTGTTCTATCTCTGGCGTAGAAGTATGAATATAGGGAGTATTCTTATTGTCCACCCTGAGTTTTGAAATAATTCCACAGGGGTCATAAGGCCATGTGAAGCTCAAATTGAACTTCATATCCTTCAATATCTTATTTGCCTCCTCCCCTGTAGTTCTTGTGTGGCAGGCAAGTGGGCCTACCTGTGTTTTAATCCTGAACTATGCCTTCTTCTTTGCTACTACAAAGTGGATTTCGTCTGAGTTTAACATTTTCTTGATCTATTCTAAAGCAAATATCATCATTGGGAGGTACTTGGGAAGCTTGAAGGGGGCCAATTCACATCCATAGATTCCGATCTCTGTATAATTTTGGTACAGGTACCAAT
Organism: Pinus tabuliformis; assembly: GCA_031772625.1. NCBI lineage: Eukaryota > Viridiplantae > Streptophyta > Pinopsida > Pinales > Pinaceae > Pinus > Pinus tabuliformis. The sequence continues at coordinate 1,259,384,322 of CM062811.1, forward strand.
CTCCAGTCTTGGCTTGGTCTGATAGATGTAGTATTCATTTGATCTCCTCACTGATCCTGGGCTACACTGTACTATAGAGAATGTTCATAGCTGGATGAACAAAGTCTTCTACAAATTGCTTGTAGGTGAATTCTTGTTGTTCCTTCATGATCAGTGAGGTCCAAAAGATCACTGGTTGTTTGTCACCTACATCATCCAATTTCTGCAATGAAATAGTAAACTTGTAAGCTTGATAATATATGAACATGTAAATCAAAACTAAAGTGTAGTTGAACACCTGCTCTGTGGGAAACTTGATGAACTGCTCATGGATATTGTTAGCCAAGAATTGACTGAAATTGAAAATATTAGTGGGCTTGCTGTCTGTGGAAAATGTGGAAAGGGATCCTAAGATAGGCTCATCCACCCTAAGATAGGATCAGAATGGTGGCCTAGAATGTGAGAGAGGATGGAAATAATCTTCTTGGCCTGATCATGAAAAATGGAAGAAAGATAAGGTGGATTCTTCTTGGGCAATTGGGCATTCTCTGGAAGGAAAATTTCAAAAATCCTAGCTCTGGTGACAAAATCCAACTTTTGATAAATCCGAGTGAAGGCTTCTAGGGAGAAAGGGGCAACATTTTCCATAGAAGGGGCCAACATCATTTGGTTAATTGATTTGGATGTGATGGTGAAAAGGATGTCACCTGTAGGTGCAATTATAGCTCTTTGAGCAAGGACATAGTAAGCTTGGCATCTCCTACTGAATTATGGGGCTTGAAAGGTCACTGGAAAGATATAGTGGGGAAGTTTTTACTCCCAGAGTCCTATCTCATATGTTTTTCCAGTGTATTTCTCCTCTAACCAACATTATAACTCAAGGAAATCACAATCACAAAGTGTTTCGGTGATCCAATAATATATGTCTGCCAATGGTGTGTGATCTAGGTCTACAGAAGGCGGATTCAATAGGTTAATGGCCTGGTCCTGGGTCTTAGCTTTAGGGGGCATGGCTAGAGAAGTTTATGAGAAAACTAGATAGACAAAGGAGGCTTACCGAGATCTAAAACAACAGTCTGTCAGGCGCAGAGAACAAGGAGATTGGGGAATGTCGGGATGCTGGTGGCGAGGACGCTCAGATAGAGACTTAAGAAAGAAATCACGAATGGAAAAAAGAGAATAAGAAGAGAAATATGGTAGTGATGGCTTTGGATCTTTTAAACACAAAGGCAGCATTCTATTGGAAATGGAGCAGAGTCGTTACTGAACGATTACAGGGAAAATTAAATGTGGAATGGGTATCAGGCAGGAAATCATTTAATTGGAGCAATGACCAGGACAGGTGGCGGGCAGAGAGTGGTGGGGGCACGGCAGGAGCGAATGCAAGACAGGCGATTTCCAGAAGGGGTAAAGGGCAGTAAGTGGTATCAACAGGGGGGGTGTGAAATATTTGGGGTGCGCCACGTAGGGAGTAGGGCCCAACGGAATAAAATTACTTCCGGACCCCCCCCCCCCCCATGGTAAAGGGAGAATGCGAGGGGAGGGACGAAAACGAATGCTAGTCGTGGATGAAGCGGGGGACTGGATCCCGAAGTGTCGAAGGCAATGAAAATTTAACCACAAATGAAAAAATTCTTTGTCCGGTTGCGCTCACATAATTTTGTTTTCAAACTTAGGATAAGGGAAAAATAGGGAAATGAAATACTTTATCCCTACGCATATTTATCCTCTAGACTTAGGATAAGGGATTAACAATAAACTTTTTGAAATAGATAATGCATAACATTCACTTTTCTCCTCTTTCCCTATCCTCAAACTTAGTACAAAATTTATTCATGCTGACATTTAAGCAACCCACCTAATTTACCTACCCTTAGCTAGACTAGCATTTTTTATTTTAATCTCTAGGGTGCACTTAGACTAGCAAACCCATTTTTATTTTCTTTTATGCAGAAAGAAAAACTATCTAACCTATCCCTTATTTCTCCTATTGACCCAGATTAAACAGCTGGGTCAATGTCATTTTCTACCTTACTAATGATTTATCCAGATTAAATTGTTGGATAAACCTTCATTCTCTATCTAATTTTCATAAATTTAAAGAAGTCTAGTCATGATTAATCAGTATGCCCAAACTAAAGCAAGTGATTGTGGCATTTTGGAAAAGCTGCACACTACTATATTTTACAGAAATGAAGCAAAAATTTGTATGAGTAGTGGCATTTAGACTTGCACACTTTCAATTTTATTATCTTTTTAATTTTCTTTCGTACCTTGTGGGGTTTAATCTCCTCTTTTTTCAATATTTTTGTTTTTCTGTTTATTCTTCTTCTTTATACCCTCTTTTCATTTTTTATTCTATTTTTATTTTTATTTTGAAATCATCTGAAGATGACAAGTATTTACAAAATAAGATTCCTGAGATACATCACTCAACTACCTTGAGATCCTATAAATTATATGACCCTAACAGAGAGAAGACTGAGAAAAGACCAAGAGAGAAGGATTCCGCTTCAGACATAGAAGTCTAAACCAAGGAATTCTAGATCCATTCAAAGAAGATAAAGACAAGCTCCAAGGTATATTCCCCACCATTGGAGGAAACACAGGGTACTATTGTACTCTATGGACTTCATACTTTGAAGTTTGGAAGCACCATTGATTCTCCATCATCCTCAACCACCAAAGAGAATCCAGCTACAACACCTCGTACACCAGAGTCATTTACAGAATATAGGTAGCTAGACATATTCCAAATGTATAAAGAAATTAAATAGAGGAATGAAGACCTCCATGGTAACATTTATGCTCAATTCAGGAAGCACTCTCCCTCGATTCAACACGGGCTCATTTCAGCAGAAATGGAGAATGCATATGACATTCTTACGGGCACAAGTACCTCAACCTAGATCAGTAACTGATTTCAAGAAAACTACATTTGAGTTTGAGGCAAAGGATGTTCATCCTTTGGATCAGATGGAAATGAACCGGTAAACATGAGAAATGGTTTATTCAATCTTCACACAGATTGCACTTACTGCTTCTAAACCACAACTGTCTTTAAACAATATTCAGTCACAACTCAAACTGGAGAAAATTTCCTCTCTGGCCAAAGACAACAAAATTAAATATTTAGAGGAAATGGTGCTCAAAGAAGGTTCTGATCCTGGTAATTCAAAGGCTATGGAAGAGATTATTAAGAAGAACAATGTTGAAATAGCATCCCTGAAGAAGCAATTGAAACTGTCGGCCACCGAAGATTAAGGAAATGGAGGCAGAGATGGATAGGTTGATCAAAGAGAAAGAACAGAGTTCTCAACTTGCTATGGTTCCTCTTGATGCAGTTCCTATTGCATCACTACTTCAAATAGGCATTCCTGCAGTAGGAACATCCTCCTCTACAACACCTCTTTCTTCGTCAACTGCAAATGATTCAATTAAATTAGCTCAATCAATGGAAAACATGTCGATACAAGGAGAAGAAATTAAAAAACCAAGAGAAGATGTAAAAATCCTACAAGAACAAAGCACTAGATATGAGAATTCTCTCTTGACAGAGATGTAGAGATCCCAGACTCTTTCCTAGATATTGCAGCAGATGGAAAAGTAGACTACCATGGGTAATACCCTAGCACAGGTTAAGGAGAACATTTGGAAAAGGATAGATGTGTTGGAAATACTGAGTTGTGGGGGGGGGGAATCAGTATACCTTTTTAATTGTTCCTTTTATCACCAAAACATATATATATGGAACACAAAAAATAGATAGCTAGAATAAATGCTTTTATTAACAAAAACAGTGCAATGAAATAAATACAATATATAATTGGTTGCAATCAGTTGCCAAGCTCCAACTTGGACGTTTGTGAGGCTCCAACCTCCAGAGCACCAACTCTGTTTTGCCAAGGCAATAAATAGTTCTGCACTTAGGAGCACCAACTCCCAAGGATTTCAATCCTTTTAGTTCTGAGGCTCCAACCCTGTGGGCTCCAACCCAAATCTGGTATAAACTATTTTGTTGTAGTTCTCTGCTCCCAAGCCTGCTGAGCTTCTACTTCACTCCTGTTCTCCTGCTTCTCCTACTTCTCCTGCTTCTCCTACCTCTGCCTGAACTTTGGCTTCCTCTCACTTTGATTATACACACAGAGCCTCCTTTCCTTGTTTTCCCTATTTTATGTATCCTTGATGCCTCTGACTATTCGTTTCCACTTTCCACTGGCTCTTCGGCTTCCTCAATGCTCGCTTTAGCTCCCTCTGCACTGGCTTGTCCTTTGGCTTCCCTCTTCTTCATTTCTTTGGCTTTTCGGTTTCCTCTACGTTGGCTTCTCGGTCACTGTAGCTTCCTCTATCTCTTCGTGCTCACCAACACTCCTGGGACACGTCGATTCAACGGTGAGGACCAAATACACAGAGAAAAACTGATGCCTGTTAAAACTGTAACATAGCTCCTTTTATCAATAATCATAGACATACACAAGACTTTATCGTTTTACAGAGAGACTGTACCAGTAGAGTGGACCAACATGCCACGTCACAATCACAATCGCAGTCAGATTTTGTTCAGGCCTCCTAAACTATCAGGTGCATTTTATATGCATCTTTGGCCTTAAAACTCCACACAATACAAAAATTTGAATACACAGAATTATATGAAAAAACACGACCGAACCGCTTAAGGGCGGACTTGAAATTTAATTCACCCGTATCTATAACTGTATCGGGTCTGATGTGTAATCACAGTCAGAAGTCACGCTGATGGCCAATGGCTGATTCACCTGCTGATTAAGCCAACTAGTAATGTTGCATCGGGTCCGCAACATTCATCACAATCAGTGCTTGTAGGAGGGCAGCCCTTTGGGTATTGCGATATGTGATTACCGATACGGCGGATGCGATATGATATTAAATCATATTTCAGTGTTTCAACAGGTCCGCATGTATTGCAGTTATACGATATTTATCTATATATATATATATATATATATATATATATATATATATATATATATATATATTGCAAATTTGCATGTTTTAATGCGCCAAGGCTTAGAGCCCGAAAATCTGAAATACACTAAAAACATGCTTTGGAACACTTTTGGCGGACTTCACTGTTTATGCACCCGAACTTATATGTTCCATCGGGTCTGCACATATATGTCGTTGTTGGGGGTTTGGGGTGATGGCACATAACCGAACCGTCGATTATCATATCGCCGATATATATATATATATATATATATATATATATATATATATATATATATATATATATATATATATATATATATATATATATATATATATATATATATATATATATATATATATATATATATATATATATATATATATATACGCTCTGATGGTGTATTCCACTATAACTAAGTCTTCCACCTCTAATAGTGTATTTGCAATATAACTAAGTCTTCTGCCTCTAATAGTGTATTTGCAATATAACTAGGTCTTCCACCTCCGATAGTGTATTTGCAATATAACTAAGTCTTCCACCTCCGATAGTGTATTTGCATGCATATACACTATATTGCTCCCGATAGCTCCCTATAGTGTATTCTTTGGCATTCTTTGCCATAATTTGCTCCAATAGCTCCCGATAGCTCTGTTTTCTTCCTCTGATGGCTCCGATAGCTCCCGATAGTGTATTCTGTGGCATATTACTCCCGATAGCTCTGTTTTCTCCTCTGATGGCTCTGTTTGCTTCCTCTGGCTCCTCAAATATTGCCATATTGACATCAATGACAATCTATGTCGACAATCTCTCCCTTTGTTATTGATGGCAATATTCTTCTGCTCTCCTCCTTTGACATCAATGGCAAAGGAATGCATACGAACTTCCTCTGTCGAACTGCCCCCCCTGTAGAACTGCTCCCCCTATCCTGCAACCTCTTTATGAATGAACTTGGGTGATGCTAAAAAGATAACCCCCATCTTTTGACGAAGATGTTCAAATGCCTCTCGAGGAAGAGGTTTTGTGAAAATATCAACTATTTTCTCCTTAGTACTGATATATTCCAAGACGATTTTTTGTTCAGCTACTTGTTCACGAAGGAAATGATACTTGATTGGTATGTGTTTGGTCTTTGAGTGCATCACTGGATTTTTGCTGAGACTGATAGCACTTGTGTTATCATAATAGATGGTAATCGGTTGATCTCTACCTATGTTGACATCTTTTATATCTTCCTTCATCCATAGTATTTGAGTACAACAGTCTACTGCAGCTATATAGTCGGCGTCGACTGTGGATAATGATATGGATGTCTGTTTTTTGTTGAGACAAGCTACTAAATAGCCTCCCAGAAAGAATGCATTTCCACTCGTACTTTGTCGATCATCTACACTTCCGGCCCAATCAGCATCGGTGTATGCAATTACAGTCAGTGTTGAGCTCTTAGGGTACCAAAGACCGAAATCAAGAGTTCCTTTCAGATATCTGAGAATTCTTTTTACAACTAACAAATGGGATTGTTTAGGGGCAGATTGAAATCTTCCCACCATTCCTACTGCCTGCATTATGTCGGGTCTTGTAGCAGTTAAGTACAGAAGGGCTCCAATTATTGACCTGTAATGAGTTGCACCTACTGGAGGGGAGTCATCATTTTTTCTCAATTTGCAATTTGTGGTCATAGGTGTGCTCATGGGTGCACAATCTTCCATTCCATATCTCTTAAGCATGTCTTTAAGATATTTGGCTTGAGATATAAAAAATCATGCTCTGGTTTGAGATACTTGTAGTCCAAGGAAGTGAGATAACTCTCCTATCATTGACGTCTCGAATTTTCTTGACATGTTTTGATAAAATTCATGGCTCATTTCATCATTATTGCTAGCAAAAATCAGATCATCAACATAAACAAGTGTGACTAGTAACTTACCTTCATCCATCTTTATGTGGAGGTTACTTCCTGCCACTCCCTTCTTGAAGCCTTTTTGTTGTAGGTAGTGATCCAATCTTGCATACCAAGCTCTAGGAGCTTGTTTCAACCCATATAATGCCTTTTTCAGCTTACAGACTAAGTCTTTTCCTTCCGTTAGATCAAACCCTTCTGGTTGCTCCATGTATACTTCTTCCTTGAGTTCCCCATTCGGAAATGCTGATTTTACATCCATTTGATAGATTTTGAATCCTTTTGAGCAAGCAAATGCCAAGAACATCCTGATAGCTTCCATAGGAGCTACTGGTGCAAATGTTTCTTCAAAGTCAATTCCTTCAATTGTGAATAGCCTTTGCAAACAAGCCTTACCTTGTTTCTGATAACTTGTCCATCTTCATTCATTTTATTTTTGAATACCCACTTGGTTCCTATTATGTTTGTCTTTTGGACGAGGTACCAGCGCCCATGTCTCATTCTTCTCAATTTGAGACATTTCTTCTTCCATGGCTTTTACCCAATGAGGATCCTTGCTTGTGCAAATGTTTTTGGTTCTATCATGGATAGAAGAGCAATAACGTTTCTCTTTGGTACAATTATCATCCTTCTTCGAGTTTGCATCCCTTCATCTCTATTGCCAATAATCTGCTCTTCTGGATGATATTTCTGGAGAAACTCCATCTTTGAAGGGGTATGAGGTTGTTATTTTTCCTCTTCTTCTTCTTCCTAATCTATTTCTTCTTCTTCAGATTCTTCTTCTTCAATAAGAGGAGCATCTTCATGTTCTTCAATTTCCTTTTCTGGAGGGTCTTCATCAATCTTTACATCAATGCTTTCCACTATTTTCCTTAGTCGAAAATTGTAGCACTTGTAGGCTTTGCTCCGTGTAGAGTATCCAAGGAATATCCCTTCATCAACTCGAGAATCAAACTTTCCTGGTGAGCCATCATTGATTTTTATGAAGCACTTGCTTCCAAAGATCTTGAAGTACTTTACTGAAGCAAGTCTTCCTTTCCATAATTCATAAGGAGTTTTTTCACAATTTGGTCTTAATTGAGTTCGATTCAAGGTATAGACAGTTGTCCCCACTGCTTCTCTCCAGAATTTTGGCTACAAGTCTGCTACTAATAACATTGTTCTTGCCATTTCTTGAACTTTTTGGTTTCTTCTTTCAACTACCCCATTTTGCTGGGGTGTTCTGGCAGTAGAGAACTCTCTTTTAATTCTAGGTATATTACAGAACTCATTAAATTCTTTTGATGTGAATTCTCCCCCTCTATCTATTCTAACGCACTTAATTTTTGAGTCTTTTTCATTTTCTACAAGAGCTTTTAGATTCTTAAAACACTCAAATGTTTCAGATTTATATTTTATAAAATATATCCACATCATTCTAGTATAGTCATCAACAAATAAAACAAAGTACCTTTCTCCTTGGAGTGCTTGATTTCTAGTTGGTCCACATAAATTAGCATGGATGATCTCCAAGGGCTTTGATGTAGAGAGCTCCTTGGTCTTGTGGTTGGTTCTAGTTTGCTTTCCATGTTGACATGGACCACATACTCCTTGATTTGGTTTGAATAGCCTTGGGATGTCTCGTACAGCTTTAATCATGCTGATATGGATCAGATTTTTGAAGCTTGTATGTCCAAGTCGCTTGTACCACAACCAACTTTCATCTGTCTGACTCAGGTAGCATTTATTTTCTTGAATCTTGTTCAGAATGTAAATGTTTTCTGGTGTTCTAACCCCTTTGGCCACAAGTTCCCCTGAGGAAGAGTTCCTTATTTCACAGTCTTTGGTGCTAAAGACAACATTATGTCCTTGATCACAGATTTGGCTGACACTCAGGAGGTTGTGTTTGAGCCCATCTACTAGCAAAGCATCCTGAGATTTTCCTTTTCCATTGATAATAGTAACAGTTCCTTTTCCCACAATTCTGGCATATCCACTTCCAAAGGACACATTTCCTTCCTTTTTTCTCAATGAGACGAACTTCCTTTTGTCCCATGTCATGTGTCTAGAGCACCCACTATCCACAAACCATTGATTTTCATTATTTTGAGCATATAGAGCCAGGCCACATTTATCCATGTTGGGATTCTCACTACTCACCTTTCCTCCTTTGAGTGGGTAGTTTTGTTCATAGTGTCCATTATTGTAGCATAATGAGCAAATCAGATCAAAATTGGTCAAGGGATCAAACAAATTGAAGGTTTTGATTTGTCCCTACCTTTTGGGGGCATATGGTTTGATTATTTGATCCTTTAGCTTTGGTGTCTCACTCTTGCAAGCCATGTAATGTCTTGCTTGATGACCAAAGTTTTTATAATGAAAAAAAGTCCAAGAAAGATAGTTTTGTACTTGTTGTAGTAGCCACGGTTTGAGTCAATTTCCTTCCTTGGAATTACTCCCGCTTAATTCTTTGGATTTGAGATGGGCCTTTGATGGAATACTGGTTTGTATTTGCTGTAGTATCCATGATTCGAATCCACATTCTTCTTTGGAGTTATTCTCTCTTCATTCTTTGGATCTGGGATGCGCCTTTGATGACATACTTTTTCTTCTTTTGGGTTGCTGGAAAGTGCATCGGCATAGCTTTTCACACTATTCTTAGTGCTTGATGATTCTCCTTTAAAACCTATTCCAGACTTGTCATGTTGAGGTTTTTGACCTTTTAGGATAGTCTCAAGTATTTGAGAGCTTTTCCAACCCTTTTTAACTTGCTCCAATTCCTTCCTAAGAGATACAATTTCGGCTTCACGTTCTTCGCAAGTCTCTTCTTTTTCTTTTAGCTTTGTTTCCAAGAGATCTTCTCTTCTTCTTGTTTCCTCGTTTTCTACCTTGAGAGAAATGATTTTATTCCGCAGTTTCTCATTTTCTTCAATGGCACTTATTAACAGTTCATCTACATTTCCTTCTAGCCTTGAGTCATCATCATTTGTGAATGCCATGAATAATGTTTCTTGGCTTTCATCATGGTCACTTTCCTCATCTGATTTCTTTTTGATGACTACAAACTCATCCCCATCAGACTCATCTTGCTTAGAGAAGAAGTTCATCGTATTGAACCCTTTCTTTTTGTGTACCATTCTTTTAGAATTTCCTTCATCATCACTATCATGTTTATGAGGACATTTTGCAGCATAATGACTTATTTTTCCACATTTGAAATAGATAAGAGGGTACTTACCGTTTAGCTTAGATCCTTTCTTCAGCTTTCGTACAAATTGAGCCAATTCGGATTCCACATCGGACTCATCACTACAGTGAATTCTTTCTTTCCCCTTCTTTGATTTTGAAGCCTTGAATGCTGCATCTTTGGAGTTTGGGCCACCTTTCCTCGTCTCATAGGCAGTGAGGATCCTATGGAGTTCATCCATCTTGAGAGTATCTAGATCCTTTATTTCTTCTATGGCGCTTATTTTTGGAGTCAAATCTCTCTGGAAGAGATCTCAAGATCTTTTGAACAATGGTACTTTCTTCAATGTTTTCATCCAAACCTTTAAGAGCGTTAACCACTTTAGCTACTCAGAGAAAGTATGCTGCAATATCTTCTTCATCTTCCATTTTCAGACTTTCAAATTGCCTTCTATGAGTTTGAAGCTTTGCCTCCTTGACTTTTGAGTCCCCATTGTATAAGCCAATTAGCTTATCCCACATTTCTTTGGCAGAGTTATAGTTCATGACTTTAGTAAACTCGAAATCAGTGATTCCGCTAGTGATGGAGTTCAAGGCTTTTGCATTTGCAATGTAAGCTTTCCTCTTGTCTTGATCTGTTGGAAGAGTGGAAGGAATTGGGTACTCATTTAGAACTGAATGCCAGACTTCAGGTCCAAGGGACATTAAGTAGTAGGTCATTCTCTTTTTCCAGAAACCAAAATTAGTGCCATCGAACAAAGGAGGTCTTCCTGATGCTTCGTGATTTCTCATTGTGGTTGTGGATCCTTCTTCAAGTTGTTAGGCTAGTATGAAGAAGCCTGCTCAGATACCAATTGTTGGAAATACTGAGAGGTTGGGGGTGAATCAGTATTCCTTTTTAATTGTTCTTTTTTATCACCAAAACACACACACATATATATATATATATATATATATATATATATATATATATATATATATATATATATGGAACACAGAAAATAGATAGTTGGAATAAATGCTTTTATTAACACAAAAAACGCAATGAAATAAATACAATATATAACTGGTTGCAATCAGTTGCCAAGCTCCAACTTGGACTTTTGTGAGGCTCCAACCTCCAGAGCACCAACTCTGTTTTTCCAAGGCAATAAATAGTTCTGCACTTAGGAGCACCAACTCCCAAGGATTTCAATCCTTAAAGTTCTGAGGCTCCAACCCCGTGGACTCCAACCCAAATCTGGTATAAACTGTTTTGCTGTAGTTCTCTGCTCCCAAGCCTGCTAAGCTTCTGCTTCACTCCTGTTCTCCTACTTCTCCTGCTTCTCATGCCTCTCCTGCCTCTGCCTGAACTTCGGCTTCCTCTCACTCTGATTATACACATAGAACCTCCTTTCCTTGTTTTTCCTGTTTTATGTATCCTCTGACTGTTCATTTCTGCTTTCCATTGGCTCTTCGGCTTCATCAATGCTCGCTTCAGCTCCCTCTGCACTGGCTTGTCCTTTGGCTTCCCTCTTCTTCATTGCTTTGGCTTTTCGGTTTCCTCTGCGCTAGCTTCTCGGTCACTGTAGCTTCCTCTGTCTCTTCGTGCTCACCAAAACTCCTGGGACACGTCGATTCAACGACAAGGACCAAATACACAGAGAAAAACTACTGCCTGTTAAAACTGTAACAAAGCTCCTTTTATCAAAAATCATAGAAATACACAGGACTTTATCATTTTATAGAGATACTGTACCAACAGTTCAAACCCACATGCCACGTCATAATCGCAATCGCAGTCGGCTTTTGTTTAGACCTCCTAAACTATTGGGTGCATTTTATATGCATCTTTGGCCTTAAAACCCCACGCAATACAAAAATTTGAATACACAGAATTATATGAAAAAACACGACCGAATCGCTTAAGGGCGGACTTCCAATTTAATTCACCCATATCTATAACTGTATTAGGTCCGATGTGTAATCGCAATCAGCAGTCGCGCCAATGGCCGATGGCCGATTCACCTGCGGATGCGATATTATATTAAGCCAACTAGTAATGTTGCATCGGGTCTGCAACATTCATCGCAATCGGCGCTTCCAGGAGGACAGCCCTTTGGGTATTGCGATATGCGATTACCGATACAGTGGATGCAATATGATATTAAATCATATTTCATTGTTTCAACGGGTCCGCATGTATTGCAGTTATACGATATTTATATATATATTGCAAATTTGCATGTTTTAATGCGCCAAGGCTTAGAGCCCGAAAATCTGAAATACACTAAAAACATGCTTCGGAACACTTTTGGCGGACTTCACTGTTTATGAACCTGAACTTATATGTTCCGTCAGGTCCGCACATATATGTCGTTGTCGGGGGTTTAGGGTGATGGCACATAACCAAACCGCTGATTATCATATCGCTGATATATATATACTTCTCCGCTCCGATGGTGTATTCCACTATAACTAGGTCTTCCGCCTCCGATAGTGTATTTGCAATATAACTAAGTCTTCTGCCTCCGATAGTGTATTTGCAATATAACTAAGTCTTCCGCCTCCGATAGTGTATTTGCAATATAACTAAGTCTTCCGCCTCCGATAGTGTATTTGCATGCATATACACTATATTTCTCCCGATAGCTCCTGATAGTGTATTCTTTGGCATTATTTGCCATACTTTGCTTCGATAGCTCCCAATAGCTCTGTTTTCTTCCTCCGATGGCTCTGATAGCTCCAGATAGTGTATTCTGTGGCATATTGCTCCCAATACCTCTATTTGCTCCTCCAATGGCTCTGTTTGCTTCTCTGATGGCTCTGTTTGCTTCCTCTGGCTCCTCGAATATTGTCATATTGACATCAATGACATTCTATGTCAACAAGATAAAGCCATGGTAGAAATATGGGAGTCTATACAAATTATTTTTTAGCAAAAGGAATTAATTCAGAGATCTAGTGAAGCTATTGAAAAAATCAAAGTGTAGTTGGGTGATAAACCCAGTGAAGCTACAGAGCTCATCAAGTTCCTCAATTCCAAAAACAAGAAGGAACTAGAAGAACTGGAGATTGAGGATAGAACTGAAACCATACTAGAGGTCAAAAAGGTGTTGACCAAGAGAAATTTGATCAGGTAGCTAGAAGAAAAGTGTCAAGTTCTGGGCATTGATGTACAGAGGTTCTTCAATAAGCTGGAAGCCCTCTACAAAAAAGGACTTCCCAGCTTATTAGTAATAAATGACAAGCTCAGCACAAGGTCATATTACAATTACAAATTGTTGACCAGGGCTAAAGAAACTTATAAATTTGTAGGAGGGAGAATAAGCGTGACAGGAAAAGTGTTTTAGAAGCATTGGCATATGATTTGGACATTCAGTATGAAATCAAGCATATCTTTATTTCCAAACCAACTTTTGCCAAATACACTGAAGTGGATGAGGCCCATGGGAAGTTACTCAAGACATCTATCCCTAGTGAACAACGTTGGGATAAATTATGTGAGTTACTGGAGTAAGAAGATGACTTGGTTTTACAACTCAGCATCAACAACACAATAGGATTCGAAGGGCTAGATATTTAACAATTCCACAAATCAAGTGCGAGCACTTCAGATAGTTCCGATTTTCCTAATTTTTTTAACAATTAGATAGATTCAGTTTAGGAATTCCTAAATACAACCTAATCAGTTTTGACAGGATATTTTGTAAATAACTTATAAATACTTCTCTTTTTGAAGTATCAAGGGTTGATTTTTGCGTTTCAGAAAGCTATTGTATTATTTTCATTTGATGGGATGATCAGTAATAAAAAGAACATTCTTCACAGGATTCATGTGTCGGAGTATTTGGTGAAGTGCTTCTCTCACTGTTTATGTGTTATTTCTTTGTTTCCATGCTTATGTTTTCTTAAACCTGAATTATTTTACAGAAAGTTGATGAACAAAATTTGTTTAAAAATACACTCAGATTCTGGTTGTGGATAATTTAAATGTTTTCTTCGGATATCATGTTAAAGAATTCTTAATTTCTCTTTAACTTCAATTGAACTTATATCTTTTCTTCTATCACACTTCATTTAAACATAAAGGATCCAGTTAGTTCAACTAGCTTGCCCTGTGAAACTCCTTTGAAAATTTGAAACAGATCTACGTTAAGTTGTAGACTCCATAGCCCAATGGAAGTTTCAGGCATTTAATCAACCAATCAATTTTAAAATCAAACTCCGAACTCTCATAACTATCCTAATATCTAAATACAACAAAGTTAAATCTGATAGAGAGATCCCTATCTGAAGCTGACAGGGCTAGATCCCAGCTTCCAAAGTGGTTTTGTGGTTACCTCTATGGTTCTCTTTTGCAACCTCGAAAAATTACAGAGTGCTAATAATATTGATGAAGCAAAATCCAAACCCGAGATAGGATTTCCACATTTTTCCCGACCGTAGAATGGTTGAGCCAAATATCTCTTCAGCCATTCACTCTCGTGCCATATTCCAAGCATGAACCTGGGATCTCATAGAACACATCAATAAAAACACCATCGAGGGCTTCCAGAGGCCATCCACCTCAACCCATCAAACAATGGTTCCACCTCATGGTCGGGCATCACAAAACCATCCTCAGATCAGTCTCTATCCAAGCCTTCTAGGGCTTTGGAGTGTTCTTCCAACCAAGGCTCCAAGACTAGTAACTCGACCCATAGCTTTTATCGGGCTCCAAAGCATTTGTCCAACTAAGGCTCCAGGACTAGTAACTCAACCCAGCAAGGGCTCTAGAGTGTTTTTCCAAAAGGACCTGAAGGAAAGAGGGAGGATCCCTAAGCAGTTGAGGGAACAACATGAGAGGTGAGGGAGAGTTACGAAGGGATAATCGGAGTTTGGGAATAATGAAGATGGTTTAAGCGAAATAAATGCTTCAGATAGGAGGAAACATAGGTGCAAAGTCCTTAAAAAAATTGCAAGAGCAAGACAAGACAAAGAGCATAATTGAAATGAAATTTGAAATTGAGAGTTGGGTACCTTTATAAAACCAGAGAGCCCAAATTGGCATGGAATCTATCACATAACAACTTTCATATGAGATAAACTCCTCTATCTAGAGAAAGGAGGGATGGGAACACACAAAGTGGTAGAGGGGCCCTAATTTCAATAGAGAGAAAAATAAAGTTGTCGTGAAGGTCCCCAAAATTGTCCATAAGATCCACTTGAGATACCACCTGCAAGCTTATGAAGAATAGCTCTCGAATCCCCTTTGAGTAATATAAAATTTTCCTGTCGAAACCATGTGGGAAAAGCTCCAGAGATGTAAATCTTAAATTACCAGACCACACTTATTGCGTAACACAGAACATGAATCCCTTGTTAATGGCAAATTTCTCTACACCTTTGGCGAATATATGGCATCCAAAAAGGCACATCGGACTCTCATACAAACACCAAAGGTCGAAATCCTGCATATTGATCAACCTCCCTCACTCCATGGATGTAGCCTCAAGGCCAAAAAATTCACACTCACAGAAATCATATCAACCTTGAATACAATGAACTTCACCCCCCTGGAGCTTTCACAGATCCTGGTACAATGGATGAAAAATAAATGAGTTGTCGTCTTGCTGTTGAGATTGCTACATGCAAGGATTAAATGGACGCGTGGCTTGCATGCCCACCACCATCCAACTCATCCATGGAAATAGACCCACACCACATAACCACTGGTTTATAATTCACAATGTTGAGGGAATGGAAGGACTTATAAAAGAAATTCATAAAGTCCACCAAAAAAATGGATTTCTGAGTGCGCATATGATTCAGATTTAAACAGGAACACAAAAAATTACAAAGATAACCATAAACATAGAGATGCAGCGGAAATAATACTTCATTTCATTAATGTAAAATACTGAAATATGCTTACAAACAGAAATGGAAATACACCAGCTAGGGCGATGGTAGCTTATCTCTGAGAAGAGATGTGGCAAATACATGCCTTCGAAATCAACTACAATGAGGCTGAAGGGCCTTTTTATTATTGAACAATAAGAGCAAACCCTAAACAACCAAAACCCTAACCTGAGGAGATGTAACACCAAAAGTTTATGGGCCCCGTTGGGGTGAGTTGGACAGCCAACTTCCCAAGGTCGTTACTTGGTCATATTATCTCCGTTTGACGCGCATGATAATGCGTTGGAAAGATCTCTCCGAGGACTACGATAGAAAAGATGATTTTAGACAAAAAATCGCTCGCGGTAGATTTCCAAAAAAACGTCATTTAGGGCCTCAAAACGGCTCTGAAACTTTAGGACCCGAAAAACTGCTAAAAATAGTAAAATGTGCTACAATTAAGGAAACTGAAAAACTAAAAAAAGCAATGGTGGGGGTCCAAGTGGAATTGGTGGGTGGCCACCAATATCCACCTTGATTAGCATACCCATGTACTCTTTTGTTGAAGCAAAGAAAAGAGACCTAGATAGGGCTCTTCATGGAATAGTTTTCTGTAGAATTTTCTCTACAAATTAGCTAGCTCACTGATATCATGTAGAAATTTCACCTGCAGATCAAACTGATATATGCAATGTACTAAAGCATAATACTAGATCTACATCTACCATAAACTTTGCGGAAGCTAATCAACCATGAGCAACATCAAGCATGAACACATATAACTGATAAGAAGGAATCAATCACACATAACACAGAGGAATTTATCCGGGAAAAGCACCGGCCTAAAACCCCATCTCTGTATTATCAATCAAGTGGAGTCCACGAAAAATTTTCTTTTCTTCAAATCCTTTGTCCGCGTAATGTTGTGAGTTGGAAAAAGAGAATAAATTCCCTGTGACATATCCAGTTAAAATGAGAGAGAGAGAGAGAGATTAAATTGGTAAACAAAGACTTTGAGAGTTATAAAGGGGATGTACACAAACTCTAACATCCTGTCAACCTCGTGAGCTGTCCATATTTCCATTGGATAACTGTGTACGAGCAAATTGATACTTAGGTTTTAAGTTTCAATAAAGTTATTTAACAATTTGAATAAAAGAATAATTTAACAATGATGCAATTAAAGTTTCAAAAAAGTTATTTAACAATTTCCAAGAACCTTCTTTTCATCTCCGTATTCCACGTCTCCACCCACCCAAACTTCCAATTCTATAGACGTATTCTATTTTACATGTGATTGAAGACTACCCATAAAGATTCTTCCGAAGTTTTTCCATCTCTCGTTCGTGCAAGACCACCACCCACCCTATTCTCATAATACACACGACAAAATGAAAAAATTGCAACTCTTAGATGATTCAAGATAGGTAAGAAAATGGAGTTCCAAGCCTACCTATATAGCAGCGTTCACATACAAAAACCGCATTAACAAAAGGAGAAATATTTTCCAAATATTTTGGAGATCTTCAGGTCACTAATTTTCCAAAAATAAGAGTGCACATCAATAAAATCCATAAATATTCGTTTTTCATTGGAATGAATGAGACTACGACATTTAACCAATGATGGTGAATATCCAATTTTTTGGAAAAGTAAGAAAAAATTACCGCGTTTCAATAAAATCATTGATACGCTACTGGCCTAAAATTAGTCACCAATGTGCTGAAAATTAATGCAATCGCACAAAATTAATCAAAAACATTCTCAACGCAATCACATAAAATTAATCAAAACACATTCTCATAAATCTTTGGAGATCTTCCCATGGGCTAATTTCTAAAATAGAAGATCCCATTGGGATAAATTAAATCTTCAATTTTTGTTAAAATAATTTTATTTATTTCTTTCTTGAATAAATGAAACGTCATTTAAACAAGGATGTTGAATACCGATCTTCTTGTCAAATTAAAAATTAAAAAAAAAAAAATTACAATTTTTGGTCAAAGTAATCACAAAATATTGGTTGTACAGGAGCGCACTAGCATAAAATTAATCAGAAGTCAATCTCTCCACCTGTGACTAAACGAGACAATCTTTTAAACATTGAAGTCAATATGACCTAAATAAATTAAAAAATTCTGATACTCCGTAAAATAAATAAAAAAGCTCATAATTTTAGTTAAAAAACTCATTGCCACTGACTACAACGTTTAAATTTAAAATACGGTACTTAAAATAAAAATAATTTAAATTAAATTAAATAAAAAACTTCAAAATCATCTTCAAAGTGTATTTTAGTAAATTTTTATGTTTCTTTTTTATATTTTGTCACACCAACATTAATTCTATGAATAACTTGTTTTATTTTCATTAAGATAATATATGAATATATACAAGGAGAAGGATATTATTGGCTTTATATCCCAATGTATTTTTATCTTCCAATTTCTCTTAATTTTTTCTATTTACAATATTTACATAGGATTTCTAATGCTAAATATTAGGTGTTCAACATTCTTTTCCTTAACCTAAAGTGATGTTGGTGAGTCCAAGCATTATTCAGAATTTTAGAATCTTTCAAAATTTTGCCTTCCAAGTGCTTTGGTGAAGATGTCTGCAATCTCCACATTTGTGGAACAATGTCGTAGGTGGATTGTTATGGCCTCAACATAATGTTGAATCAGATGGTATTTTGTATTGATATTCTTTTTTTGATCATGGAACTTTATGTTCTTGGGAAACTTTATTGTAAAAGTGTTGTCAATCAAAAGAGGAGTTGAATGTATTTGTTTTTCCTTCAAATATTCTAGAATTTTCCTAAGCTACACAATTTCCTTCGTTGCTTCAAGTGCTGCCACATATTTTGCTTCATTTGTGGAATTTTTTGGAACTGATTGTTTGCGTGACCTTCAGGAGATAGCTCTTGATCCAAGACTCATAACATAACCTAAACTAGATACTCCAGTTTCTTTATCTCCATCGAAATTTGAATCAGAGTATCCAATCATGTTGAAATCATCCACCTGTGTATACTTGAGTCCAAAGTCTTGAGTTCCCTTCAAGTACTTTAGAACTCTTTTTGCAACAGACTAGTGACCCTCACAAGGCTTTTTCATAAACATGGAGATGACTCCAACATCAAATGAAATGTTGGCTTTGGTAGTAGTCAGGTAGTTGAGAATTCCTATGAGTTGTCTGTACTTTATTGCGTCCTAAAATTCTTTTCCTTCATTAGATGTGAGCTTTAAGTTTCGTTCCATTGGAGTAGTTAAAGGATTGCACTTAACCGTGCCAAACATGTTCAACAAATCTCCAATGTAATTCTTATGAGAGAGGAATATAAATTTCATATGTTGAGTTACTTCAATAACAAGATAGTAGTGGACATAGCCCAAATATGTCATTTCAAAACATTTCCTCGGTTCTTTATTTATGGATGAATGTAGCTCTCATTGTTCCCTGTCATCAGAAGATCATCTACATACACCACAAGATATACAATTGTTTTTCCAACTTTATTGACAAACAAAGTTCCATCATCAAGATCATAATGTTTGAAATTGAGTTTCAGAAGATTCTCAGTCAATTTCTCGTACCAAGATCACGGTGCTTGCTTGAGGCCATACAAGGATTTTAAAATCTTGCATACTTTATGTTCCAGACCTTTCACAACTAATCCTTCTGGTTGGGACATAAAAACATTCTCTTTCAAATATCCATTCAAGAAAGCACTTTTTACATCCATTTGATGGACTTTCCAACCATTTTGAGCTACCAAGGCAAAGAGTGTCCGGATGGTAGCCCATTTTGCAGTGGGGGAAAAAGTCTCCTCATAATGAACCCCTCCCTTCTATGCAAAACCTTTGTCCACAGGCCTAGCTTTGTGCTTGTCAAGAGAGCCACCTACTTTATACTTGTTTTTGAAGACCCACTTGCAGCCAATTGGTTTGGTTCCCAACAGAGGACCAACCAGCTTCCTGGTGTCATTCTTTATCAAAGCATCATATTATTTCTACATCAATTCTTTCCAATCATCATGAGAAGCGACTTATTTGAAGGAAGTTGGTTGGAAATTTGTCAACAAATCCAATTCACAACCATAAGAAAAATCCATATCAGTAGATGAATTAGAATTGTCTACATCACCTCCATTCTGTCTGGTTGAGCTTCTTGTTCCTCTCTTTCCAACCTCATGAGTACAAACACACTCAAGTGCCTTTGTCAGCCATTTTGGAGGAACTTTCTGAGATGGCCCAAGATGCTCCATTGACTGAGATGGAGCTAAATCAAGATTTAGTCTCCCAACTCTGTCAATCACATCACTCATACTATCATCAATGGCTAGAGATTCATGCGGGGGAGAGATTGCTTCAGAAGAAGATTCCAAAAATTGATTCTTTATATTAATCCCCCCTTCAAGGTGTGGAATCTCATTATAAAACTCTTGAAAAGAATTTGCATGACCGAATCTATCCAAATGATCAAGCTGTCGCTCAACAACATTTTCAGTCTTGGAAGATTCAAGAAAGATCACATCTCTAGATATTATAAACTTGTTATTCACTTCATCATAGAAACAATATGCTTTGGATGTATTTGAGTACTCCAAGAAGATACATTTGTGATTCCTTGCACCAGTTTTGTTTCTCTGTTCCTTCGATATCAAGGCATAACAAGTCAAAACAAAAACACTGAGATGCCTCACCGAAAGAATATGGCCATACCACATTTCATAGGGAGTCTTGTTTTTGATAGATTAAATGGACACCTATTTTTTATATAAACAACACATAGAACTGCATCAGCCCAAAACGTTAGTTTATCATTCTTGAAAAATACCATGGAACGTACCATATTTAAGATTGTCCTACTCATTCTTTCAGCTATTCATTTTGTTGGGGATTATAAGGCAAGGTTGTTTGATTTTTGATCCCATGTTGGCGAAGATATTTTTCAAATTCATTTGATGTATATTCTTCTCCATTATTAGTACGAATATATCCAAAATGAGATTTTGCATAATTTTCAATGCATGCATTGATCCGAATTAGATCCATGAAAATTATCGAAGTGCCATGACTGTATCAAATCAGGATAGACTTCAAAATTTATGAACAAAGAGCTATCAGGAAGACCTCTGGATAGTGGTAGTTTGTAGCCAGCAAGGAACGATGAGGACCTCGGTCAAAGTGCACTGACCGAGGCCCATGGAGACTGCGTAGGAGGCAAACTAGCAGTTAGGAAGCCCGGATCGGGAAACGGAGGCCATTTCTGATGCACGATTAGCGATGAAACCCCTCGAGAAGGAAAGGCCCTGAGTGCTCGGTCGCATGGGAAGCCGGGAAACCGTAGGGAAAGCGCTAAGGAGAAAGGCAGGTCCCGCGCTCCAAAACCGGTAGAATATCAGAGGCATATTGGGTGATAAGCGAATTTGGGCAGAGAACGAGCGATTCCATTCATCGCACAATGCGTGTCCGGCGGATGAGAGAGAAAACTACCTCTCATCGCAGGCTAACGGTCGAGCAAGTCAACCGCGCGATAAGAGAGAACACCGTAGGATCTGGGGGCTCCAGATCTGACGGTGGAGATTGCGCCTGATGGGAAACCGGATTTGACGGGGGAATTAAGTCGCGACATATAAAAGTCTGAAGTCTGATTTGACCGTTGAGTTGGCGGATGAGTCATTCCACAGTGTAACTGAAATACCGAACCGTTGAGGAAGAGCTGGCGCAGTTCGTGAGAGGACAAGTGGCCACCTCCCTATGAGACGTTGGCGATGACGCAAAGGCAGGCAACTCCAAGCGAACAACAGCAGGCAATCTGAAGGGGCGGAAGAGGAAGCGAACAATCAAGGACAGATTGGCTTTAAGCCATGAACAAACAGAGAACAGAACAAGGAAGAACCAGAGAAGGGAATAGTGAAAAGAGACGAAAGAGACAGTGAAGCAAGAAGCAGAAAACAGAGTGCCGAGCTGACCTAAGGCAGCATCAAGCAGACAGAAGGCTTGAGAAGTTCAAGCAATTCCCTGTGAGGATATCTGTTGGGAACTGAGTACCAAGTTGGACTCATCCCATTCAGACCAATTGAGGTCAAGATTTGGTAAGGAAAGAGTCTGTGCACTCTAGTGGCTTGGGGAATCCAAGAACCACCCTACCAAATATTATCTGTTTCAGGAGACTCAAATTGAGCTCCTCACTGTAAATCTCTGCTTTAAAGACACAATGAAAGAAGGCCACCACTGAAGCTGGACCAGAGACGTAGCTCTGGAGAATAGGGTGAACTCCTTATTAATGTGTTGTGTTCTTGTATTTTCTTACTGTGTTTCTCTTACTGTTTTCCATTTTCCAGTGTCTATGTATTTTGCAATCTGATCGATCCGTTGCCTAAGATAACATAGACACACACCAGCACATGAGTCTGTAATACCTTCATTCATTAATTATTTAACTGAGATCACTCACGAGTGATTTTCAGATCATGCATGAATGTTCGTGAATGTTTCAAAAGCTTAAAATTTGTTCTTCAATAAATAAACCCAACACATTTTGGTGTAGTCATCAATGAATGTCATCATATATTTATTACGATTTGCAGAAGAAACATGCATTGAGTCACATAAATCATAATGAATGAGTTCAAGTTTTATATGTGCTCTGGAATGAGAATAATGAAAATATTGTTTGTTGTGCTTTCCTAAGATACAAGCATCACATTGCTTAAGTTTCCTAGGAATAGTTGGCAAACCAGTAATACCATTTTTCTTCAACAAATGAAGGTTGTCATAGTTTTAATGTCCAAATATAGCATGCCATAAAAGACTTGATTGAAATATACCTTCATCATAGTGAGAATTGTATGAAATGTTTTGTGCACGAACAAAGGTTCCTTTCAGCTTCAAAAGTATTTCTTCTTCTATCCCAATCATGACAAGTGAGTGATCTAATGCTTTTCTGACCTAAACTTTGCATTTAAATATGTGAATGGAGTGTCCTTGATGGTGGATGTGGACCAAAGAAAACAAGTTTCTCCTCAACTCCAGGAGGTATAGAAAATCATGTGGAAGAAAGTATGGAAGACCAAGTGGTTTGAGTCTGATGATGCCAAGCCCCGATGGCTTGAGTTTTGACTTGTCTGTAAATTATACTGCTTCATCAACATTATCTGTGAATTCTTCAAAGAAATCTCTTCTGAAAGTCATGTGGAAAGTTGCTCCTGAATCAAGCAACCAAGCATCTTTCCATGAAGCAAATGAAGCATTGAATGTCTTCATTTACTCCAATGTTGCAATGTGCCACAACATAACGAGGGGGTTCATGTTCTTTTCCTTTCCCTTTGTCAGGTGTTTTACCTTTTCCTTAATTTCTTTCCTGCTGAATTATGTCCCAAGGAAACTTACATGTGGAAGAATCATATCCATCTCTATTGCATCGTATGCAATGAATATCAGACTTTCTCCTTGGAAATGTCTTCCCCCCTTACCTCTAAAAGTATTCCTTCCTCTTCCTCTTCGGCCACCTCTTCCTCTAGAAGAACCTTGGGCATGATTCTTCTCTTTTTATGCAAGGAACACAACTTCTTCAGTAGCCCGAGGAATTGTCTTCTTCCGAAAAGCCTTCTCTCTCTTAGAAAACTTATTCTCAAGGGAGTCAAAGGTATTCTCCTTAAGATTTCCACTTGCTTGCAATGACTCAAGATAATGTGAATAGGTAGGATATAATTCCTTGACATAAGCTGTGAGAGGAGTATCTATTTCAATGCAAGTGGTTTTTATGTCATGAATAATGGATCTTATTTTTTATGCTAAGGCAAGAGGGTCATAAATTTTCAATTCAAGATTGAACAAATTAATCATCAATTGAACAACTTCAAGTTCAGAGTGTGAGTCATATGATTCCTTCAACTTCTTTAAGGCTTCAAAGGCATTTGAAAATGACAAAATATGGCGACTCACCTCTTCATTTACAAACATTGCAATCAAGGGATAAGCCTTGTTGTTCTTGTTTTCCCAAATGGAAAGGTCATTATTTGAGGTAGGTTTTTCAGGTGCATTGTCTCCTTCTCCTTCACAAATTGCTTTCCAAAGTTCATTAAAAATGAAAGTGTGCTTTATTTTCCTGGACCAACGTATTCAGTTAGAGATTAACTCACAAATCCACGAAGTCATCACAGAGATAATTCAACAGATAATTCAACAACGCATTGAATGCAGAGAATGGTTTGTCCAAATGTAGAGATTTGACAGAGAACATAGGGAAAGAAACTAAAAGGAGTTATGATGTGGAAAACTAATTTTGGGGGCCTTCTCTAATACCATGTTACACAGGAGTAACTCCACGAATAACTTGTTTGATTTTCATTAAGATAGTATATGATAATATACAAGAAGAGGGAGACTATTGGGTTTCATGTCCCAATGTCTCTTAGTCTTTCAACTTCTCTTTTTTTTTTTTCTATTTACAATATTTACATAGGATTCCTAATCCCAAAGATTAGGTGTTCAACATATTTTTTTTTTTTTTCATATTTTGGGTTTCAAAATTTTATTTAATTATGAGGTGGAAAGGATATAAATTTAATGTTATATTTTAGAATATCTGTTGAGATTTATCTCCAAAGTAATTAGGATATTTTTTCCTTTTAATTAAATTGATCAATTAAAAAAATGTAGTCTAAATAAGTAAGTTTTTTTTTAGTATATGGTATTGAAAGGCCATGGTATTGACCCATGGTATTGTAACAAAGCTTATTTACATATTAAGAATATCCATAGTAAAGTGAGGATAAGTATTCTAGATAGATGTTTATTTAAATGTATAAATATTTAACATATATATTAATTTTTTTTTATAATCAATAATAGTAATAATAATGATGATGTTATAATTTAGTTAGTTTTTATGATAATTTTCTTTTTCATCTGGGTGAGATGCATAATGAAATAAGTGTTTAGATGCTTATTATGGATGGATGACTATCTATGGTTATGAACTATTTAATTTTTATGGTTGTGCTTGTTTGTAAAATTTCATTTACTGATCTTTAAGGGGATGGACTTATAAAATAATTGTCTATCAAATTCCAACTATGCTTGCTTCAAATGATGTCAAATGCTTATAACCCTTTACAATTAAATTTTATAATTAAACATCTATATAAAAACATGTCATATATTTTGATAAATGATGTGGAATGTAACAATGTTTTTAAAAAAGACAATTATGATAAAAATAAATATAAATTTGTATTTTCATTTATTTTTCATTTTATTAAAATAAGACAAAGCACAAATATAATTTAGGATCAATAAGGATAATTTTAATGACAAGTGCTATATAGTAGCTAGTACCTACCCCTTAATTTAAATATAGCTAAATTCAAGTTAGAATTAAGGTTTAAAATCCAATCAATTTAGGTTTTACTGCTTGGTAAATTGAGATATTTTGTTAATTATAATTCTGCATGTGGCTGTGGAGAATCCAATCCTACCAAGTAACAATAATAATGTCTTAATTGCAGTGATAATTTTTTTGTTGACAAGGTTGTATTCACATTTTATGTGTAAAGTATAGATAGATATATTTTAAAAGATAATTGTTCTTTCCATATATGTGAAAGATTGATTGAATATATTCTTAAAAATATATAAATATAAAAAATGAAATTGCATTATTTATTTAGCTATTTATTATTTGAATTGATAATGCATTTGAATTTATTGTTAATATCTTTTTCCTCAAAATATTCAGTAGAATTATATAATATTTTTTTAGTGAAATTATATAAATTTTTTTAATATAATTTAATTGCTTATGTAATGTTTAAAGTTCGAAGTCTCTAAATACCAATAATATGGCTCTGGAACAATCATATATAATTGCGATAAATTTTCCAAATAATATGATCTTTCTTCTTATTCTTTTGCTCTCCCTGAGAAGTTTTATTTGTTCAAATCCTTTGTCCATGAAATGCTATAAACTAACGAGTTATCACTCACATAAATCAGAAAATCACATTAACGATCTTTACCAGATGTGGTCCCTTAATTTTCCATTTTCCTCTTTGAATAAAGGAGATAATCGAATCTTTCCAATATCTAAACACTTGTTTTCGCTTCGAAGTTTGAATAAATGAGACAGCTGTCAGATTTACAAAATGATGGTAAACGTGCAGCTTTCCATAGAAGTAAGAAAAGAATGTGACATTTCGATAAAATTATTTGGGTAAAATTAAAGAAAAATCATTCTCACAGATATTCTCCAAATCCATTGGCTGTTTTCTTTTATACAAAATGAAAAAAAAATAAAGCGATTGTACTCGGAGATTGCTTATTTGTTTATTCAATCTTGGAGTCTGTTCGAAGATTGAATAAACAAATAAGCAATCATGCTGAATGTCGATTTTTTTATTCTTAAAAAAACAAAAACGAATTTTGATAAAAGTAATTACAAAGTATTGGTTGCACAAGGCCGCACTAACATAAAATTAATCAAAAACAATATCACTAACGAGAGTCTCTCTTTGCTAAAAATAAATCTTAAAAATTTGATAAATAAATAGAAAAGTTCATAAAATTAGTTTAAAAAATCTCATTGCTCATGACTAAAACCAAACAATATCACTAACGAGAGTCTCTCTTCACTAAAAATAAATCTTAAAAATTTGATAAATAAATAGAAAAGTGCTTAAAATTAGTTAAAAAAATCTCATTGCTCATGACTAAAACCAGAAACTCTTATTTAAAGTCAGTCAATGACGTTTAAATGTAAAATAAGGCACAGTTTCAATGTAAAATAAAGCACTTAAAATAAATTAATTCTAAGATATATTTTTTTTCCAAATTTCCCATTGGCTGTTTTTTATATTAAAAAAAAGTGGAGAGTTTTGAAAAGTGAAGAGATTCTATTAGAATAAATTAAGTGTTCCAGTCTGTTTGAAGATTGAAAGAAGAAAGAAGAAATTATTTTAACGTCTACGAGGCTAAAGATAGTCTATGGGACAGATTGCTTCTTCATCTGCTTGATGTATTCGGCCCTTTTTTCTGTGAAGCTTCACAATAAATGCTCCCAGCTTCTCGACAAACCCTTCGCTAAATAGATTATCTGAAGAGCTAGCTGTCAGCATATCACAATAAATGCTCCCAGCTTCTCGACAAACCCTTCGCTAAATAGATTATCTGAAGAGCTAGCTGCCAGCATATCTGCATAACTTTCCATGTTGTCTTTGAAGGCCTCACATTCTAAAATGAAATGTTTTTTCTATTTCCACTTTTCTAGAAGAACAAAAATTGCATACCCTTTCCTCCCACACTTCCTTTGGCCTTTTCGAGTGCCCTGTTTCACAACGGAGTTGATGAGAATTAGTCCTTAACTGAGCAATAAGAATTTTGGCTATCCAAGAGATATTGGCCTCTATGTATGCTTTTGGTTGATGATTATGAGTGGGATTAAACACTTCAATATAGTAATTTTTCTTTCTTCCTAGCTCCTTATCCCAAGTATGTTTGTGGAACTTTTCCATAACAAAAGCTTTTATCTCTTTGTTGTTTATGGGACACGCGTTCAAGCAAATACCTCATTTATTAAACCATTTGTAATTTTGCCACATCCAAGTTTTTTTGCTCTTGCACAATCTATTTAGACTAGGCATATATATATATATATATATATATATATATATATATATATATATATCACATTGACGACTTGGGGTCTAAGCGTTTCAAACCTCTACGAAGGTTCATCATCAAGACAAACATGGAGAGCAAGATCCAACACATCAAATATTTATAGTAGAGATGCAACCATAAGATTCTTTAATAGTAACTAAGTCAAATATTTAAACAGTAAAAATTGGCACGTTATAGAATTCTAGAATCAATTAAAATAAACATTTTTTTAATAATAAATTAATAATCTAATTTTTCACTATTCATAATATTAAATTATTTCTATTTTTAATTATCTAATCTTAATTACTATTATTATATAATAATACCTATTCATAACCCAAATTAATAATAAAATTAGAAGGTTCAACAAAAATCAAAATTAACTAATAAATAAAAATAGAGTAAGATATGAAAAAATATATAATCAAATGATAAAATCAAATCAAAATTAAAATAAATTTTATTTAATTATCATAAAGTAGAGATTTGACTTCAATAGAATATTTTAGAATATTCATAATAATGTACACAAATCAAATATTGAGATTTCTCTCCAAAATGGTTACACTCCTTTTTTTTTAATTAAATTTATTAATTAAAAAAATGACATTAAAACAAGTCTGATATGAAATAAGTTGTGGTTTTTTCTGGGTATGGGGTATTGATAAGCCATGATATTGTGACAAAGACTATTTACATATCAAGAACCTCCATATTAAAGTGAGGGAAAATATTCTACCTTGTTCCATTTTTTTTTAAATGTATAAAAGTTTAATTTATATGATATTTTTAAATAATAATAGTAATAGTATGGTGGACATGTTGTTGTTGGAATTAATGGAGAATGTATTATTGGAGAGAATCTGTTCATTAGTTGAGTGTGTCTTAGTTTAGGAATTAGTTCCTACATTCTAGGTGGTTGTTCTAACTCTTCTATTTGCATGTAAACTTACATATTCTTGATGATTAAGGTGTAGAGCATTCTGCTAGATGCAGTCTCTAGGTCAAGCTCCTCACCTATGAGCTGCACAGTTTGAGAATATATCTTGTTTTCTTCAAATTTTAACATGGTACCAGAGTTGGTTACTCTGGTGGCTGGATGATTAAGTGTCCTTGGTGGCGGAGTGAGTCTGGAGAAGAACTAACTGTTTTTTTTCTCGGCAGTCACCACTTGATCAACGCCTATTTTGTTTCGAAGATCGCGCTAGTCAAGCATGGCCAGAAGAGGAGGCAATGTGCATGTGACCCCAGGAAATGCGTTGACCTCCCTTCCCTTACACAGATCTTCATCAGCACACCACATCAATGCGTGGTTTCTGCCAATATATGCGCTGGTTGACTTTTTGAAAAGTCTGGGTACTTGTCGCTGTTTCATTGCTCTTCTTGTGGTGGAGGATCAATCCAGAGGTCAGCAGTGGATGAGACTATCTGGATCGAGCAGGTGGTGTGAGGATTGTGCAGTGGAGCCTGCCAAATTGATGAGTCTACAATGGCAGCATTCGCAGCTGCAGATCGACCCTAGAATCGGCTTATCTGGTGATATGGTGATCTATGTTATTGTGGATCCAGTAATATGTGGTGATATGTGGTATTGCGGATCTGGTGATAGTGAGTTGGTTACCTACCCAGGTGATCGGTGGCAAAGCCAACATGATTAGATCAGTGGTATTTCCTGTGTAGTATGACAAAACGTTGATCGGCAAGGCTCCCGATGAGAATCAGTGGATCATGGTATCACCTGATCCGTGGCAAGCTCCGTTGAGCTAATCCCTAAGGCAGAAGTGGCAAGCTTCATTGAGTTTGCAGCGTTGGCATGTTATGTGCGCTAGAATGTAGGATGTAAATCAGAATGGAGTTGCAGTGATGGTGATGATCAGCTCGTACATGAAGCTAACTTGAAAGTCCATCAATGCCAAATCATACTAGATTATTGTTGAACGTTGCGGACCAGTCGTTTTCCTAGATGAGGATGTCACTGTGGATTGTTTTCAAAAAGATTTTGTCAATCCCTGGCTTGTTTTCGTTCAATTCATGTCCAGTTTTGGTTCTAGTTCTGCGTTAGTGGTTTCTTAACACCGATAAGATGGTTTCCTCAGAGATCCAAACTCTCACAGACAGTTTCTTTTGGAGAGGCTCTTACTGCTGGAGAAACGTGGAACCCCTCATTTCCACTGCCAATGATTAGATCCAACGTCATATGTACTGTAAGAAATGGTTTTTTCGTTAAAGGTGAGGTTTGCATATTTTTCTTAAATGCATGCATATGAAACCGATTCCCAATCTTGGTCGAATCAAATGCCGATGTGTTTTTATATTAAATGAGATTGAATTTTCTAGTTTGGAGATCGATATTGAGATCACTAGTATTTATCAATAAGTACCAAATCACCTCAGAAGGTGCTTTGACTACTTGGTGGCCGAAAGTGTTGGAATTTTACTAGTGTTTGTTATTGAAGGCATCTCAATTGTTCAAGACGGTGGATCTTGTGCTGGATCCATAGATCGGTCTGTCATGATGAATAATAAGATGGCAGAGGCGTACTTGAATGAGAGCAGTAAGCACGATGGGTCCAATTATTCTAATTGGAAATTCAAGTTGCAGACCCTGCTTAAGGGGCAAAGTGCCTGGGCGATTGCAAATGGGGATAAATTGAAGCCAATTGTAGCAGGAGGCGGAACTGCTGCAACAATTTAGGATTAGGAGAAGAGGGAGGACAAGGCAAGAGTATTGTTGAAATTGTCAGTGAAAGATTGCATTATCCCTCACATTAGAGAGTGTAAATAAAAAAATGAGATCTGAACAACTCTCAAGGATTTGTATGAGATAAAGAACACAAATCGTTTATTGTTCCTAAAGAGCAAGATTCTCTTGTCCATCAAAATGGAGGAGAATGAATGAGTCGGTGCATTCATCTATCAGATCAAGGAGCTGAGAAACAAGCTGGTTGATATAGGGGAGACAGTATCGAACATTGATCTCATCACAGTTACCATGAATTGTATGACTGGTGACTATTAGATGTTTATTACAGGCCTGAATGCAAGGGAGAAAGCCCCCAATTTCAAAGAATTGACAGGGATCCAAGGTGGATGACTCTGAAACCCTAGAATTCAAATATTGCATTAATGGCGAAGAAAAAGCCTTTCATAGGAAAATCAAGCGCGGGACAAAAAGGTGATGGTACACCACAGAGAAAGCCACCTCAAGGTATGTCTTTGACCAGAAATGATTCAGGGATCAAATATTTTTACTGTGGTAAATCTGGTCACATTGATAGGAATTGCCAAAAGAAGAAGCTTGATGAAAAATGACATTGACATAAGAAGCATGCAGGGCACTTTGCTGATGAAGATCAGAATCACAATCTCAATTTGTTTGTATTTTATTCTTCTTTCTCTGCTAAGGATGATGAAGCGAAAACTTGGTTTGTGGATTCAGAAGCTTCCACCCACATGACAGGTAATAGACATTGGTTTGAGAATTTTAAAGAAACCAGCAGTGGTGCTAATATCTACCTTGGTGATGACAGAGGGTACCAGATTAAGGGGTATGGAAATATTCCTATAGTATTACCTGATGGTAATATTAGGTGTATTCAAAATGTAATGTATGTACCAGGAATTAAAAAGAATCTGATTTTAGTCTCTAAGATAACAGATCAAAACCTTAAGGTATAATTTTTGAAGTCTTATTGTGTTATTAAAGATTTGTTGGAACATATGAAGCTAATTACATCAGGTATTCGAGTTGGAGGTTTGTACAAGATGAATGTAAAGAGCGCACCACACCAAGCCTTGACTTCAACAATTATGACTGTATAGAATTTGTAGTATCAAAGATTCGGTGATATCAATT
Source organism: Pinus tabuliformis (assembly GCA_031772625.1). NCBI lineage: Eukaryota > Viridiplantae > Streptophyta > Pinopsida > Pinales > Pinaceae > Pinus > Pinus tabuliformis. The sequence continues at coordinate 1,259,415,719 of CM062811.1, forward strand.
TTCATGACCTAATGCTACTTCATAAACAATGTATGGTCAATGGTCTCCCCATTTTAAAAAATGTTCATGTTGATTGTGAAGCATGTGCTCTTGGGAAGATGCACAAGGATGATTTTCCCGCAAGACTAGATAGAAAGAAGAGAGATATACTAGAGCTTGTGCACACTGATATATGTGGACCAATGAATACAAGGTCATTAGGAGGTGCATATTATCAATTATTATTTGTTGATGATTGCACAAAATTTCCCTGGGTATATCTTCTCAGAAAGAAGAGTCATACTTTTGAATATTTTAAAGAGTTCAAAAGCATGGTTGAAAAACAAAATTCTTCGATCAGATCAGGGGAAGAATACAAGTAGAGTGGCTTCATCAAATATTGCAAGGACCATGGGATAGTTCAGTAGTTTACAGTACCCAACACTCCTCAAAAAAATGGGGTTGCAAAGAGGAATAACATATGCCTTGTGGAGTGTGGTGTAGGTAAATTCTATGTGAGGACACAAACAATTCCTCTAGCCCGAGAGAGCGGGTCTAGCAAAAAACAAACAATCTATGGAAAATATCCTTAAGCTAGAATCAAATAAGAGGGCCTACCTCTTAGTACGCTATTCTGCTTGGTGATGATCTTGCTTCCTTACTATAACTATCTCTCATTTCCTTCCTTCGAATACCTGAAACAAGAAAACAACAACAAACAACAAACGTGATAACATACAAATTGCATTCAACCTACTTAATAGGTCAAGGAACATTAAGCCATAAAGATGAAAAATAACACTTCATGTAGGAAATCAATTGATAGTTGTATTCATATAAATGAGAAAGAGATTACAACCAATGCCTTGATGTCACTAGTCTCCTCCAACATATCCAGGTTCCCACACTAGAGTGAGGGGTGAAATGCTTTACAAGTACGTGTGGGGAACTGGAGTTCGTCATCAGAAAACCTGCAAGCAAACATAGATACATATACATCACTGAAAACTTTATCAATGATACGTGAATCGTGGTATGGACGCAGCCATCCAGAGAATGATCATATAAATGGATCCAAGGCATGGGCACAGCCATCTAATAGAGAGGATCATAACGATACCAAGGTATGGTCGCAGCCATCCAATAATGAGAAGGATCACATATAACAACTCATGGTATGGTCGCAGCCATCCAATAATGAGAAGGATCACATATAACAACTCATGGTATGGTCGCAGCCATCCATCTGAAAGGGACATGTATATCAACATAATCATGTCGCATCACCTTACAACCTGGACTTGTGTAATCTGAGCCCAGGGTCTTGCGCTCCAACACGACTCGATCAAAGTACAAATTATAACATGTGAATAGATGTATTGATATCGAACTTGCTATAAAGTCGCTTGGTTACCAGTCAATGATGTGAAATGTTAACAAGTACGAGAGATAACACCAATAATGACAATGGATCTCAAGGTAGCAACAGCACAGTTCACAGAATGTGAATAAAGGAACTGAAGTTGAACACCCATGAAATCACCCGATCGAAAGCCAATGATGTGAACTTGTCATCAAGTGCGAAGAACTTTCCATTAGGGCATGCAAGCTCTAAGGTACTGGAAGAGAGTCTCTCAGCCAACTTCCTGGATAATGAGCCGAAGTCGACAGGAAGTGACCACATTAAAGGAGGGCCATGATGTATCCCACATCATCAACACAAGACAAAGGGATGCAATGATTTAAGATGATACAGAGAATTATGGATAAGTGTAACTATAGAAGGACTAACTCTTGAACATATCGGCGACACGACTCCGAAGTTTAGCAGCTTTTGGATCCATAGGATCGGTGGTCATGATGACGTGGTAGAGATCAAATGGAAGGAAAAATGAACAGACCAACCCAGGAAGGTCAATGATGAAGTGAGGATATCTCAACCCGAAACGAAACAAAAAGTGTCATGTTTAAGAGTGAGATGCCAAGACAACTGATATAATTTCCCATTTTCCCCCACCATTTCTAGAAAGTACCCCAATTATTTTATATCACAAGATTGAAGGAGATAGAATGTGCTCGTACTGTAAGTTCATCCTTCAGACGAATCTGACCTAGTAAGTTTAATGAGCTCTAGGAAGGAGAAGCTCATGTCTGTCATAGTGACTAATCCAATGTCATATAATGTTTTAACGAGTCCAACAAAGGTGTAACTCCGAGTCCGACAAAGGTGTAACTCGGTATCTTTTCCATTTTTAGAGAGTTTGAAAAAGACATGGAAAAAAAAACTCCACATGGTCCCTTTTTGTACATTTGTGTCTCTCGAGCCCAAAAAGGTAGAAAACGATACTTGAGAGAACCTCTTGACCATTTTAGCCAAGGAGTACCTTTTTCGTAAATAGTTCATCCTAGCCCGAAAAAGGGGTAAAGTGTATACTGGGTAAACGACGTTTCGTAGCCTTTAACGAGTTCAAAATGACAAGATCTTGGCAATATTTTCGTGTTTAAAGAGTCGAAAAGAGTTGAAAGCAGATCCCCCGTTTTTATTCTCTTTAACGAGTTAAAAAGGGAAAAATACTCAGTGATCTTTTCATTTGAGTTTTACGAGCCAAGGAAAGAGCTTAAATGTGACTCTAGTACCATCATCAATAATCCATCACTTGTCACTGCACAAAGGGTAAATAGGTCAAAAATACTTTTAAAAAACCCTAATATTGCATGAAAAATGAATAAAAGGAGGAAAAAGTAACTATTTTTTACCACTTACCATTTTACCTTGGAGTAAAGAGCTTTTTACCCATTTGTGCCCTAGTTTTTCAGGAGTAGATTGCGGGAGATCCGGGAAACCATTTGTCGATTCGTCAGTTGCAGGTAAGAGCCAAGACCCTAAGCTCCATTTTCATGCTTATTTTTACCTATTGTTAACCATTTTTTGCACTTTTTAAGGAGGCTTTGTAAAAAAAATCGCCCTCTATCCGTGCGATTTACAAGCACAGAATCGCGCTGATCGGGGGCTCTGAAAACTTTCAAGCAAGCCATCGGCGCTACTGTTTTTAAAGCAGTCATGCCGGCGCCGTGAATTTTTTTTTTCAAGTTTTTGCATAATACTTCCAATTTAATCCAAATTTTTTCTGGCCAAAGATGATTATTGACTTGATTTTATGGTTTTTGCAGGGAAAACATCGTGAAAAATGGTGGATTGGAAAGAACGCGAGCATGAGGAGATTGACACACAAGCAATGGCAGACCCAAATTGCTTGGATGCTCTGAGGAACTGTGGGCTCCTTAAATTCTTCCTCACACTAGGGATGCGGGCTCAACCCAAATTGCTACGGTACCTGATCAGTCTCTGGGATATCAATCGGGAAGTTTTTATGATCCGGGACCAAGAACTGGAACTAGAAACTTCCAACATTTATTTCACCACAAGATTGTCTCGACGAGGGGACCCAGTCAATCTATATGGATCTAGGCCTATTGAGTCAAGCGTGAGCATGCTACTTACAGAACATTTCCCGGAAGCACTAAAATCAAAAAGTGGCAAGATAAAGATCATTACTATTTAGGATCTTGTGCTAAGAGTGCTGCTATTGATCATCAATAGAGTGTCTAGGTCATAAGCAGAGCATGAAACCAATAAGTCGAAGTTTCAGTATGCTATCGACTATATGGCACTGGAGATCTTCAATTGGGGGGAAGCCATGAAGATCAACATGAAGCGCCATGTATCAAAAGCTAAGGCGGGGAACCTGGAGCAGTTTTGCTATGGGTTTGTTCTAGTGACCTTCTTTCTAGAGCGGGTTCGCTGTTTCACTACCAGCTGGCTGAGGTGGAACTGTCATTTCCACGAGACCCACGGATGGTCCGTTGGAGTGCGTAAATGCCTAGGATTACCAGGGGCCAACAAATGTCCTATAAGCCCACCTTCTTCTTGTGTCTACGACGACAGTTGATCGTAGTAGAGGGTTGGCCCTATAATGGTACCAACTTCCGCGGTGATCCAGATATGCCACTTTCAAAGGGGGAGGATTATGATGATGGAGGTAATAAACAAAAAATTTTATTTTTTATTTTTTATTGTTTTTGAAATATATGTATTCACGACATTTCGATTTTATGAATGCAGATGTTGAACCAGAACGCCATGCCGGGATGTCCTCGATTTCCAAGCACGTTGCTTGGCAGCTCAAGGTTGCTCCTTATTAGGAAGGGAGCGACAACGAGGAGGAGATTGTGTGGAACCTCGAGGGATTAACCCACTGTATCCCAGAGTATGCCTGGATGGGCGATGTCCCATGCTAGTATCAAAGGTATATAGTGGGGGTATCAGATCGGATCCGTCAACTGCTGACTCATGTAGTTCAAGCAATTACATGCTACCATGAGCATCACGCTGAGTAGTGCATAGGTCTAGCATCCCACATTTTTGAGGCCTATGAGCCACAGATATATAAGGCCTATGAGCCATGGATGTTTTTGAACACACATATTATTTTTTTGGAGGTTTTGATGTATGACAAACATTATTGACATATATATATATATATATATATATATATATATATATATATATATATATATATATAGATATATATATATATATATACATATATATATATATATAGATATATATATATATATATATACATATATATATATATATATATCTATCTATATATATATATATATATATATAGATATATATAGATATATATATATCTATATATATATATATATATATATATATATATATATATATATTTCCCTTCTTACTATGATACAAAAGTTTTGTCTTTGATTTTTACATGTTTTGCAAATGTCTATCCAATACATAATTAGCTAATGTATCTGCTAATATATTCATGTGTCTAGGAATATGATGATATGTAATGTAATTAAAATTTATCTCCAATAGACAAATACGCAAATACATTCTCAATATCTGAGGTTTTTTACGGAATATTACCCGTTGAGTTGAAGAACGATAAGCTGTGAATCGAGGTTAACAACTAATTCTCGGATGTCAAGAGCGATTGATTTTGACAATAATTCGATAACGACACTATACTTAGCGATGTTATTAGTTGTTTGACCTAAAAAAATACCTTGAAGATCAATCAACTCACCATGGGGGTCATAAATGGCCCAAGCCGCGGATGATAGATTCCGGGTACTACGACAAGCACCATTAACAAAACTGATGTGAGGAGACACTGACATCTGCAAAGTAGGAAAAAACATAATAAGAAGGAAAGCTTCTTACAAAACAACACACCAAACCACATTGAACAAAAATGAATGACACACTATTGTACAAAAGTAGCCATGCAAGATGACCTAAGCATAATACTTTTTGAGATAAATACCATTATGGGGCTTGTCTAAGGGATTTCCCTCATAGTCAATAAGCTGATAGGCCCCTTTATGTAACACACATTTAAAAATGTAGGGCCCATGCCACATAGGTTATAACTTGCCTGCCCCAAGCTTATTATTAGCCTGATCATACAAAAGAACCAAATCACCTTCATAAAAATCTCGAGGAGAAACAAACTGATCAAAATGGGACTTGACCCACTTTTTCTGTGCTTTGATAACCAAAGCAGCAAGGTGGCGAGTCTCATCCAATTGTTCTAAATACAAGAGACACTCTTCCTAAGGTGAGGTCTCGGGGAGAAGTTCGACAGCTAGCAAGAGTGATGGAATTTCGCACTCAATAGGTAAAGTTGCTTCCAGACCATATACTAGCTGGAATGGTGTCAATATAGTTGCCTCATTAGTCGAGGTTCAGTAAGCCCACCGAGCCGAAAAGAGCATGAGATGCCAATTTGACTTGTGCATCCTAATAGTGTGCTGAAGCATTGTAACCAAGAATTTGTTCACAACTTCAACTTGGCCATTGGCTTGAGGGTAGTATGGGGTTGAGCCATCGTGGCACAAACCCAACGTAGCAGTCAGCTCAGCCATCATGTAATCTCGAAAATGGGAGCCATGGCCAGTGACAATGGCATGAGGCACTCCAAACCTGGAAATAAGGTGATTGAATAGAAATTGATCCGTCATTTTACCGTCTGAAGAGTATGTAGGCATCGCTTCAGCCCATTTGGTGAAGTAATCCACAACAATGATAATATAGCCATGCCCCCAAGCTGAACGAGAGTTACATGTCATATGGTCACTGCCCCATTTGGCAAAAGGACCAACAATAATAATGGGGTATAGGTGAGCGGGTGCGGAGTACATCTTTCGCTGGTAAATTTGGCACTCATGGCATTTGCGAACACCAAGGATGCAATCCTTGAAGATGGAAGGCCAGAAATAACCACCACAAAGAATTTTTTGAGCAGTAGCATATCCAGACATATGACCACCACATACCCCAGAATGGCAGTCATTCAAGGCTTTCTCAACCTCCTCGATAGTTAGACATTGGCAAAAAACTAAATCGAGATTGACGTGATATAAAGTATCTCCAATAATACAGTAAGGTTGAGATTGATGCCGAATGCGTCAGCAATCATCCTTAGTCAACATAGACTAGAAGGTGGATGTCTGGAGATACACGATGACACCACCGTACCATGGGTCGAGAGTGCTAATCAGGAAAAGAGTCTCGTCTGGGAGCTGCTCATCGGCACCAGCAGGAAGAGAAGCGGAGGGAAGGGAGCAAATCAACTCAGCAAAAACCAGTGATTTCTTAGATTTGGCGGTAGTGAACACCAAATCAAATTCTTAGAGGATAATGATCCATTTTAAATACTTTGCCCCCAACAACTGACGAGTTAGAATGTAGGTCATGGGGTTTCATTCAGAAATCACAATAGTGGTTTGGAGGAGGATGTAGTGCCAGAAGCACTGAATAGCCTATACGGTAGCCAAAGCCAACTTCTCGACGTGAGCATAACGTGTCTCGGTGTTGAGAAGATTGCGACTGAGGTATTAAATAACATGTTCATTGCCTTCGTCATCAACTTGTACCAGTACCATAGCGATAGTACTAGAGGCTGCAGCTAGATAAAGGGAGTAATCACGATGATAATCTGGAGGGTGTAGTAAAGGAGAATTTACGAGGACAACTTTTAGGTTACCAAAATAATTTTGAGCGACCTCATCCCAAACAAATGGGGTCCCTTGCTTGAGCAATCGGGTGAACCCTGAAGCTAGCTCAACATAGTTATGTATGAAGCAACGAAGGAAATTTTCTTTTCCCTACAGACTCTGTAGTTGATGCAACAAAGATGGAGGGGGTAAATTCACTATGGCCTCGAGTTTAAGAGGATCAAGGTGAATGACTTCCCTCTAGACGATAAAGCTGAGGAGTCGTCTAGATTCGACACAGAAGACACATTTATACGAACTCAGCCAAATGTTGTAGTGTCTATAGCGAAGAAAAAATTGACGAAAATGATCAGGATGATCATCACACATACGAGAATGAGCAGGGAGATCATCCAAGTAAGGTTGAATGATGTTTCAAATGTCGTAGAACGCATAAGACATCACTCTCTAAAATGTAGCCCCAACATTCTTAAGGCCAAAAGGGAGATTTTTATATGCGAAGGTACCCCACGGAAAGAAGAAGGTTGTCTTATCTTGATTAGTTGGCGCAATGTTTATCTGGTTGTAACCAAAAAAACCATCCATGAAGGAAAATAATTCACTCACAGCACATTCGTCAATGATCTGGTCAATGAAGGGAGTGGGGTAATTATCCTTAGGATAGGCACGACTGAGATCATGGTAATCCATGCAAACACAAATAGTGCCTTATTTCTTGGTCACCGGTACAATATTCGACACCCAATCTATAAGAGGGATTGGATAAATAAATCCATCTTTGTGAATTTTTTCAACTTCACCCTTGATGGCGGCTGCCTTTCTAGGGTGCATTGGGCGAAGCGGTTGGTGAACAGGCTTCGTATGACAGTAAGTCGGTATTTTGTGCACAGCTATACTTGGGTCAATGTCGAGCATTTCTTCATATGACCACACAAACACATCCCAAAACTCTTGGAACACACAAGTATAGAGCTTGATCTCTTTTGGAGAACAAGTTACCCCGATATGGACATTTTCAATGACACCAGGCTTGACAGAAATATCAATTGGCATCATTTGGGTAATGTTACCCATGTTCCCTTCCGACCAAACTTCATGAGTCATGATCGACGTCTGAAGTGGTAGGGAGGGGAACTGAGAAGAGAACTCCTTGAGACAAGTAGACATGACTGTCAGGCTAGGAAAGAACGAGGAACGATGATGAGTGTCATTCCAAGGTACTTCCTCTAGAGACATTACTTCCATGATACTCTCGTCAAAAAGAAAAGTCTTGGCTAAGGGATCGGGAGATTCTGAAGCACCAAGCCATAGAGATTGAGAATATGCATCAAGAGATGTTCTTGAAACAAGATGATCAAAGGACATTGAAGGCAAAGCTGAAACATTTTCCATGTAATTAATTTCAGCGGGACTTAAAGGCATAACCTCACCCCATGTATCAACAAGATCTGGTGAGGGAATGACCCAAGGATCAGAATTAACCAAAATCATGTTGATAGAGGCAACATGAGGAGGTGGGAGCAGAAAAATGCCCATCAAGGTAGGATCTTTAAAGAGTCCTGCCCCCATACTCTCATAAGGAGCACAGGTGTGCTTGACATACAGAACATTTCCATTCGAGGAGGAAGAGGCAAAGAAGTATAGTTGGTCGACTATGACTATCTTCCCTTGATGGGGAAAGCGAATCACATTGAAAAGGGAGGAGGCTACAACATGCATGGCATGGGTCCAACTACATCAAAGTAGAAGATTGTAGTTAAGATTAGTGTCAACGATCTCTACTTTGACGTGTACTGTCTTGCTCTCCAAAGTGATTGCAAGGTTGGGAAGGACACCGAATGGTCACAAATCACGTCCATCAAAAGTTTCCAAAGTGTTAGGGGACTGGTTCAAAGTAGGAGAACCAATTGCCTTCTAACAAGCAACATACATGATGCAGGTAGAAGCACCTTCATCGATCACGATACTATGAATGGTTTTCTCATTTATGATTACCTGGATGAGAAAGGAAATTTGATGAGGCAAATGTGGAACGTGGTTTTCCAGATCAAAATAGGTAAGATTAGAATTAGTTGGATCAATACCCCCAATAGCCGACAGTAATGATTTCTGCTGAGAAGGACAACTTTGAAGGACCTCGAGAGTAGAAATAGCTGATGGCACCTGAGCCAAATCCTCAACAATGTTATAATGCTGAGCGACTCGAGAGTTTGGATTGTACGAGGACTTTCGTAGCACACCATGAGAATGTGGTCGAATGGTGGAATCATGATTAGGTCACTCTATATGGAGAGGACCAAAAATTGATAGGGCAGAAGAAGAAGGAGTACCTTCTTTCACTTTCCTTGCTGTCGGGGTAGGAGTTTGATAATATTTTGACTTGGTAGCCATGTTAATCGGTGTTAGGTCTGCTTGGATGGAAAGGGCTCCTCTAGGACAGCTGGAGTCCCTTTGATAAAATGAATAACTACAGACCATCTTGGACAATCCTTAGTATAGTGATCCTCCTAAAAGATGAGGCATGGATACTTGGGTTTCCATTGAGAAGCATCACCAGCAGACGACTTGGGAGGACCCTGTTATGGGGCATTGGATTTACCCTTACCTTTTCCTTTCTTCTTACCTTTAGAGGATTTTTTTGCTAGTGTAGACTGGATAGCATGAACCTCTGGGGTTTTACCAAGGCCGAGTGAATTATGAGAAGAATCATTGGAAGCAGTGCTGGAGACCGATTTCTGTTTGGAAGAAGATTTTGCATGGGTCTGAGTCACTGAACCAATTACTCCATTAACAGGAGGTGTAACCGGAGACTTAGATGTTGCCAGATCAGATGATGGTCTGGGTGCATTAGGTAACACATCATATAACGTGCCAGACTGTGAATAGATGAGATCTAGATACTGGGCATGCGCGATGGCTTGCTCCTCAGTGACACATCCTCCCATAGCAATGTCATCAATAATTTTGTTGAAAAATGATTTGGTGAATGATCTGAATTGGATCCTTGAAAATTATCATAGTTCTATGACTATTTCAAATTATGTTAGACTCCAAAATCTTGTGAACAATGAGTTATCAGGTAGGACCTCTGGACAGTGGCAGTTGTAGCCAACACAGAACAACGAGGACCCTCGGTCAAAGAGCACTGACCGTTGGCCCATGGAGACCGCACAGTGGCACAAATTAGCAATTGGGGAGTCCAGATCAGAAAACAGAGGCCATTTCTGATACGTGATTAGTGCAAAGCCCTGATCATGTATCGCAGGATAAAAAACTTAGAGAAGGAATAGCCCCGCACCTGGTCATGTGAAAAATAGGGAAAATCTTGCGGAAATACCCAAATCGTCAAAAGGCAAGTCCCGCACTCAAAACCAGTGGAATATTGGAGGCGTTTCGGGCGGTAAGTGGGTTTAGCCGAAGACCCAGCGATGCCATACACTGAATGATGCGTGTCCAGCGGATGAGAAAGGAAGCCGCTCTCATTGTAGGGTAATGATCGAGCAACTCACCCGTGCGATAAAAGCGATGACCATAGGATCTAGAGGCCCCAGATCAATGGTGGAGGATCCACCTGATGGAGGACCGGATTTGGCGGTAGAATAGGCTGAGCCATATGAAATTTGGGGTTCGACATGACCGCTGAGTTGGCGGATGAATCATTTCACAGAATAATCGAAATAATGACCGTTTGAGGAAAAGTTGGCGCTCAATTCGTGAGGGGACAAGTAGCCACCTCTCTGTGAAACGTTACACAGTGGCGATGACACAGAAGCAGGGAATTCCAGCGGATAGAGGCAGGCGATCCGAAGAGTTGGAAGAGGAACCGAATAGTCACGGGATAGATTGGCTTTAAGCCATGAACAGACAAAGAGCAGAGGGAGAAAGAAGCAAGAAGCAGAGAACAGAGAAGTCGAGCTGACCTGCAGAGCTAAGGCAGCATCGATCAGATAGAACCGAGAAGGCTTGAGAGGTTCAAGCAATCCCTGTGAGGATATTTGTCGGGAATTGAGTACCAAATTGGACTCATCCCATTAAGACCAGTTGAGGTCGAGACTTGGTAAGGGGGAGTCTGTGTACTCTAGTGGCTTGGGGAATCCAAGTGCCACCCTACTAAGCATCATCTATTACAAGAGACTCAAATTGAGCTCCTCATTGTAAAAACTATGCTTAAAGACACAGGAGAAAAGGCCACCATTGAAAGCTGGACCAGGAGACGTAGCCCAGGAGGATTGGGAGAACTCCTTATTAAATTGTTGTGTTTTGCATTTGCTTGTTGTGTTTCACTTACTGTTTTCTAATGCCTGTGTATTTCACAATCTTATCGATGTGTTGCTTAAAATAACATAGGCATATGCCAGCGCATGAGTCTGTAATACCTTCATTAATTTCCTGAGGTCACCTAGGCGTGATTTCAGATCAAGTGGTATCAGAGCTATAGGTTGTTAAAGTTAGACAAGCTTGTGCTAGATTTAGTTGTTGAATGCTAACTAGATTAAAGCTCAAATTAGGAGAAGGAGAGTTGGTTGAAACTAATCTTGAAATTGGAAGAGTCTATCCTCAGAAGACAATGTCAGAGGAAGGTTCTGTGGGGCTAGACCCTCAATTTATAGATAGTTTCCTGGCCATAAGGTCCATGGTAGAGGAAATGTATAAGGACTTTAGAAAACATAAATATGAAGATTCATTAGGCTCTAAACAAGATAAAGGAGAAGAAGAGTCTCTCCTCCATGACCACTCAAAAGGCAAGGGGAAAGAGGAAAGCTTTCTCACACCTCCTAATAACCCTGAACATAAAAAGACGACATATTTGATTAAAATAGATGTTAAATTTGATTTACCAATATATGATGGAGAGTTGAATGCAGAAAATATGGACAATTGGTTTAGACAAATTGATGTTTATTGCAGAGTGCAGCGTATTGATTCAGACAAGAGCAAGATTCAGCTGGCCAACCTATGCCTTGGAGGCACTGCCTTGGTTTGGTGGGAAGGGAGGACCCAAGCTGACATGAAGAGACATGGTAAGACTCTTTCTGTTTGGAGTGAATTTGTTTCTTCAATCAAAAAGTAGTTCTATCCACTAGCCTACATAGAGCAAACCATGATGAGCTGGCAAACTCTTCGACAATTGAAAGGGCAAAGTGTACAAGGTTACACCCAAGAATTTAGGAAGAGAGCATTGATTCTAGGAATCTCATTAGACTCACCTAAGACTCTGTTGAAGTACATCGGTGGTTTACACAACTACATGAGGCGCACTATCCTCATGTTTAATCCCACTAGTATAGATGAGGTATTTGTTCAAGCTACGCATCTAGAAGCTAGAGGAAAGAATAGAAACCCAGAAGTTGAGGGATCATCCCAACCCACTGCAAGTAAGAATAAGGAGAAAAGAAAACAGAAATGGAAAGCAAGGAAGGCCAACACTGCACAGAAAAGCAAATCTTCATGCACTCACTATAAGAAGGATGGGCATGATGATGATCACTGTTGGATTCTGCATCCGGAGCTGAGACCTAAGAAGTTCAAGGGCAAGAAGAAGAAGATTGTTGCAACTATTCAAAAATATTTGGGGTCAGACTCAGGAGATGAAACAACCATTGTAGCCACGGGTATAAAAGGTAAGAATTCTGAAGCATCTACTAGTAATTTTGCACAATCTACTATTGATGAAGAAAATGAGAGAAAAATAAATGAGCTTTTCCATATTTGAGTTATTTCCAAACATCAAAAGATTGATACTTTGTTTGATAGTGGCTCACAAGTAAATTTAATTTCTGAAGCAATTGTAAAGAAGTTGGGATTACTGACTACAACTCACAAGAAACCATACCCATTAGGACGGTTAAATGATAAAGCACAACTACAAGTGACTAGAAAATGAAAACTCAAGTTTTCTTTTGGATCAGTATTTGTAGATGAGGTTGAGTTAGACATAACTCCTTTGGATATATGTGGAATTGTTTTAGGAAGCCATTACTTGTATGAAAGAAAAGCTATTTTCTATAGAGCTGAGAACAAGTATCTACTTGTTAAAGATGGAATCGAATACTTTGTAAGAGCTCATAAGCTCAAGAATAATTACACTCTCATAAACTCAGGGCATATAAAACGGATTATAAATTTATGCAAACAATTTTTACTGATGGTTGTCAAGGAAAAGAAACCTAATAAAACCAATGTATTTGAGGGCTGTGATGCTAAATAGCAAGCTTATTTAGAAAAAGTTGTTTCAGATTATGATATCTTGTTTCAAGAACCTAAACGTCTGCCACCCAAAAAGGAAATAGTGCAAGATATTAATTTGTAGCAAGATGCTCCATTTCCTAACATTGGAATGTACAGGTTGTCCACTTTAGAGAATGTAGAAATCAAGAAGCGGGTGCAGGAGTTGCTCAAGAAGGGGTTCATCATACCTAGCACATCACCATGTGGGTCACCAATCGTTTTGGTGAGAAAGAAAGATGGCTCGTGGAGAATGTGCATTGATTATCGAGCATTGAATAAGATAACATTCAAAAATCATTATCCCCTTCCTCGCATAGATGATCTATTAGATCAATTGAAAGAAGCTGTTTATTTTTCCAAGTTAGACTTGCATAGTGGATATCATCAGGGTAGAGTTGCAGAATAAGATGCATGGAAGACTGCTTTCAAGACAAAGCAGGGATTTTATGAGTTGTTGGTTATGCCTTTTGGCTTAACTAATTTTCCTGCTATTTTCATGAGAATAATGAATGATGTACTCAAACCTTTTCTTGATGATTTTGTTATTTTGTATCTGGATGACATTCTGATATTTAGCAAAACATGGGAAGAACATTTAAAGAATGTTAAGTAGACACTAGATGTTTTGAAAAGAGAAAAACTTTATGTTAAACTCTCAAAATGTGAATTTGGCAGAACATCTTTGAATTATTTGGGACATATAGTAGGGGGTGGTGAATTGAAGATAGATCCCTCTAAGGTGGCAGTTATTGTAAATTGGACTAAACCCAAATTTGCTATAGAAGTTAGGATATTCTTAGGAGCAACACAATATTGAAGAAATTTCATTTCTAACTTTTCGTTAATTGCCGCTCCCTTACATGCTTTAACACGATTGAACAAGGTGTTTCAGTGGGGAGGCAAACAACAGAAATCCTTCGACACCTTGAAAGAAAATATTAGTACAGCACCACTGCTAGCACTCCCAGATCTTCAAAGACCATTTGAGATCCAAATGGATGCCAGTGACTATGCCATGGGAGCAGTGTTGATACAGCACGGTAAACCCATATGTTATCATTCTGAGACATTTAGTTCTGCAGTAGTTAACTATCCCACATATGATAAAGAATTGTATGCATTAGTACAGAGTGTGAAAAAGTGGAAACATTACTTAATGGTTAAAGAAACAGTTATACATACTGATCATTAACCACTTCAATATCTACACTCCCAAACTAAGTTGCAGCAATCAAGACACTATAGATGGATGGGTTTTCTACAACAGTTTCATTTAGTCATCAGATATAAAAAGGGCATACACAATAAAGTTTCAGATATGTTATCTAGACCCATTATAAATGCATCTACTATACTTAAGCATAATTCTATGTTACGTGAGAGCTACATTGAACAATATGCTTAAGATATAGACTTTAAAGATGTATATGCAACTTTAAGTCAAGGCAAATGAGTAGAAGAATTGGATTATCATATTAAGGACCAAATCTTATATCATTGTGGGAAGCTATGCATTCCGCAAACTGAAAGAGTAAAGATAATTCGAGAAGCACACACTTCTCTAATATCAGGTCACTTTGGGGTAAGTAAAACAGTTGCACAGCTGCAAAGATTTTGTTATTGGCCAAAAATGAACGAGACAATTTCTAGATATGTAAGAGGGTGTACTATGTGTGCTAAGAGCAAGCCCAGCAATAGAAAACTAGGCTTGTACACTCCATTACCAGTTCCTTTTCATCCCTGGGAAAGTGTTTCCATGGACTTTGTTAGAGGACTGCCTAAATCTAGGAAAGGTCATGATTATTTGTATGTTGATGTCGATAGGTTCAGCAAAATGTGTATTTTGATACCTTATAATAAACAGATTATAGCTAAAAAACTGCAAAACTATTATTTCAACATGTATGGGTTCATTTTGGATTACCCACTTCCATTATATCTGATCAATACACCCGATTTGTGGGAAAGTTTTGGTCAAGTCTGTGGGAACTGATGGAAACCAAACTGAAGAAAAGCATAGCTTTCCATCCACAAACCAATGGCCAGACAGAAGTAGTCAACAGGACAGTAATCCAGTTACTTAGGGGATATTGCAGTAAGCGTCCTCAGCTTTGGGATGAACATTTGTGTTATGTGCAGCATGCTTACAACCAAGCCAAACATTCTTATACACATAGATCTCCTTTTGAGACCTATTTTGGTTTCACACCAAGGTCTCCCTTGGAATTTGTCTTTGGTAAAGACACAACAGTTGAGGGACACAACGATTTTGACAAGGAAACTAGGTTCATTGAAGAAATCCAAGAGATCCATCAGGCAGTACAGGAACAGCTGGAAAAGAGCCAGGCCAAATAAAAGGCAAGGCATGACAAGCATCGGATGGAGCATAGTTTCCAAGTTGGTGATCAAGTCTCGCTGTATATTAGCAAGGACAGGATGCAAGGTGAAGGTAAAAAGCTGAAACCAATAAGGTATGGACCTTTCAGGATCCTTGAGAAAATTGGTGAGAATGCTTTTCACCTTGATTTGACAGCTTATATGCACATCTACTTAGTCGTCAATGCAGATAGCTTGAGACTATTTGAACCTTTGTTAATTGAAGATCCTGAAGAAGAGATTCAATTGCCTTCTATTGATGACCTGCTACCTGAATATCTTAATGAATTGCAGGAAGACACAGTTCTGGATAGGATGGTGAGAATGACATGCATGAGAGATGTTGAGTACCTCAGAATTGGGCTTAGGGGTTCAAAGCCAAGCAGTTCAAAATGGATAGAGATTGGATAGGTGAGAAGTTGTATCCTCAGTTAGTCGATGCTTGAAAACCAACTTTTGGTTGTCTAAAAGCTTTTCAGTGGGAAGGCCATGATCTGAATTGGATCCTTGAAAATTATCAGAGTTCTATGACTGTTTCAAATTATGTTAGACTCCAAAATCTTGTGAACAACAAGCTATCAGGAAGGACCTCTGGATAGTGGCAGTTGTAGCCAGCACGGAACAACGAGGACCCTCAGTCAAAGCGCGCTGATAGTTGGCCCATGGAGACCGTGCAGTGGTACAAATTAGCAATTGGGGAATCCAAATCAGAAAACAGAGGCCATTTCTGATACGCGATTAATGTATCGTAGGATAAAAACCTCAGAGAAGGAAAAGCCCCGACATTTGGTCATGTGAAAAACAGGGAAAACTGTGTGGAAATACCCAAACCGTTAGAAGGTGGGTCCCACACTCAAAACCGACGGAATATCGGAGGTGTTTCGTACGGTAATTGGGTTTGGACAAATAACCAGCGATGCCATACACTGAATGACGTGTGTCTGACAGATGAGAGAGAAAACTACTCTCATCACAGGGTAACGGTCGAGCAACTCACCCGTGCGATAAAAGCGATGACTGTAGGATCTAGAGGACCCAGATCAAAGGTGGAGGATCCACCTGATGGAGGACCGAATTTGGCGGAAGAATAGGCTGAGGAATATGAAATTTGGCGTTCGACATGACCGCTGAGCTGGCGGATGAATCATTTCACAGAATAATCGAAATAATGATCGTTCGATGAAAAGCTGGTGCTCAGTTCGTGAGGGGACAAATGGCCACCTCTCTGTGAAACGTTACACAGTGGCGATGACATAGAAGCAGGGAATTTCAATGGACAGAGGTAGGTGATCCAAAGAGCTGGAAGAGGAAGCAAACAGTCACGGGACAGACTGGCTTTAAGCGACGAACTGACAAAGAGCAGAGGGAGATAGAATAGAGAGTGAAGCAAGAAGCAGAGACCAGAGAAGTTGAGCTGACCTGCAGAGCTAAGGCAGCATCGAGCAGACATAACTGAGAAGTCTTGAGAGGTTCAAGCAATCCCTGTGAGGATATTTGTCGGGAACTAAGTACCAAATTAGACTCATCCCATTAAGACTAGTTGAGGTTGAGACTCAGTAAGGGGGAGTCTGTGTACTCTAGTGGCTTGAGGAATCCAAGTGCCACCCTACTAAGCATCATCTATTACAGGAGACTAAAATTGGGCTCCTCATTGTAAAACTCTTCTTAAAGACGCAATAGAAAAGGCCACCAATGAAAGCTGGACCAGGAGATGTAGCCCAGGAGAATTGGGTGAACTCCTTATTAAATTGTTGTGTTTTGCATTTGCTTGCTGTGTTTCTCTTACTGTTTTCCAATGCATGTGTATTTTGCAATCTTATCGCTCCGTTGCTTAAAATAACATAGGCATATCCCAGTGCATGAGTCTGTAATACCTTCATTAATTTCCTGAGGTCACCTAGGGGTGATTTCAGATCAGTGAACCTCTCGGTTAACAACTGATCAACAATTTCAAACTTAATCAGGCGGCACCTACTTCTCCATTCATGGATGTGATCGAAGATGTGGATCACAGTGTCTTGCTTGAGCGATGTTAGCAAATGGGTTCCAGGTTCATAGTGAACCGGAAACTGGAAATATGTGAGAAAGGCCATGATGAGAGTGTTAAAGTCATGATAGGTATTTCGAGGGAGCTCGATATACCACTTTGCTGCAACACTGGTAAGAGTTCGTTGGAAAATTCGAAAATGAATGGAATCATCAATGTAGGAATTCGAGGAGCACCAGAGGCGATATGTCATCACATGGTGCAGGTAAATTCTAAGGGTGAACACAAATAATTCCTCTAGCCCGAGAGAGTGGTTCTATCCACAAACAAATAATCTATGGAAAATATCCTTAAGCTAGAATCAAATAAGAGGGCCTACCTCTTAGTACACTATTCCGCTTGGTGATGATCCTGCTTCCTTACTCCAGCTATCTCTCATTTCCTTCCTTCAAATACCTGAAACAAGAAAACAACAACAAACAACAAATGTGATAACATAAAAATTACATTCAGCCTACTTAATAGGTCAAGGAACATTAAGCCATAAAGATGCAAAATAACACTTCATGTAGGAAATCAATCGATAGTTGTATTCATATAAATCAGAAAGAGATTACAACCAATGCCTTGACATCGCTAGTCTCCTCCGACGTATCCGGGTTCCCACAATTTTTCTAGCATTTCATGGATAGCCCCAATAATGGGAGTTTTAAGGCCTCTTTTCTCTAGTCTCAAAACAAACCAAAACACAATATTATCCCTCAAACATACACTAGAAAGCTACAAGCTATAGATTTCTTGCTGATCATTCAAATTTCAAAATCTCCAACTAGATTTTGCTGGGGAAAAACATTGTTTGTAGAGAGACCCGCTCTCTTGGGCTAGAGGAATTGTTTGTGTCCACACTTAGAATTTACCTGCACCACAAATTGGTGACTCCATTGGGGAAAATCTCCTTAAGCTAGAATCAAATAAGAGGGCCTACCTCTTAGTACACTATTCCACTTGGTGATGATCCTGCTTCCTTACTCTAGCTATCTCTTGTTTCCTTCCTTCGAATACCCGAAACAAGTAAACAACAACAAACAACAAATGTGATAACAAACAAATTGCATTCATCCTACTTAATAGGTCAAGGAACATTAAGCCATAAAGATGCAAAATAACACTTCATGTAGGAAATCAATCGATAGTTGTATTCATATAAATCAAAAAGAGATTACAGCCAATGCCTTGATGTCGCTAGTCTCCTTCGACGTATCTGGGTTCCCACACTTATGCTAGCATTTCATGGTGTTGAAGGCTCAAAAATCAGGTCTCCAACAAGGGGGATAACCATCCAGTCTAGACCTTAATGTAGCTCCTTTTCCGTTTGGAATAGTGGCTCCAACTGGGGATGATGGGACCAGTTTCCCAATCTGTTTATGATGGGTGTGATAATGGGATAATGTTTTTCTTTTTGGAATTTTATTGGGTGAATACTTGTTCTAAATTTATTTTATCTTCTAACTATCATATGCAATCTATCATAATTAAAGAAAACATCTAACTCTGAAACTATCTCGGGAGTAACGTTTACTTATGCAATCTAAAATAATTTCTAAAAGTAATTGATAATGAAAATCAATCACAATGAGAATAGAATCCTTTTAAAAATTATTGTTTCATATAAAAAATTAGCCGAAACAATTATGAAAAATATATCGCATAAGAGTCATTTACATATTCAACATAAAGAGTAAGTCATCACCATACAAAAGTGCAATAATGATAACTAAACATTTCAAACTTTCATATATAAATAAATGAAAATGACTTATCGCTTGACACATAAGTAAAAATTATTAGCAGATAAAAATACCATTTGTAATATGTTCTACTCATGAGTTGCAGCAATATTGATCTATGTTCAAATCACTTAACATCCACTAAGAGTACAAAAGTGCAATTCAGTAGCAAATATCAAACTCATATAGAAAATAAATCTCGTTCCATTCATTTTATCAAAACCTCCTCAGTGGGGGGAAAAATGCATGTTCTGAAGAATTGTTTTTGATAAAACTCTGGACCCCTCTTTAAATGCATGAGAGGGGTTTAAATACTACTCTATGAAATCTAAAAATAAATATTACAAAAATAGATGAGGAGGTTTAAACGACCTGCCTCATTTTAAGAAAAAATAAACTGTATCTATGATAAATCCTGCATCTGATCCTTTAGATCGCAAATATCCAACATCAATTTCAAGAGGGTCAGTTGGTCGACTTTAGCTTTTAACTGTCCTACAAATACAGTGTTGGCAAGAGCTGGCACTATCTTCTCAGTAGAAGTTATGAGCACTTCAGGGTCATCCATTGGCTATGTGGCTTTACCAGGTACTGCCAGTATGTTTCCCAGTTTGATCCAGGTGGATATTGGTGGCCACCTGCCAGGTCCACCTGGACCCCCACCATTGTCTTTCTCAGCATTTTCAGTTTCCTTAATTGTAGCACAGTTTACTATTTTTAGCAGTTTTTCGGGTCCTGAACTTCCGGAGCCGTTTTGAGGCCCTAAACGACGTTTTTTTGGAATTCTAGGGCAACCGAGCCCTATGTTGCCTCCCAAAGTGGTAGTACTCGGATAGATCTTTCTAACGAGCTATCGTACGCGTCAAACGGAGATCGTATGCCAAAGTTACGACCCCGGGAAATTGATGTACCAATTTACCCAAACGGGGCCCACAATTTGGCGTTTCATCTTCTACGGTTAGGTTTCGGTATGTGAAGGGTTTTCCATTGTTTCTCAACAATAAATAGGCCTTCAAGCTTCATTGTAATACAGTTCAGAACAGTTCAGAGGCATGTAGCCATCACATCTCTTCTCAGAGATAAGCTACCATCGCCCTAGCTAGTTTATTGCCATTTTTGTTTAAGCATATGTCAGTATTTTCCATTAATGAAATGAAGTATTATTTCCGCTGCATCTTTGTGTATATGGTTATCTCTGTAATTTGTTGCTTTCCTGCTTAAATCTGGATCAGTGGTATCAGAGCGGTCTGCTTTTTCTCTGTTTTTCTTTGCATGTCCCCAACAAGGTCGGGATATAAGGAGTTAGGGCTTGAACTGGTTGAACCTTTGAAAGACCAGCCTCGCAAATCCCGACGGCCTCCCATGGCGGACGAGAAGAAAGACGAGGGGGCAGGAGATCCCATCAAAATCTTGCTCGAAGAAGCGCTCGAGCGACAACGGAACGCGATGATGGACAACTTTGCGCAGATCCTTCAGCGGCTACCCAGAAGCGGCGCATCGGCTTCCAGCAGCTCCTCTGGAAACGCCACACCCTTTAAGGTACAAGTTAATTTTGAAATCCCCATATTCGAGGGTCAGATAGACGCCGATGCCGTAGATAAATGGTTAAATATGCTAGAGGGTTATTTTTCTGTTCATGAATTTTCGAGTCGGGAAAAGATTGTTTTTGCTCTTCTCAAAGCAGCCCCCCACGTCAAGGACTGGTGGGAAACCTACTGCGAGCAGAAGGATGAAAGTACTGGCTCACTATTTTCAGCCGCACCCACCTGGGATTCGTTCCGGGATGCCATCAAGGAGCAGTACTACCCTGTCGGAAGCTATGAGGATGAATACATAAAGTGGACCACGCTGCGGCAGGGAAGGGACCAAGATGTGCCGGAGTTCACCAATCTTTTCCATACCCTTCGCACAAAGTTGGGTATCAAGGATTCAGAGCAACATTTGATACTCAAATACCATGGCTGCCTGCACAAGTACATCCAGGAAGAAATACAGTTCCTAAACATCCCCTCGCTCGGTGCAGCATACCGGTATGCCGTCAAAGTCGAGCAGAAGTTTAAACAAAATAAGCGAGACTTTGGATCTGCGAATCCAAAGCAGGGGAAAGGTGCCCCTAAACCACAGAGCAAAGAGCAACGCCGCGAAGCCGAGAAAGGACACTGGAAAATGGTGCGAGTTCCATAAGAGCTCCACTCACAACACAAGTGAGTGTCGGGCCAAACAGTCACTGGTGGCTGAGCTAAAGGTTTCAGAATCAGATGCATGTTCCGACTCTGAGTCAGAACCCGATAAGGGGTATGAAAAAGGGAAGCAGATCATTGATGCGGATCCTAGCGCCACTGTTGCTACCGCAAAGATCCAGAAAAATGAACCCGAAGATCCAGAGGAGGAGGAGCGTCTCTTCCACTCCCAGATGTGGGTCAAGGGCTCCCCGATACAGTTCATTGTTGATAGCGGGAGTCAAAAGAACCTCATTTCGGCAGAGGTCGTGAAGCGGTTGGGCTTACCGACCACAGCACATCCACAACCATACACCATTGGGTGGCTTTACCAAGGGCGAGATCTTCGCGTGAGCCAGCAGTGTCGCCTTCCATACAACATCAAGCCCTTCACGGATGAGGTATTGTGTGACATTGCTCCCCTTGAAGTTTGTGATGTATTACTAGGACAACCATACTTGTGGAAGCGACATGCTGTGTATGAATCAAGGCCCCGTGCTGTTATTATTACATTGGGAAATAAGTTGTTCAGGATACCAGAGGTACCACCACCTGCCGCCATCTCTTTGATTACTGCAAAACAATGCAGTAAGATCATTTCCAAAACCAGGAAATTTGTTTTCCTGATGATACGCCCTCAAGGGAAGAAGAAGACAGTGGCCGCGGCCTCCAAACGAGGTCCCTCTGCACGGCAGCTACAAATGGACAAGATTGTGGAGGAGTACAAAGACATCTTCACCTCCCCGGCAGGGGTTCCTCTGCACTGTCAAGTCAAGCACTCCATTGATCTGACCCCAGGTGCGCCGCTACCCAATGGACCAATTTATCGGCGCTCCGTTTTGGAGAACAATGAAATCAAGAGGCAGATTCAGGAGCTCCTACAGAAAGGTCACATCCGTCCGAGTTCTTCGCCCTGTGGGAGCCCGATAGTGTTGGTACAGAAGAAGGATGGGACGTGGAGACTCTGTATTGACTATCGGGCGTTGAACAAGATCACTGTCCGTAATAGGTACCCGATCCCGCGGATTGATGACCTCCTAGACCAACTAAAGGGGGCGAAATATTTCAGCAAGATCGATCTGAAGTCAGGATATCACCAGGTACCAATTGAACCCTCAGATGTGTGGAAGACTGCCTTCAAATCCAAGGAGGGCCTCTTCGAATGGTTGGTCATGCCTTTCGGATTGACGAATGCTCCTGCAACCTTTATGAGGCTAATGGATGACATCTTGCGGCCATTCACCAACTCCTTTGTAGTAGTATACTTGGATGACATTCTGATCTTCAGCCAGAGTTGGGAAGAGCACCTCCACCACATCCGACAGGTTCTCCAAACACTGCGGCAACACAAGCTATGTGCCAATTTGGAGAAATGCACTTTTGGCATGACCGAGGTCCAGTATCTGGGATACATCATTGATGAACAGGGGGTGCATGTCGATCCAGCCAAGGTCCAAGTCATTCGGGATTGGCCCTCTCCAACCACTCTAACAGAGCTCCGCAGCTTTCTAGGTCTTGCCAACTTCTACCGCAGGTTTGTGTTGGGATTTTCTCATATTTCTTGGCCCTTGAGTCAAGTCACCAAGGGCGGGGCGAAAGCAAAATTCTTTTGGTCTGAATCTCAACAGAAGGCATTCAGGGAGTTGAAGGATCGCCTCTGCACGGCACCAGTGCTCGCGTTACCAGATTTACAACAACCATTTGAGGTCGAGACAGATGCCTCTGACTATGCTATTGGGGCAGTCCTTACTCAACATGGACATCCAGTGGCATATCACAGTGAAACACTTTCAGACACAGTCCGGAAGTACCCCACTTATGATAAAGAGATGTATTCCATTGTACAGGCCTGCCGACAATGGAAGCATTACATTTTGGGGAAGGAAACGGTCATCCACACAGACCACCGACCTCTGCAATTCATACAGACCCAAGGGAAATTGCAGAATGATCGCCATCAGAAGTGGTCTACATACCTGCAACAGTTTCACTTGAATATCAAGTATAAAAAGGGCAGCACCAATAATGTTGCAGATTGCCTCAGTCGACCACCGATCATGGCGCTAACCACCGTGCTCAACTCTTGCAGGCACGAGACTTCTGATTGGCCACTTCTCTACAAAAGCGACCCAGAATTCGGCCACACATACCAGACACTCTTGGAGGGTCGGCAGGTTGCAGATTTTCACCTCCAGGATGCCCTATTATGCCACCTCGGTCACCTTTGTGTTCCTTCAAGCGAGCGTGCCAAGATGATTTGGGAAGCACACTACAGTCGGGCTGCTGGGCATTTCGGGGTCGAGAAAACAGTGGCAGTACTGCAAAACTATTTCTATTGGCCGAATCTTCGACAGGATGTTGGGAAGTACATCCGATCATGTACTGCCTGTGCCATTGCCAAACCGACCATTAAGAAGCAAGGCCTCTATACCCCGTTGCCTACCCCTAGTCGACCTTGGGAATCCATCTCCATGGATTACATGTCAGGCCTTCCTTCCACTAAGCATGGAAATGACTGTGTTTTTGTGGTCGTCGACAGGTTCTCAAAGATGGCCATTATGATGGCCTGCAAGAAGAATATCACAGCAGAAGCCACTGCTAAACTCTTCTTTGAACGAGTGTGGGTGCACTTTGGGATCCCACAGTCTATCATCTCAGATCGGGACAGTCGGTTTCTCAGCACATTTTGGTCCAGTCTCTGGTCAATGCTGGACACCAAACTCACGAAGTCCACAGCCTTCCATCCTCAAACTGATGGCCAGACAGAGGTTGTCAACAGGATGATTGTGCACATTCTGCGCATGTATAACTCAAAGCATCCACGCACATGGGACGAGAGCCTCCCCTATGTTCAGCACAGCTACAACCGAGCTCTTCACAGCTCCACTGGCCATAGCCCTTTTCAGGTGGGTTTAGGATTCCAGCCACTATGCCCCATTGATGTGGCCATGCCACTTGCAGCTACTCACATGAATTCAGCTCATGTCCAGTCCGAAACAGATAAGGCCACCAGCTTCATTGAGCGCATCCAACATATTCGCCAGCAGGTCCATGACATTCTTGAGAAATCAAATGCCAAGTACAAGCAGCGACATGATCAACACCGGGTGCCACACAAGTTTCAGGTGGGCGACAAAGTCTGGTTGCATTTGCAAAAGGAACGCCTTACTGGAGCCTATCGGAAATTGAGACCACTTCGATATGGTCCTTACACCATTACTAAGGCTATGGGAGACAATGCATTTGAGCTCAGCATTCCCCCATTCCTTGGCCTGCACCCAGTGTTCAATGTGGACCGCCTTCGGCCATACTTTCCACCATTGCTAGACACATCCGACATTGCAGAACAGCTCAAACCCACAGAATTAAATCCAGATTGCATGGAACAAGCTGCAACTGATCGGATCATGGACACACAGATCAAGAACACTCGCCAACAGCATATCCAACTGTATCGAGTTGTCAAAGCAGGCCAACTCCTTCAGTAGGGCAAGTGGCTCACCAGGGAACAAGTTCAGCAGAGGTTTCCTCATCTCATGGAGGAGCTCAACGCAATGGGGACCATTGCTTCCTAAGGGGGGAGGAATGATCCAGGTGGATATTGGTGGCCACCTGCCAGGTCCACCTGGACCCCCACCATTGTCTTTCTCAGCATTTTCAGTTTCCTTAATTGTAGCACAGTTTACTATTTTTAGCAGTTTTTCGGGTCCTGAACTTCCGGAGCCGTTTTGAGGCCCTAAACGACGTTTTTTTTGGAATTCTGGGGCGACCGAGCCCTATGTTGCCTCCCAAAGTGGTAGTACTCGGATAGATCTTTCTAACGAGCTATCGTACGCGTCAAACGGAGATCGTATGCCAAAGTTACGACCCCGGGAAATTGATGTACCAATTTACCCAAACGGGGCCCACAATTTGGCGTTTCATCTTCTAGGGTTAGGTTTCGGTATGTGAAGGGTTTTCCATTGTTTCTCAACAATAAATAGGCCTTCGAGCCTCATTGTAATACAGTTCAGAACAGTTCAGAGGCATGTAGCCATCACATCTCTTCTCAGAGATAAGCTACCATCGCCCTAGCTAGTTTATTGCCATTTCTGTTTAAGCATATGTCAGTATTTTCCATTAATGAAATGAAGTATTATTTCCGCTGCATCTTTGTGTATATGGTTATCTCTGTAATTTTTGCGTTCCTGCTTAAATCTGGATCACAGTTTAACTTGTTTACCTGTTTAATCGCCTCTTCCCTTTCCTCTGTTGTTTGTCTCCACTCTGTTTGAAGCTATTGTGCCTTTGGAAGGAAGCTCAGAGTGGTCACTGCTACCAAATTGACCTTGTGCAGATTTTCATTTATGCACTCAATGACATTATTCACTGTTGGTGCTGCCTCTTCCATTGCCTATTCTGCTTCTTTTAACCGAGAATCCCATTTCGCGAATAAAATATCTTTGTGAGATTCGTCGATTCTGGGCATGTCTGCTCTTTTTCCTTCTTCGGATCTCTGCCAGTTTAAGAAGTCTGAGACCTTCTTAAAAATTGAATCATATTCAAGTCACAATTCTACGACTTGATTTGTAATATTATCACTTGTTTCGCAATGGGAATTCCATTGCGAAATCTTCTGGCACAGTAGCTCTTTTTGTTGCAACAGTTGGGAATTGAGAGCAAGTGCTTCTGTGATGAACTCCCCAATTTTTGGGATCATCTTTATGCAATTCTATCATACCCTGTAACTGCTCTTCTTTACTAACCAAATTGCTTTGATGTGCCAATTGCATTTGTTGGAAGTCTTGCTGGAGTTTTGCCAACTGTGTTTCCGCTTGTTGATTGATGCTGACTTGCTGTTCCAAAAACAAAATCCTATCTTCCTTTTCTTTAAGTAATAATTTAACCTCCACTGCTTTATCAATAGTTGCTGAAGCATACACACTTGCGATCTATGGGAGCATAGTTAAATTTTCTGATGCATCTGTAGTGGGGTCCTTCCAAAGAACATCCAGAGGTTCATCCTCGAGAGCGAGCATAACATCTAGTTTTCTTTTCTTTCTTTGCCTTCGGATGACAACTTTATGTTGAGAGCTATAAAACACATCTAGAGGAGGAATTTCCTCTATCCTTAGTACAATCTCAAATGAGGGGGCAACAGGAATGTGCTCCATTTCCTGAGTATTGAGAACCCTTTCTATTACCATTTTTGTGGTTGTTTCTTTTGGATTTGTTGATGGCTCTGTGCCCTATTCCTCTGTACTCAAAATCTTATTAAAGTTCTCCCATTCCCCTTCTAGATCAATTACAAGTGGCTTTGTTGGCTTTGTAAGAGGAGTAGGAACTTCAACTTGTTTTGGGGACAAAGCTTGCTGATCAGGCTTTGTTGTAGATTGAGCTATGTCTTTTATTGATTCCTCGCTTCTGCTATGTTCACTCTTGGATTGATCACCGAACTTTTCAGCTCATTCCTTTTCATAACTTGTCTTGGAATTCTCTTTTGAACCTTCACTTATGCTAACATTGGGAGTAGGCTCCCTTATTGGTTCAATGATAAATTGGTCCAATGGTACCTTTGATAACCTCGGCTTTCTGTAACTGTCAAACTTTTGGATATTTTCTTGGTCAAAAACAATTTGTGTTGTATGTAGGACCTCTCTGAAGGTGTTTTTTTGCAGAAAAACATCATCAAAGGGATCTTCTTCATGAGAAAATACTTGTATTTTAACCATTGTAGTAAAATTATTTACGACACCAAAGGGATCATATTGCCTCCCCGGGAATTTTGGTAGCCGTAAAAATAATGCATTATCAACTTCTTTGAAAGCATGACCTAAGTCATGCAATGAAAATGCTCCTCACACTATAGGAAATTGGGGCAAAATGTCCTTCTTGAAATCTTTCAAAACCTTGCTCATTCCCCCACGCCACAGGTCTGATAGGCTATCTCCCTAGCCAACAGTTTGCCTGGGACGTAAAAACGTAGCACATGGGGTGAAGCAATTGTTGCACAAAAAATTGTCACCATGACTTTCTGCAATCTGTGTGAGTCTATCACCACTCATACTTACCTCCTTTGCAAGTCTTAAGCCTCAGTTCTTCATGTCAAGCCTTGAAAATGAGAGGAAGCCCTTAAAAATCTCTAAAACGCTGGGCCCGCACTTTCTCATAGCATTTCCTGCGGTCCCACACCCACTGGTTATCTCCCCTGCGGACCTGCCCACTCTGTCTCTAAAGGAATTGGTGCAGACCCCTGTAAAAGTAAAAAGGGCGGAAGTTTATTCTTAAAAACTCACTTTCAGTAATTTCTGGAAGCTTCTAGAGGGAATCTTGAGGTGGCAAGTTCGCTCCTTGGTGGTTCATGCATCCCATTATGAAAGGAGCTAACCCCTTGATGTGAGGAACTTATCCCTTTGAAGGAGGAATCTATCCCTTCATTGGTGGCCCTTGTAACTTCCTTCCTCTGCACTATAAAATGAGGCATTAGGCTGGTTACTAGGGAGGTTGAAAGCTGGATATTTTTGAGGGTAAATGCTGTTGGAATTTAGACTTCCTAATTGAGCTTGAGAGGAGAGATTACATACCTTTTGATCCTATTGGGAAGAGTGTGAAGCTTGTCAAAGTAGAGGAGATTCTTGTCTGGATCTTGGGAGGAGCTTGTACAACATCAAGGCACCAAGGTTGTAAAGTTCTTCTTATTTTCAAAGTTAATACAATCAAGTTTATTTTTCTCAATAAGCTGTCTCTTATGGTTTATTTCATGGATTCCTTGATCACCATGATGAATATGATTTATTATATTGGCTATGCAGGTGTTATTTGATGTGTTCTTGTTTGTGTTTGTAGGTTCTTTAAAGGAAACTTGTTCGGACGGTCGAAGCGTGGCTGCCACAAACTAGCGTTGGACTTAAGGTAGGGTCTAAAACACCTCCTGGTTTTATTTATAAATCGCAATATTTAGAGAAAGGTAGATTTGCTTGTTTTGCTTGTCGCTAGATATCAGTTGATACTAGGGAGATCCGTCTTGTCTGCAAGAACGATTTATCCGGCCGACAAAATGGCGACTCCATTGGGGACTTGAATTTTGATTTTTTGCCTTTACTTTTACTTTGACTTGAGAAATTGTTTCTCTATTTCTGGTTTTTTCTTGATGTGTGTGGGATTGGGTAGGTTTTTAGATTGTGAATTGTTTTCTGTTTTTTCACGTTTTTGAGAGAGGACCGCACGTGCTGTTTGTAACACAGTGTGGACATCCCCGCACTGTTTCTTTACTACACAGTGCGGTATCACACTTGGTTATATCGGGGGCCTGCGGACCCTGTCAAAATTTTGAAAAACCTAAATCTTTTTCATCCATTTAAGCTTAGGATTTGTTTATGTTGTTTAGCCTCTGCCCAGATCTGCATATGTCTTGTCAGAAACTTCTTGTGAGTGAATTCTATTGGAATTTTGGTTTTAGGTGATTTTCTAGAAGTTTTGCGTGCTTGGCTTGATTTTCATTTGGCCTTTGTAGTAACTCAGAGATTAGAAGCCTAAGAAACCTCAGCTTCCCTTGTCTTTTTGGTCTTCTTGATGAGTCAGACTAATTTGTGAAATCTGCCTGTGGTGAGAAATTGATCTCTTGTTCTCTTTGCAACGTTTTGAATGAACTTGGTGGAAAGTTTTGAATTTCATTTTTAAAAAAAGAAACATAGCTGCGTGTTTTTTGAGTAATTTGTTATTCTGAACGAATTAGTCCTTAGTTTGCTGATAACTAAGTAAAACATCCTCAAAAAGAAACTTTTCGAGCTTTTACTTCAATTAGGTTTTTAGAAACTTTTAGATTACAAGATAGTTTTTCATAGCTTGGAGTGTTTTCTAGGGATTTTATAATCTCTTTTGGAAGAAGTTGTTTTCTGTAGTTTTTGATTGTTGAAAAAGAAAAGGATTTTTTCGTGAGCATAATTAGTAGTCTCATTTTTTAGTTTATTGAAAAAGACAAAAAAAAAATCTTTTCATTTATATGTTGAAGAAAGATTTGTTTTCAAAGAATTGCATTCTCAACTCTTTCTTTAGCTAGAAATTCATTGAAGAAAAAGGATTGTTTATCATCTTAGGTGCATTTTTAGTGTTTTGGTGATCCGGATTTAAACAAGAACGCAACAAATTACAGAGATAACCATATACACAAGGATGCAGCGGAAATAATACTTCATTTCATTAATGGAAAAATACTGAAATATGCTTACAATCAGAAATAGAAATAAATCAGCTAGGGCGATGGTAGCTTATCTCTGAGAAGAGATGTGATGGCTACATGCCTCTGAACTGTGTTACAATGAGGCTCAAAGGCCTATTTATTGTTGAGAAACAATGGAAAAACCCTTAACATTCCAAAACCTAACCCTAGGAGATAAAACGCCACAATGTGGGCCCCGTTTGGGGTAAATTGGTACATCAACTTCCCGGGGTCGTAACTTTGGCATATGATCTCCGTTTGACGCATACAATAGCTCGTTAGAAAGATCTATCCGAGAACTATCATTGGTGGAACGGGCCACATCGGTCCATTCCATGGACCCATGTTGCCCTCGGATTCCCCAAAAAACTTCGTTTAGGGCCTCAAAACGGCTCCGTAAGTTCAGGACCCGAAAAACTGCTAAAAATAGTAAGTTGTGCTACAATTAAGGAAACTGAAAATGCTGAGAAAGACAATGGTGGGGGTCCAGGTGGACTTGGCAGGTGGCCACCAATATCCACCTGGATCATTCCTCCCCCCTTAGGAAGCAATGGTCCCCATTGCGTTGAGCTCCTCCATGAGATGAGGAAACTTCTGCTGAACTTGTTCCCTGGTGAGCCACTTGCCCTGCTAAAGGAGTTGGCCTGCTTTGACAACTCGATACAGTTGGATATTCTGTTGGCGAGTGTTCTTGATCTGTGTGTCCATGATCCGATCAGTTGCAGCTTGTTCCATGCAATCTGGATTTAATTCTGTGGGTTTGAGCTGTTCTGCAATGTCAGATGTGTCTAGCAATGGTGGAAAGTATGGCCGAAGGCGGTCCACATTGAACACTGGGTGCAGGCCAAGGAATGGGGGAATGTTGAGCTCAAATGCATTGTCTCCCATAGCCTTAGTAATGGTGTAAGGACCATATCGGTGTGGTCTCAATTTCCGATAGGCTCCAGTAAGGCGTTCCTTTTGCAAATGCAACCAGACTTTGTCGCCCACCTGAAACTTGTGTGGCACCCGATGTTGATCATGTCGCTGCTTGTACTTGGCATTTGATTTCTCAAGAATGTCATGGACCTGCTGGCGAATATGTTGGATGCGCTCAATGAAGCTGGTGGCCTTATCTGTTTCGGACTGGACATGAGCTGAATTCATGTGAGTAGCTGCAAGTGGCATGGCCACATCAATGGGGCATAGTGGCTGGAATCCCAAACCCACCTAAAAAGGGCTATGGCCAGTGGAGCTGTGAAGAGCTCGGTTGTAGCTGTGCTGAACATAGGGGAGGCTCTCGTCCCATGTGCGTGGATGCTTTGAGTTATACATGCGCAGAATGTGCACAATCATCCTATTGACAACCTCTGTCTGGCCATCAGTTTGAGGATGGAAGGCTGTGGACTTCGTGAGTTTGGTGTCCAGCATTGACCAGAGACTGGACCAAAATGTGCTGAGAAACCGACTGTCCCGATCTGAGATGATAGACTGTGGGATCCCAAAGTGCACCCACACTCGTTCAAAGAAGAGTTTAGCAGTGGCTTCTGCTGTGATATTCTTCTTGCAGGCCATCATAATGGCCATCTTTGAGAACATGTCGACGACCACAAAAACACAGTCATTTCCATGCTTAGTGGAAGGAAGGCCTGACATGTAATCCATGGAGATGGATTCCCACGGTCGACTAGGGGTAGGCAACGGGGTATAGAGGCCGTGCTTCTTAATGGCCAGTTTGGCAATGGCACAGGCAGTACATGATCGGATGTACTTCCCAACATCCTGTCGAAGATTCGGCCAATAGAAATAATTTTGCAGTACTGCCACTGTTTTCTCGACCCCAAAATGCCCAGCAGCCCGACTGTAGTGTGCTTCCCAAATCATCTTGGCACGCTCGCTTGAAGGAACACAAAGGTGACCGAGGTGGCATAATAAGGCATCCTGGAGGTGAAAATATGCAACATGCCGACCCTCAAAGAGTGTCTGGTATGTGTGGCCGAATTCTGGGTCGCTTTTGTAGAGAAGTGGCCAATCAGAAGTCTCGTGCCCACAAGAGTTGAGCACGGTGGTTAGCGCCATGATCGGTGGTCGACTGAGGCAATCTGCAACATTATTGGTGTTGCCCTTTTTATACTTGATATTCAAGTGAAATTGTTGCAGGTATGTAGACCACTTCTGGTGGCGATCATTCTGCAATTTCCCTTGGGTCTGTATGAACTGCAGAGGTCGATGGTCTGTGTGGATGACCGTTTCCTTCCCCAAAATGTAATGCTTCCATTGTCGGCAGGCCTGTACAATGGAATACATCTCTTTATCATAAGTGGGGTACTTCCGGACTGTGTCTGAAAGTGTTTCACTGTGATATGCCACTGGATGTCCATGTTGAGTAAGGACTGCCCCAATAGCATAGTCAGAGGCATCTGTCTCGACCTCAAATGGTTGTTGTAAATCTGGTAACGCGAGCACTGGTGCTGTGCAGAGGCGATCCTTCAACTCCCTGAATGCCTTCTGTTGAGATTCAGACCAAAATAATTTTGCTTTCGCCCCGCCCTTGGTGACTTGACTCAAGGGCCAAGAAATATGAGAAAACCCCAACACAAACCTGCGGTAGAAGTTGGCAAGACCTAGAAAGCTGCGGAGCTCTGTTAGAGTGGTTGGAGAGGGCCAATCCCGAATGACTTGGATCTTGGCTGGATCGACATGCACCCCCTGTTCATCAATGATGTATCCCAGATACTGAACCTAGGTCATGCCAAAAGTGCATTTCTCCAAATTGGCACATAGCTTGTGTTGCCGCAGTGTTTGGAGAACTTGTCGGATGTGGTGGAGGTGCTCTTCCCAACTCTGGCTGAAGATCAGAATGTCATCCAAGTATACTACTACAAAGGAGTTGGTGAATGGCCGCAAGATGTCATCCATTAGCCTCATAAAGGTTGCAGGAGCATTCGTCAATCCAAACGGCATGACCAACCATTCGAAAAGGCCCTCCTTGGATTTGAAGGCAGTCTTCCACACATCGGAGGGTTCGATTGGTACCTGGTGATATCCTGACTTCAGATCGATCTTGCTGAAATATTTCTCCCCCTTTAGTTGGTCTAGGAGGTCGTCAATCCACGGGATCAGGTACCTATTACGGACAGTGATCTTGTTCAGCGCCCGATAGTCAATACAGAGTCTCCACGTCCCATCCTTCTTCTGTACCAACACGATCGGGCTCCCACAGGGCGACGAACTCGGACGGATGTGACCTTTCTGCAGGAGCTCCTGAATCTGCCTCTTGATTTCATCGTTCTCCAGAACGGAGCACCGATAAATTGGTCCATTGGGTAGCGGCGCACCTGGGGTCAGATCGATGGAGTGCTTGACTTGACAGTGCAGAGGAACCCCTGCCGGGGAGGTGAAGATGTCCTCGTACTCCTCCACAACCTTGTCCATTTGTAGTTGTCGTGCAGAGGGACCCCGTTTGGAGGTCGCGGCCACTGTCTTCTTCTTTCCTTGAGGGCGTATCATCAGGAAAACAAATTTCCTGGTTTTGGAAATGATCTTACTGCATTGTTTCGCAGTAATCAAAGAGATGGCGGCAGGTGGTGCTACCTCTGGTATCCTGAACAACTTATTTCCCAATGTAATAATAACAGCACGGGGCCTTGATTCATACACAGCATGTCGCTTCCACAAGTATGGTTGTCCTAGTAATACATCACAAACTTCAAGGGGAGCAATGTCACACAATACCTCATCCGTGAAGGGCTTGATGTTGTATGGAAGGCGACACTGCTGGCTCACGCGAAGATCTCGTCCTTGGTGAAGCCACCCAATGGTGTATGGTTGTGGATGTGCTGTGGTCGGTAAGCCCAACCGCTTCACGACCTCTGCCGAAATGAGGTTCTTTTGACTCCCGCTATCAACAATGAACTGTATCGGGGAGCCCTTTACCCACATCTGGGAGTGGAAGAGACGCTCCTCCTCCTCTGGATCTTCGGGTTCATTTTTCTGGATCTTTGCGGTAGCAACAGTGGCGCTGGGATCCGCATCAATGATCTGCTTCCCTTTTTCAAACCCCTTATCGGGTTCTGACTCAGAGTCGGAACATGCATCTGATTCTGAAACCTTTAGCTCAGCCACCAGTGACTGCTTGGCCCGACACTCACTTGTGTTGTGAGTGGAGCTCTTATGGAACTCGCACCATTTTCCAGTGTCCTTTCTCGGCTTCGCGGCGCTGTTCTTTGCTTGCAGCTTCGGCTGGTTGTCTTGGGCTGTCCTGCCTTGGCTTTGTCCTTTTTTTTGTGGTTTTGGGGCACCTTTCCCCTACTTTGGATTCACAGATCCAAAGTCTCGCTTCTTTTGTTAAACTTCTGCTCGACCTTGACGGCATATCGGTATGCTGCGCCGAGCGAGGGGATGTTTAGGAATTGTATTTCTTCCTGGATGTACTTGTGTAGGCAGCCACGGTATTTGAGTATCAAATGTTGCTCCGAATCCTTGATACCCAACTTTGTGCGAAGGGTATGGAAAAGATTTGTGAATTCCGGCACGTCTTGGTCCCTTCCCTGCCGCAGCGTGGTCCACTTTATGTATTCATCCTCATAGCTTCCGACAGGGTACTATTGCTCCTTGATGGCATCCCGGAACGAATCCCAGGTGGGTGCGGCTGAAAATAGTGAGCCAGTACTTTCATCCTTCTGCTCGCAGTAGGTTTCCCACCAGTCCTTGACGTGGGGGGCTGCTTTGAGAATAGCAAAAACAATCTTTTCCCGACTCAAAATTCATGAACAGAAAAATAACCCTCTAGCAGATTTAACCATTTATCTATGGCATCTGCGTCTATCTGACCCTCGAATATGGGGATTTCAAAATTAACTTGTACCTTAAAGGGTGTGGCGTTTCCAGAGTAGCTGCTGGAAGCCGATGCGCCACTTCTGGGTAGCCGCTGAAGGATCTGGGCAAAGCTGTCCATCATCGCGTTCCGTTGTCGCTCGAGGGCTTCTTCGAGCAAAATTTTGATGGGATCTCCTGCCCCCTCGTCTTTCTTCTCGTCTGCCGTGGGAGGCTGTCGGGATTTGCGAGGCTGGTCTTGCAAAGGTTCAACCAGTTCAAGCCCTAACTCCTTATATCCCGACCTTGTTGGGGACATGCAAAGAAAAACAGAGAAAAAGCAGACCGCTCTGATACCACTAATCCAGATTTAAACAGGAACG
Organism: Pinus tabuliformis; assembly: GCA_031772625.1. Taxonomy (NCBI): domain Eukaryota; kingdom Viridiplantae; phylum Streptophyta; class Pinopsida; order Pinales; family Pinaceae; genus Pinus; species Pinus tabuliformis. Next base: position 1,259,450,725 of record CM062811.1, read on the forward strand.
TAACAAATTACAGAGATAACCATATACACAAGGATGCAGCGGAAATAATACTTCATTTCATTAATGGAAAAATACTGAAATATGCTTACAATCAGAAATGGAAATAAATCAGCTAGGGCGATGGTAGCTTATCTCTGAGAAGAGATGTGATGGCTACATGCCTCTGAACTGTGTTACAATGAGGATCAAAGGCCTATTTATTGTTGAGAAACAATGGAAAAACCCTTAACATTCCAAAACCTAACCCTAGGAGATGAAACGCCACAATGTGGGCCCCGTTTGGGGTAAATTGGTACATCAACTTCCCGGGGTCGTAACTTTGGCATATGATCTCCATTTGACGCGTACAATAGCTCATTAGAAAGATCTAATCGAGCACTATCATTGTTGGAACGGGCAACATCCATCCATTCCATGGACCCATGTTGCCCCCGGATTCCCTAAAAAACGTCGTTTAGGGCCTCAAAACGGCTCCGGAAGTTCAAGACCCGAAAAACTGCTAAAAATAGTAAGTTGTGCTACAATTAAGGAAACTAAAAATGCTGAGAAAGACAATGGTGGGGGTCCAGGTGGACTTGGCAGGTGGCCACCAATATCCACCTGGATCATTTGGAGTCGAGTCTTCACACCATAAAGTTTCATCTCCATACCTTTTGACTTAAGAAACAACCATAAAAATAACACTTAAAGTAAAATTTGATCTAGCAATCATTTTTATTTCTAGGGCTCTTTATCACCAACATAGCTTAGGCTAGTATCTTGGAGTAGGGAGTAATTAACTCTCCAAGATAGTTAAAACAAACAAGTAGCTATATCTTGTGGTAGGAGATAAATTCCAATTGTTACATCTATGCTCTGGGAATCGCATCTTAAAGGAGTCAAGCACGAGATCATATCTGAACCAGTGGGGTAATCAATCCTTCCTCATTGGGAACGATAGAAGATATACACGTATTAAAAACGGAAAACCTCGGATTGACCATTGTCGAGGAGCCCGAGGTCACTTGTTGGTAAACCTTGGATTATGTCAAGGAGCCTTCAAGGGGATTGAGCTTTGTTACTCTGCCCTTGCGTTTGTATTGGATCGTAGACTGTTCCCCCAGGTATATTTTTTTCTGTTGGTAACCATAGTGACCATAATCTATAGGATTCTTTCCTAAATTGACGGTGGAGGGAAGATCCCACTGTACCTGGAGCAAGCGTCGACTAGACTCACTTGGACTGTCTGGGGGTTCTCTTCACTCAAGATGGTTTAGTGGAGAAAATTGTGCCAGTCTGTTTCATTAAGTAGGTTGTCGGGGTAACTGTTCCAACCACCCTTTCTATATTGAATTCTGTGACGTTGGATTTCATCACCAACTAGTGTTTTCGGTACGGAAAAGTTACTGTTTGTGTGTGGTTTGAACTCCTAGATTTTTTAGGCGTGTGATTCAAATTGTTTGGTTCTTTAGAGACTTTAGGTGGTTTTATTGAGATTTTCTTTGTTTGCATGTGAAGTAATTAAAATATTTAATCGTGGCTGAATTACCGAGACAATCCCGTAGACTTCGGGGGCAACCTCCCGAGTATTCACCAAGTCAGCTGGAAGGGATACGAGCTCCTGTTACTCCTAGTGATAGTAGAGTTGGGTCATCGGAAGAAGGAGAATCTTCTTTAGTTGTTCATCCTAATTATCAAGTTCAAGCAACAGAGTATATTTCTGAACCAATTTCATTTTTCGAAGTTACTGGTAGTGTTTCTTCTACTAGTGAAATAGCCAAAGAACCTGAATTTTCTGAGCCTGAAACTGAACCTGTTGCTACTCCATCCTCAGGATTTGCTTCTCCAACTTCCAGTGGTCCTGGTTCACCCAGGGTAGGAAGAATCATTACCCAAAATCTTCCTTCGAGACTTATTTCTATTTAAGAGCTTGTTAGTCCAGAAGAAGATATAAGTCTCCCTGAAAATCAACAAAATTTAGAACTTAGGGAGCGTGAATCAATTTTCTACAGTCCACCTAGAGGTAGCGCTTGGTACATATCATTGACAAACTTTTTAGAAAATCTGGGTCTTGCTTCTTCACCACCTCGAATTCCATTTCATCCAACACCTAGAGGTTTTTATCCTCCTTTGAATATGTAAAACTAGTCATCCATGTTTTCCCAAACATCGGAAACAGTTTTATTTGGCGGTCCTTCTATTCCTTCTGGGTATCAGTCACTTACTGGTACTTCCTCAGGAGCATCTCCTCAACCCATTAAACATGGGCTATCACCTGGTAATAACAGAACTAAATTATTGAGTGTAGAAGAAATTCTTATGATGTCTGGTACTATTCCAAATCCGCAACCCCAAGGTAGTCAGTTACTGCCTAGGGTGCAGCCGCAAGGTACTTAATTTTCACCTTGGGGGCAACCTCAGGGTACTCAATTTTCATCTGGAGGGCAACCCCAAGGACAGTACATACCTCAGGGTCAACCCCAGACTCAATATATACCTCAAGGTCAACCCTAGTATCAATATGTACCTCAAAGTCAACCCCAATTTCAGTACGTGCCTCAAGGTTATCAACCTCAAGGTCAGTACCCAACCCAAGGTTTCCAAACACCTTCTGGTCAACCATTTGTACAAGGAGCTGGAAATGTACCTTTGAATTATCAACCCTATGCTCAACCCAGTTATGGTCCTCAATATGTTCAACCTACTATGGGTCCATACCCCGGAATGAACATAGTGTGGGATCCATCACAAACTCAACATATTTTGCAACCTAATGTGCAGTTGTCATCTCAATCTGGACAACCTTTGGTTTCTGGTTCAACCCAGCAACCTGTCCAGCCTACTATTCAAACTTTTGCACCTAGTGTAGTTTCTCAGCCTGGGCCTAGTACACCTCGTACTCCGCAACAAACGACTGCTGCAACTACTGCAGCTTCTGTTCAATCTTCCACACCTACTTCTGGAGTATCGGCAGCTTCAGTTTCTACTGTTCTTGCATCAACTCCTCAAGCCTCTTTACCACAGTTAGGACCCACAATTCAGACTTCGGTTCAGATGCCTGTAGGGCAAGCTGGTCCAAGTACGGTTGTCACAAGTCAACCTCAATTTACTTATCAACCGTACCAGGGACAGTACCAATTCGGTCCTGCTGTACAGAACCCAGCCTATCAGTATCAACCGTACCCTGGATATACTTATCACCAACCTCAACAACCTCAGTATGGTCTGGTTAATCCTGGTTTTCCAGGAGGATATAATATCCCAAATGCGATTCCAATTCCAAGTTATCCTGGATATCCTCCTCCTGGGGCTGGTTTGATGACCCAGATTTTTCGTGACCCTAACCGTCAGTTACCGTTTATAGCAACTTTGGACTTGCCTGATTTTTCATGCCTTACGAATGATCCGATTAATTATCTTCCGTTTTGGCCGCCAATGCCGAATAAGTTGCCCAGTGATATCCCAAAGTTTTAAGGTAAATTAGGAGAAGATCCGTCAAACCATGTGATGACTTATCACCTCTGGTGTGCATCTAACTCCATTATAGATGATTCAATTAACTTACGTATTTTTCAATGCACTCTGATTGGTCTTGCGGCCAAGTGGTACATTGAGTTACCATGAGGCTCTTTTTACAATTTTAGTTAGTTAGCTACTTTGTTCTTAACTCATTTTCAGTTGCCTGTCAGATATGACAATGGCACGGAATTATTAACTTCATTAAAATAGTCAACATTCACATATATTTCAGATCATATTCATGAATGGCGACGTCGACGACGTTTAGTGAAAGTTTTTATTTCGGATCAAATCTTAGCAGAATGGTTTGTTAAATCATTATTACCTAAAATCACTAAGGATGTAGCTAAGGCCAGAGTTGTTACTGAAGAGCAAGTAATTGCTCAAGCTCAGTACCTTGACCTCGTTTATACGTAGTCGTGTACTTTACACGAAAAAATCCCCGACCTTCCGTAACAAAATCAAATAACTGCAGCTCCTTCGGGGTCTCATGCCACTGACGGTATGATTGGTTTAGTTAATACCAAAAGTAACAAGAAATCTTCAAAGAATTCTTCTCCTATCATAACTTTACCAGATTCCCCGACAGGAGACTCTTCCGCTGAAATTCCTGCTGATATTCATGTCGTAGAATCATCTATGGCCAAATCAAAATCCGGTGGTAAAAAGAAAGGGAAGAATAAAAAAAAGCAAAATTCGAAAGAGAAATCAGATAAAACAGAATCTACTGACGAGAAATGTAAACCTTGCTATCCTTGTCTCATTTGTGACGAAGAGCATTTTACAAGAGATTGCCCTCATCGCGCTGAGGTTGCCAAAATCGTCAAAGGTTCTCAAATGCCTGCTGTCTTGAAGGATCCTTTCCCTAGTCAAGATAGTAAGATGATTAATTCTTCCTCAAATGCCTCGGAAGAACCCATAATGATGATGTCTCATGTTAGGATTGCGACACGATCGCAAGATTATGGAAGTAAAATTCCTGTTGGTGGTAAGGAAGCATAATCTTCTAACTCAAACCCATCAACTTCAACTCCTGGTTCTGATCCGCTACAGATTGAGAAACCTAACCCAGACTTAGTAATCAAACCGCCTGCTAAAGGTATACTTCAAAAGTCAGCTTTCAATCTGCATGCGAGAGCTGCTCAGAATTATAACATTGTTGAAGATTTAGCTGTTTCCCCTTCAGCAATGTTGGCTTTGGAGGTGCTGCAATCATGTCCAGCACAGTGTAAATTTTTATTGTCGGCTATAGGAGTTATTGATATTTAGGACTCGAACCTTATAATCTTCGATTTAGAAAATAGTACACCTTGCTTACCTCATCAAATGGCTTTCCAGATTCCAGCGTTAGTAAAAAACAGACCTTGCTTTAGGACTGTAATTGATGAGGGAGCTTCAATGTGTATGATGTCGATCCAGTGTTGGAGATCGCTTGGTTCTCCTACACTCAATCAATCCCTGACGATTCTAAAGGCTTTTGATGGCTGTGGGTTCCATCCTTTTGGCATTCTACAGGATTTACCTATAGGGGTTGAAGGCAAAACTGTTAATCTAGATGTGGAAGTGGTTGATGCCCCTCTGGATTACAACCTTCTCTTGGGTCGTAGTTGGTCTTACGCTATGACTACTGTTATTTCATCAGTCTTTCGGCTTATAAAGTTTCCTCATAATGGAAAGATCATAACCATAGACCAGCTTACATACTTTTCATCCGACCCAGCCTCTACTGAAAGTATCCAACATGTCGGCAAAGCAACTATCCCTTATAAGGATGTTGGGGTAGGATTAGTTAAAGATTCTGGTTTACTAGGAACTTTTTCCTTTCCTCCTCCTAACGTATCGCCTTCTTATGCAACTATCAATATGATTTCATCAAACACCATCGCTTTCGATGATCCTTGGGTCGTACCTTCCGATTCTAAGGTGGACTCATTTGGTGATACCATGCCCTTGAGTCCATTTGAAATTGCATACCAGGCTGTACAGTCATTTTCCGACTCTTCTTCAACCGAAATCAATCTAATGAATGTGGTCCATGAAGAATCACTTTCAATATCAAACTCAGATTCAACAACTTTTTCTGAGCTTGTTCATACTGATGAGCAGATTCGTGAAATTTTGTCAGTGGATGATTTACCATGGGAGGATCTTCATCATGGATCTTCGTTCTTACCTGAGATTGATAATTTTGACAATGATTTTTCATCCATTTTTACTACTGATTATGTCAAAGAACTGCAAAATCCACTGCAACATCCTGATTCGGAAATGAATTTGGGAAATATATCTCGAACGGTTCCTATTGATATTTCGGTAAAACCCGGAATTGTTGAAAACATTCATATAGGTGCTTCCTGTACGGACGATGAATTCCGAACTTATAAAGCCCTATTTCAAGAAACCGGTGACGTGTTTGCCTGGTCATACGAAGAAATGCCAGGAATCGATCTAGCAATTGTTGTTCATGAAATCAAAACTTACCCGGATGCTAAACCCGTCTGACAACGTTTGCGTCAGATCCACCCGCGAAAAGCTGCTGCTATTAAAGCAGAAGTTGAGAAATTACTTAAAGCAGGTTTCATTTATCCAATTCCCTTAACGGATTGGATATCGAATATTGTTCCTGTTAACAAAAACCAAGGAACGATAAGAATATGTATTGATTATAGGGATATTAATCGAGCTTGTCCCAAAGACAATTACCCAACTCCCTATATCGATCAAATCATTGATGATTGTGCTGGCAGTGAAATTTTCTCCTTCATGGATGGTTTTTCCGGTTACAATCAAATTAATATACTCCCTGCTGATCAACCCAAAAATGCTTTCATTTGCCCATGGGGGACTTTTGCTTATTTCAAATTACCTTTTGGATTAAAGAACACCAGAGAAACTTTTCAAAGAGCTATTTCTTACGCGTTTCATGACATCAAGCACATTGTGCAACCTTATCTCGATGATTTACCTGCCCATTCATTACGTAGAGCCGATCATCTCACTCATTTACGAGCAATCTTCATGAGATGTAGGCATTATCGAATTAGGTTGAATCCACACAAATGTGTTTTCTGTATAGAAACGGGTCGTTTACTAGGATTTGTTGTTTCGAAAACTAGCATTCATGTCGATCCTTCAAAGGTTGAAGCTACTGTCAAATTGCCTCCTCCTTCGACTCTTCGCCAACTCCAAAGTTTGCAAGGGAAAGCAAACTTTTTATGTTGATTCATTCCTAACTACACCGAGATAACAAAGAGTTTTACCAGGTTGTTGAAACAGAATACTCCATTCTTTATATTAGATATCATTTTTGGGATTCAACTGCATTAGGTAAGTCATTCAAACGTATGACCATTTCCATGAGAGGTAGTCGTAACTGACTAATTTCTCATGATTTTTGAATAGTTCACTTAGCACTCATTGCATCGGGTGATGCTCACAGGGGTGAAGAAGTGGGATTGAAACTAGTGAAATGTGGAGAACGAATCACATAGCATCAATCATCACTTCCGGGGCTTGCACCCGGTAACCAGGACTTCCCAGGAGGTCACCCATCCCAGAACTCCTCTGGCTCAAGCGCGCTTAACTGTGGAGTTTTCCCCACAATCAAGCCCACTTAGCTTGCTACCCCATTTGCAAAACCTTAGCAAGTATTGTGCCTCATGAACCATTCAAGTAGAGATCCCTTGACTCTTTTTGAATTTAAGTATGGGGGATTTACGCAGTGCATTATATTAGATATCATTTTTGGGATTCAACTGCGTTAGGTAAGTCATTCAAACGTATGACCATTTCCATGAGAGGTAGTCGTAACTGACTAATTTCTCATGATTTTTGAATAGTTCACTTAGCACTCATTGCATCGGGTGATGCTCACAGGGGTGAAGAAGTGGGATTGAAACTAGTGAAATGTGGAGAACGAATCACATAGCATCAATCATCACTTCCGGGGCTTGCACCCGGTAACCAGGACTTCCCAGGAGGTCACCCATCCCAGAACTCCTCTGGCTCAAGCGCGCTTAACTGTGGAGTTTTCCCCACAATCAAGCCCACTTAGCTTGCTACCCCATTTGCAAAACCTTAGCAAGTATTGTGCCTCATGAACCATTCAAGTAGAGATCCCTTGACTCTTTTTGAATTTAAGTATGGGGGATTTACGCAGTGCATTATATTAGATATCATTTTTGGGATTCAACTGCGTTAGGTAAGTCATTCAAACGTATGACCATTTCCATGAGAGGTAGTCGTAACTGACTAATTTCTCATGATTTTTGAATAGTTCACTTAGCACTCATTGCATCGGGTGATGCTCACAGGGGTGAAGAAGTGGGATTGAAACTAGTGAAATGTGGAGAACGAATCACATAGCATCAATCATCACTTCCGGGGCTTGCACCCGGTAACCAGGACTTCCCAGGAGGTCACCCATCCCAGAACTCCTCTGGCTCAAGCGCGCTTAACTGTGGAGTTTTCCCCACAATCAAGCCCACTTAGCTTGCTACCCCATTTGCAAAACCTTAGCAAGTATTGTGCCTCATGAACCATTCAAGTAGAGATCCCTTGACTCTTTTTGAATTTAAGTATGGGGGATTTACGCAGTGCATTATATTAGATATCATTTTTGGGATTCAACTGCGTTAGGTAAGTCATTCAAACGTATGACCATTTCCATGAGAGGTAGTCGTAACTGACTAATTTCTCATGATTTTTGAATAGTTCACTTAGCACTCATTGCATCGGGTGATGCTCACAGGGGTGAAGAAGTGGGATTGAAACTAGTGAAATGTGGAGAACGAATCACATAGCATCAATCATCACTTCCGGGGCTTGCACCCAGTAACCAGGACTTCCCACGAGGTCACCCATCCCAGAACTCCTCTGGCTCAAGCGCGCTTAACTGTGGAGTTTTCCCCACAATCAAGCCCACTTAGCTTGCTACCCCATTTGCAAAACCTTAGCAAGTATTGTGCCTCATGAACCATTCAAGTAGAGATCCCTTGACTCTTTTTGAATTTAAGTATGGGGGATTTACGCAGTGCATTATATTAGATATCATTTTTGGGATTCAACTGCGTTAGGTATGTCATTCAAACGTATGACCATTTCCATGAGAGGTAGTCGTAACTGACTAATTTCTTTTGGGATGAGATAGCTGACAAATCTTTTGATGCACTTAAACATGCGTTGACCCATGCACCATTATTGCATCCTCACAACTACAACCAGGATTACTTCTTGTATCTCGTCGCCTCTTATTCCACCATCAGGATGGTGTTAGTTCAGGAAGATGGAATCGGTAGTGAACATGTGATTTACTACCTTAGTCGAACTTTGAATCCGACTAAGTTAAAATATTCACATGTGGAGAAATTGGCCTTGGCAGCTGTTCAAGCTGTCCAAAGATTTCTTCATTACATCTTACTACGCAAAACTACAGTAATTTCTGACTGTAACCCTGTGATCTATATTTTGACAAAATAATTTCTAGGGGGCAAGTATTCCAAATGGATTATTATCTTGTAGGAATTTGACTTGGAATTTGAAAAATCTAAGTCAAAGAAATCTTTAGTTTTCACGGAGTTGATGTGTGACTTCCCGCGTGATGATACTGAAACTGTGGTGGAAGAGCCCATCGCTGACGAATCCTTGTTTCTTATCAGCACTCTTGATCCATGGTATGGAGATATCATAGTTTATCTCCAAACCCAATCGTTTCGGCCTGAAATTTCACGATCTCAGTGATGGAAAATACGTTTCCAATCCCAACAATACAAAATTATTGGAGATACACTCTATCGTCGTGGGGCGGATTCTGTTTTCCGATGCTATTTAACTCATGAAGAAGCTGAAAAGGTTCTAAATGACTGTCACTCCAGAGCATGTGGCGGTCATATGTCTGGGTATGCCACAACCCAAAAGATATTGCGTGCTGGCTATTTCTGGTCGTCTTTGTTTAAAGATTGTATTTACGCGGTCCAAAAATGCCACAATTATCAAATTTTTTATCGAAAGATGCGTGCTCCACCTGCTCCTCTCCACCCTATAATTTCCGTTGGTCCTTTTGCAAAATGGGGTATCAATTTTATTACATGTAACCCTCACTCAGCTGGGGGGCATGCGTATATCATCCTTGCAGTAGATTATTTTACTAAGTGGGCCGAGGCGATGCCTACATTTGCGGCAGACGACAAAACTACAGCGATTTTCATTTTCAATCATATAATTACTAGATTCGGTGTTCCTCAAGAAATTATTACTGATCAAGGGCATCATTTTCGAAACATCATGATGACTGAACTGACAGATCAGCTTGGCCTACGTCACGATAGTTCTACTCCTTATTACCCACAGGCTAATGTTTTGGTTGAAGCCATCAATAAATTTCTAGTCACCATGATCCGACAGATCATTGGTATTCATTGGTCAAATTAGCATAACATGTTATTTTCGGTGCTTTGGGCATATCGAACCTCAGTAAAAACATCAACTGGTTTCACTCCCTTCCAACTGGTTTATGGTTTGGAAGTTCTGTTACCCATTGAATGCGAAATCCCGTCATTGCAAATAGCCATAGAATTACTTCCAGCCACTTCTGAAGAGGATAAGCGTTTGTTTTACTTAGCTCAGCTAGATGATAATTGACGTGATGCTGCATTAGCAATCGAAACTCATGCCAAACGATTGAAAGCTCAGTACGATCGAAATGTTACACCCCGTAATTTTTCATAAGGAGACCTAGTCTTATTATACGATCAAGCAAATGATAAGCTAGGGACTGAAAAATTCGTACCTATGTGGAATGGTCCTTATGTTGTTAAGTGAAAGCTAGAAAAAGGGGCCTATGAATTAGTAGATTTTGACGGTGTCTCTTTAGGTAAGCCCAGAAATGGTCTTTATCTGAAGAGGTATTATGCTTAAATCTGGGTGTGGAGATTTTAGTTAGATTAGTTTTCTTTCTAGCTGGTGTGTTTTAGATTAGAAACATGTGCTTAGTTAGAGAGTGTTTTTCTCATTATTCCTGCTTATCTTGATTTTACTCTTGATATTGCAGATGTCGATGTCTCTTCAAACATACATTGGTTTCGCTGATGGTGCTTGTCGTAATACACGGAACATTTCTTCTGCAGCTTGGGTCATTTATTCACCCTCTGATGAGTTGGTATCTATGCATGGGGTAAGCCTCGGTCAAACAACGAACAACATTGTAGAGTATAGTGCAGTGATTGAGTTAGTATCTGAGTCCATATCATTTGGGATTCGGAGTTTGATTGTGAGGTTAGATTCTGAACTCATTGTATTGCAGCTTAATAGAGTTTATGCCATTAGAAATCCAGTGTTATTAAGATTATTTTTGAGAGTTCGTCTCTTGGAATGTGAATTTGACTATATTGAATATCAGCATATTCCAAGATATTTAAATACATTAGCAGATGCAATTTCTTCTCGAATGTTAAGTAGACATTTGCAATAATCAAATAGTAAATTTAAAAACATTCCATAGCATGTTTTACAAGATAGTCAGTAATAGTGATATAGCATAGCATAGAAGTGTGTCAAATATACATCGTCTTTGATCATAGGTTGAAAAACACCTTATGATCGGCAAAAATGATAGTACAAAAAGCAAAAATGTCATATGAGTCTACAAAAAGTGATCATCCTATCATTGGTGATGATCACGATAAGAAACCATTGCTCGGGCCACCCTACAAAGGAACCTCCTGAAAGGTCTTGGGACCCCAATCACATAGCACTGTAACCTAAGAGGAATATCATATATGCTAGTCTCTGGAATATCTGTTGTCAAATGCTCTAGATGATTCTCCAATTCGGTCAGGGTCTCTGTAGATTCATCCCGTGGGGCCGGTACTGCTGCAGCTGGGTGTCTCCTCTCATAGGGCTGGAGAGTGGCTGGTCGCCGTGGACCCACATCTGCATTTGAAACTTTTTACTATCAGCTTTGGACGATTTTAAAAACAAAAAAAAAAAAAATTAAACTTAGAAAATTTTGAGAATGATTTTACCTGAGTCATCCCACTGCTCTCCTGGTGGAAGAGCCATGTCTGGGTCACCACGATAATCTATCCCAGCATAAGGAAAATCCTGAATGACGAAAAATTGGTTCTCCAACCAATGAAAATACTCAGGAGGAAATCGAACAACCTCTGAACCCTCCTCAGGATGACGGACCGTAACTGCAACCCAACGCATCAGCTTGGGCTCTCGGGGAAGTCCAGCTTCAACGGAAAGATGTTGTGGAACCAACATCGGGACCCTCTCTAGACCAAAGCTCAAAACTAAGAAACCATATCCAAATTTTTTTAGTTGTCCGTTCTTTGCTCTAGTCAGTTGGCCTTTTACATTCGCCAACACAGCTTCGCACTAGTTGAAGATGGTGCCTCGATAACAGTCTACTGCCATACGCATTTGGGATCCTGTAGCTACATGCAGTGTTGCGCTTCCGCAGAGTTTGGTGATAGTAAATGCAATCACTTTGAGTTCAGGACGGGAGATAGTTTTGATATCAATCCCTTTGTCCTTTGTTTGGTCATTACAAAACTCTAGTCGGAGACTATCGACAGACTGGCCACCTGGCCTAGTCCCGAATAGAGACAATCGTTCACCTCTCTTGGGCAAACCAGTTAAGAATTAAATGTCCTCTAGCTCCATTTCGAGCCGGTGGCCACCAATAATGAAGCACTGGTCCTGTATATTCCATCTTTCCACCAGCCACTGCAAAAAGTCTACCTGGGCCCTCATGCCAGGTATGGCCCAGAATTTAAATAGCCTGCATGCCCTCAATGCATCTATTGAGGGTTGATGATTTATTGCGGCTTCATCTACATCTTCGTGCTCCCGTTCCCACCAAATGAGCATTGTGTATATCCTACATTGAAAGAAAAAGCAGATTAGAACATCTTAGTTCAAAGTTTTTGGGCGAAAATTGAAAAATTGAGGTTATAAAACCTATGTTGTGGGGTCTGCACTCTCTAAGTTAGAGACAGTGCGTAGGTTCGCACTCTGCCTAAACAACAGGTGCGGGCCCCTGGCTCTTTCCTTTGTGGAAAAAAGTCAGGGTCTACAAGTTTCGCATGCTGCGCCTGTGGACCCCTGCGAGCTGTCTTTTAAACTAAATTTTTCCAAAAAATCAAAATAGAAACCTAAAAACAAAATTCAAACGGTTGAAATGCAAGATTAAAGTGATGTGGATTACCTAGAGGTGACGGTTTTCGATTCTAACAGATGGATTTTCCGCAATCTTCATGGGAAGTTTCTTACCCAAAAGCTCTTTTTTCTCACTCCAAAGTCAAATGGTAAAAATGAATTTACAAAAGCCCTTTTTATAAGCTTTTTTGAATAAATGAATTTTTGATTTATTTATTTTCCACTTTGAAAAGGTAACTTTTTGATGCATTTTTATTTATTTTAAACAGGTATGAGTAATGTTTGAGTTTTTGTCCCCGGATGCGGGTGTTTAGCGCGATGGGACGGGTAATGGAAGCCAGCCACATGCCGCTCCATGGGCATCACGTGGCCTTCCATGCGAGAGGACGGGGGACGACACACTCCTGGTTTAAATTGAAGGGACGGGGGATAGCAGATATGAATGCCCAAAGCATTGATGCAGTTATGGCGGATGGGAATTCGAGGCGGGTTGGTGACGATGGCGAGCTTATATCCGGTTGGGAGCAAGGAATTATGGTTATGCAGCACTTGGCTGGCCTCTCTGGTGTTGGAGCGGCCCCCTCTCAGGCGGTGGAGTATATTACAGTGCTGGTTCTGGTTTGCGACGGTTCGGCTCATCTGGCAGTTGGCAGGGAGGCTCAAATCATTATGGTGAGGCCCAGACAAAGGATGCTGAGCCGTCGTGGTTCCTCCAGAGGCGGGGGCTCGAGCAGACCTGTGAGAAATGAAATGAGGCACTGCTGCCACTGTAATCTGGTAAGCTCCATTGGAGCCGCTCCCCTGCTCTCAGGCCATCATATGGAAGCAGAGGCTTCCAGCTCGGCCTCCTTGCCAGCCTTCGGCTCCACGATTTTCAACTTCACCAGCTCCACGGCAAATCCGAGAATTAGTGCTCATGTCTCCATTCTGTTCATCGAGAACCCTCCGGAGGTGGATGACCCCATGGATGCTCAGGAGCAGGGGACGCAGGACCACCAGGAGGATGCAGAGCAAGCTCCGACTGCTGAGATGGAGCAGGAAGACAAGAGCCGGGCCAACATTGAAGATACTTCCAAGCAATCCCAGAATGCTCCAACAGCCACCGCTGGGGAAGCGGAAGCGGCCTCGCCTTCCCATGCTGAGCCGGAATACTACGGCTGGTACCCAATTGTGGAGGAGAAACTGAATGAGCAGAGGGAATAATCTCGCCGGCGCCCCTGCTCCACCTGGGCGCAAGCACGCTGCCGTCTCCTGGTTTGTTGTTGTTTCAGTCTATGTTTTTTGTTCTCAGAATGTCAAAGCAGATGGTTTTTTGTATCTCCCCTGCGCGGGACGACCTGAACAGTCCTTTTTGTGTCAATGGTGTTAGTTCTCTCTGTATCCCCTGCGCGGGCTTGTGTGTCGATGGACAGTCTTAGTTTTGTCTCAGTTTTGTCTATGTATGGACAAGAGCAAACGGGTCTAACCTGATGTATTTTGTACTCTGTAAATATTTAATAGAATAGTTTTGTTACCGAGAAAAAAAAATGTTTGAGTTTTTGTGCAAAATTTTGGATTTTTCAGGAGAAATTGATCATTTTCAACAAAAACATTAGAGTCATCTTTAAGCTCTTTTCTGACTCCTAAAAAATGAAAAGATTGCCAAGTCTTCTCTTTTTAAACTCGTTAAAACGGAACTAAAAAGACGGTCCACTTATAGCTCTTTTCTGACCGTATAAACATGAAAAGATTGTCGGACTTTTGTCGTTTCAAGTTCGATATTGGTAATAAAACGACGTGACTTTGATCACTTTTTTACTTTTTCAGATCAGGGCCACTAAATATGAAAAGTACTCCTTGATCGTAATGATCAAGCGGTCCTCTCAAGTATTATTTTATACTTTTTCGGGTTTGGGAGACACAAATTTACGAAAAAGGACAACCATGGAGTTTTCTTAAGTTTTTCTTCAGACTCCCTAAAATTGAAAAACACCGAGTTTCTTCTATACTGGACTCGTTAAATTTTAACAGTAAAGGACCTGTTCAATTACAAACAGGAACGGACCACTCCTTCTTAGGGTTTGAATTTAAACTAAGTTGGACTCATCCGAAGGATGAGCTTATAATCAAGCAAATGTTATCCTCCTCAAGCTTGTCAAAAATAAAGAGGTACTTGCCAAAATGGTGGGGGAAAAGAGAGAAAAATGAACCTGTTTGTCATACTTTGTGTCTCAGAAAAGCATTCAACCACTCTTGAACATGACACTTTTTGTTCACATGGGTTGGGAAATCCTTTGCCTAATAGTTAATCAAACCATATTGAAAGTCTTCAGCTGGTTTCTGGGTATTAGCTTTGGGTCAATTGTCACCAAACCATCTGCAGTGTCGTTATGTGTTCAAGAGGTCAGTGCAAATAAACCATTCATCTACAAAATATCTTTCATCCATCTTGACCATCCCTTAATTAGTCCTTGCAAATATATTTCTTCAAACTTGATCTATGATTTCGTGTTGTGGGCTTGCCTATGACAGATCGCTTTCTATCGACTTCAACTCATTATCTAGAAAGATGATCTAGAAATCGTCAGTACCTTGGAATCTGCATGCCTCAATGGCAGGTTTCTCACCTTCGATGACAGGTTGCATCATTGACCTTCGATCAAAGGATTCCGTGACATGTTCGACATCAACTCATCTATTCGCATTTCATGGATTGTATTGAGTACTTTGAGAGCCATTGACATATTTGGTGGTTTCTCTCACACTTGTTAACAGTTTACATCATTGACTGGTAATCAAGTGGTTTCTACCATGTTCGACGTTGACACATTCATTCACATGGATAGAATCGTACTATTTTGGGAAGTAGAAATCAAGACCCTGGATCTAGTTTCTACCATCCAGGCTGCGAGGAATTTTGTTATTAATTATACAGTGGACTATTCATAAACAGATGGTTGCGTCCATACTGTGTCTACATATGTCTATACTTGTGATGTATTACAAAATCATTCCTGTATCAGAGTAGTTTAGTTAGTTTTCTAGTCAGTTTTGATCTGAGTATGGGAATGCCTACCTCAGCGATGATATGTTCACATATATATATATATATATATATATATATATATATATATATATATATATATATATATATATATATATATATATATATATATATATATTTTATTGAATGTTTTTACAGGTTCCAACCAGGCTCTCCACAGGATGATCCTCGAAATGATAAAGTACTTCACTCTTCTTAGATGAAAAATACTATCCTCATCTATTACAGACTTCTCACTTTAGGGGGAAATCTGTTGCACAAAAAATTGTCACCATGACTTTCTTCAAGCTGTGTGAGTCTATCACCACTCATACTTACCTCCTTTGCAAGTCTTAAGCCTCAGTTCTTCATGTCAAGCCTTGAAAATGAGAGAAAGCCCTTAAAAATCTCTAAAACTCTAGGCCCGCACTTTCTCTTAGCATTTCCTGCAGTCCCGCACCCACTGGTCATGTCCCCTGCAGACCTGCCCACTCTGTCTCTAAAGGAATGGGTGCGGACCCCTGTAAAAGTCAAAAAGGCGGAAGTTTATTCTTAAAGACTCACTTTGAGTAATTTCTGGAATCTTCTAGAGGGAATCTTGAGGTGGCAAGTTCGCTCCTTGGTGGTTCATGCATCCCATTATGAAAGGAGCTAACCCCTTGATGTGAGGAGCTTATCCCTTTGAAGGAGGACTCTATCCCTTCATTGGTGGCCCTTGTAACTTCCTTCCTCTGCACTATAAAATGAGGCATTGGGCTGGTTACTAGGGAGGTTGAAAGCTGAATATTTTTTAGGGTAAATGCTGTTGGAATTTAGACTTCCTAATTGAGCTTGAGAGGAGAGATTACATACCTTTTGATCCTATTGGGAAGAGTGTGAAGCTTGTCAAAGTAGAGGAGATTCTTGTCTGGATCTTGGGAGGAGCTTGTACAACATCAAGGCACCAAGGTTGTAAAGTTCTTCTTATTTTCAAAGTTAATACAATCAAGTTTATTTTTCTCAATAAGTTGTCTCTTATGGTTTATTTCATGGATTCCTTGATCCCCATGATGAATATGATTTATTATATTGGCTATGCAGGTGTTATTTGATGTGTGCTTGTTTGTGTTTGCAGGTTCTTTAAAGGAAACTTGTTTGGACGGTCGAAGCATGGCTACCACAAACTAGCGTTGGATTTAAGGTAGGGTCTAAAACACCTCTTGGTTTTTATTTATAAATCGCAATATTTAGAGAAAGGTAGATTTGCTTGTTTTGCTTGTCGCTAGATATCAGTTGATACTAGGGAGATCGGTCTTGTCTGCAAGAACGATTTATCCGGCCAACAGCAATGCTGCCAAACACTCTGATATACGTGAACAATTCTTCCCCCAACCACCTTGCCACTGAGAGAATATCCACTTCCGCTTCTGGGGAAAGCCATGGGGCATCTCGGTTGTAGAGCATTTTATAAATCGGGAGCATAACTCCGTGACAGATTTTGAAGAAATGTGGGATGAAACTAGAATCCCACAATACTTTGTGATAAACCTGAATGGGAAGTGGATTTTGTACCGTCCACCTCCATCCCATAATAGGAAAATCGGAAACAAAACAAATAGCATCCATAACATAGGCGCTCAAAAAGAATGGAGGGTAAACCCTTGAAGCAAAGCTTCTTTTAGTTTTGTATCCTAAAATTGTAGTGGCCAAATTTTCGGACAAGACTAGAGCCCAATCCGTTATTGTGGCATTGGTAGCCGCATCCAGTATAGGTAACCATTCTAAAGAAAACTTGTTGATGTCTGGTTTCCCAAATAGTCTACATAACATTGCAGCGACAAAACAGTAAGGATAACAAAGAGAGCGAGTGGTGTACACACCATTTTTATCCTTTTTTAGCCTTTCTTCATTGTTTGACTAGTTCTTTGTGCATTCTGCCAAGTCTTCATTCTCCTTGGCGAACTTCTCGACGAATTGCTTGTTGTCACTAGCCTAGGGTTCTGGTAAGTGGTACATATGCCTCAAATTGTTTGAAGTAAATGACCCCATGACTTCTTGGCTGGCCATCTTGAACTGTCTGCCAGATATATCCATGTCATCTATGATCCATTTCACCATGTCAGTGTAGGGAAGTAACTTTGGCCTCGCAGCAATGCGGTGTAGAAACGAGCATGCAAGTTCATTTAGGGATGCTTCAAAAGAGCCGCATCCATTTGCTGTAACTGTAACTTTCATAATTCTTGGTTGTTCGTCCTCCAACAACTGATACATAGCTTCCCACATAGATATCCCTGTGTCCCGATTACAAGTGGTGTCTGTGAATAACGAGGCCATTTCTATCTTCTTAGATGCAGGAGCCTTGCTTTTCTTCTCCATTTCTTCGTGTATTACGCTCTATGTGTTCTTCCTGAAAGTTGCAAACGGAGAGCAAAAATATGATAAAGATGATAGTTAATACAGGAATAATCAATAGAAGGATGAAAATAAGGTGACGGGAGATCTTTAATTCTAAATCACATCAAAAGATATCAACTTGCATCAAATAGTCCTTTACACTGATCCTAATCGTTTTTTAATAAATGACCACTAATGGACCGTTATGCCAGACTTTAATGTTCATAACTTTGCATCGAACGCCGGAAAGTATTGTTCTAGAAATTTGAGCCCTTTCTATTCGCGATAAAAGTGATTTTGCGATTTTCTTCGCAATATCGCAAAACCTGCTACTATTAAAAACCTTTGTTACATGAGATGGTGTGATATACGATTTGCGAGAAGCTATCGCATTTTGCGATATTTGGTAATGTTACATAAAGTAGTGCCGCGGTATTGGAATTTGCGATGCAATGAGGTTGTAAGCTTCATGATCTCACATTCTCGCGGATCACATTTTCAAGGAGTAACTTGTATAAGGGATGTCCGCTGTAACCTTTTGCAATGCAAGAATAATCTTTTCTAAAGTGGGTTTTTATGGTTTACTTAAATATTCAAGATTTTCCGCTATAAAGTTTTTCTTAAGCCTTATGGTCATGTAGTGTTCTTTAATAAGGAAACTCGTATTTTGTGAAGTTTTATGCGCTTGGAGTATGAAAAGGTAATTTCCATGTTTTAGAAAGTTCCACTTTGATATCTCGTTTTATTCTAAAAACAAAAGGCAACATTAAATGCTAAGATTTGATTTTTTTGGAAGGTTCCCCATTTATTAATGTTATTACTAACACTAAAAAAGGGGGGTTGTTGATAGTCACAACAATTGGCGATTCACTTGGAAGAACCAGTTATCTCTGATGGATTTTTTTCGATTTTTCTAAAACTTCCAAAATAGAAATGGTTTTGAAAATGAAACTTCATTGTAGAAATATAAGGTAAATAGTGCTATTTATTAACAACAACATCTTGTTCTAACTATCTTTATTCTGATTATCTTCTTTTTAGAGTTAGTCATTTTACTCACATCAGTCATTACTTGGTTTGTAAAGATGAAAACAAAGACATATCTTTAGATCAGTTTAGGTGTACTCATTTGTCGTAGGTAGAGCCTCTGCTACCAGCAGGCGTTCATAGCCTCGATAGGGTTACCTGTTACCTAGCAATGATCCAGTGTCCTACCTGGGAAGCATGTAGTTTTCAAAGATAAATCCTCATATACACTTATGTCTTTTTCTTTTCTTGTTTCTCTTTTGATTCTTAAAGAAAAATGTCTTGGTTTGGTGGCCAAAATTGACAGTGCCATTCACTCGATTTATAACTTAACTGAACAAGCTGGCTCGTGATGAGACCCACTGTCTTTTGATTGAAACAATCTCAAGCCATTACCCTATTTTGATATGCAGTATGGCAATGTCAGTTAGTTATAATCTTTATGATCATGATAAGGTGGCTCTTGATGAGACCTCTTATTCTTTAAGTCTAGAGTGCATAGGTTGATTATTCTTTTGAATCTCACAATTTCATCAAGTGGGGGGGAAGTCATTGGTTCCTTAAGAATTCTTCCGGACGATAATTGTAGAGTTTAAAAGTATCTTTTCCGCAGAGAATCTTTGTTTTTTTAATGTTACCTTTTGTGATTGATGTAAGGAAAACTTCTTCCTAAGGTTGATTCTAACCAAAACTTGTATAGTTAAAACAAAAGAGCAGGTAAAATTTTCAAAATAATAGCACTTGACCCTATGTTTCAAAAATGGAGATTAATTTTTCTAACCATTCTCTACTTATACAAGCGAAAAAACAAAATTGACATGAGACACTATCCTTTTCATGGAAACCAAAAGTGAACATTCTCAACCTGTTTTATTATCAAAAGAAAAATTAACTTAAAAACTCTAATCTATAGAAAATAGAAGAGATCATCTTCTATGGGAAATATGTCTTTAGGATCTGTCCATTAACAGGTAAAGACTCTCTTTTCCCTACTAAATCTTGTAACATGAAAGTTGATGGACCGATGAGTTCGACAATCTGGAATGGTCCAAGCCACATCCATTGGAATTCAGTATGTTTTCCTTTCTCTTCATGGTCTTTATCCCATTTTAATACTAAGTCTCCAAGTTGAAAATCTTTTCTAGACATCGAGTTTGAATCAAAAGAAGCTTTTACTAATTGTTGATGATGCGTGTGGGTAATTCTGGTTTTTTCTCATTCCTCTTCAAGCTTAAGGATCTGTAATTGTCTTAATTGCAATGATGAGGAGGGGGTTTCTTCAATGAATTGAACTAAGGCTAAAGAAGGAATAGCTAGATTTGTTGGTAGGATCACTTCTTTCCCATAAACTAAATTAAAAGGAGAAGTGCCAATAGAAGTTTTATGATTTATTTGATCTGCCCAAAGCGCGTACATTAAAGAGTTATGCCAGTTTCTATGATTTTGATCAATAGTCCATTTAATGATTCTAATAAGGTTTTTGTTTGTTGATTCATCCAACCGATTTCCTTGCGGATAATAATTAGCAGAATATTTAAGCTTAAAACCTCTTTTGAGTGCAAATTCAGTCATAGCATTACCTGAGAAATATGATGCATTATCAAACATTAAAGCTGAAGGTAAGCTGAACCTGGTGATTATGAATTGATATATAAATTCAATGATACTCTCAGAGTTGGTTGTCTTGAGCGGAACTGCTTCTACCCATTTGGTAAAGTAGTCGGTAGCTGTAAGGATATATTTATGCTGTTTAGAAGAATGAGGAACGATCTCACCTATTATATCTAGTCCCCATTGTTCAAATGGCTGATCAATGTTGACCGGCTGTAATGGCAACGATGGTTTCCTCTGTCTTCCAGTAGCAGTTTGACAAATCTGACATCTTCTTACATAGTTATGTGCATCTTTAAATAAGGTTGGCTTGTAATAACCAACGCGTAAGATTTTGTGTGTTGTCGCATCTCCTGCGTAGTGTCCACCCCCTGGTCCATCATGAAGATCCTGCAATACTTTTTCTACTTTAGATTTCTCAAGGCATCTAAGGAGAACATAATCATAATTCATCCTAAAGAGTACATCATTTACAATTTGATATTGTTTAGCTTTTAACCTTAGGGCTCTTTTCTTTGTGTGATTCAAATGTGGAGGAGCATATCCATTTTTTAAACAGAACATGATATCAACATACCTTGATTCTGTATCGCTTATGCCTACTTCATACACTTGTACTTCAATGTCTAGAGACAACATTCCTGGTATGTGCGATGCTCCGGCCAACATCCTACAAAAACCCTTACCTTTTACAATATTTGCTGGTTTAATTTCAGCATCATATTCTTGCAGGGTTGTGACCCAATTTTCCCTATTTTCGCCCACATCTTTCTATACCAAAAGATTTCTTACCACTGGAAATGGCACTACTATTTTGGTGTGAGTCTTGAGAAGGAAGGGTCTGAAGTGTTTGATTGCTTGGAATACAACATAAGCCTGTTTCTCAACATCAGAGTAATTTAATTCAGCTTCTTGCAAGTTTGAACTGAAGAAGGCAATTGGGGCTTTGGCTTTATCTCGATTTTCTTGTGTGAGTATGGTAGCATACGATTTCTTAGAGTCAAATGTACATAAAGTGAAAGGATCAGAGAAGTTTGGAGTCGCTAGAGATGGGGCATTTATAATCACTTGTTTTATCAAGCCAAATGCTTCATGACCCCATTTGAAGAGAGAGTTTTTCTTTATCATGGCTTGGAGCGGTGACACGATTCTTGAGAAGTTAGGGACAAGAAAAGACTGCATTGTTTTTTTGTTATGGGGTAAAGATATCTCAGAAATTTCTTTAATCCTATCTAGATCAATATGAATTCCAGATTTAGACACTATGAATCCGGGAATATTTCCTTCACTTAACGCAAAAAACCTTTTTTTGGATTAAGTGAGATTCCATATTTTTGACAACGTTGGAAGATTTGTTTTAAGTCTCTGAGATGATTACTACATTTTTTAGAATATATTGTTATGTCATCTAAGTAAATCACCACTGACTTGTTCACTAATCCTTTGAATGCAACGTCCATGGCCCTTTGAAACGTGGCACCGGCATTGATCAACCCAAAAGGCATCTTTTGATACGTGTAAGTGCCCCATTTCGTTCTAAATGTAGTTTTCAATTGATCATCTTGGTGGACCAAGATTTGATTGTACCCTGAAAAGCCATCTAAAAAGGACATCAGTTCAGACCCTGCGACTGATTGTAATATCTATTCCATAGGGGGTAGTGGAAAATTATCCTTTTGGCAAGCTTTATTGAGATTTCGAAAGTCAATACAAATCCGGATATCACCGTTTTTCTTTCAGACTGGGACCAGGTTGGAGACCCATCTGGAATGCCTAATAGGAAAAATAATCTTGGCTTTTAATAATTTGTTCAACTCAGACTTAATCTGGTTTTCCAAATTAGGATGGATTTTCCTCAATTTCTACTGAACAGGCTTTTCATCAGAAATCATAGGAGTCATATGCTAGATAATATAAGTGTCATAGGTTTTAAGATCATTGTAATTCCAGGCAAAGACACTCTTGTATTGTTTCAAAAATTGAATGAAAGCTGATTTTTCCTCAAATGACAAGCCAAGACCTAAGTTAATGTTCTGTGGTTTCATGTCCGTTCCCAGATTCACTAATTCATACCTCAGAGTTGAAATCTGAAGTTTTGAATTGGTGGACCATTTAAATCTGTCTTTTAAGTCATATAGGTCTTCTAGGTTGACTACAGAATTCAGTATCACATTATTGTTGTTTTCCTGTTCCAGTTGTTTGTCATGTTGGTCTTCATCAATTATCTGATTATTGTAAGAGCCCTCTGATGTCAGAAAACTCACAATATCAAGGTCATTGTTGAAAACTCTCTAGTTGGTAATGTTATCAGGAATAGAGGGTCTAAAGATTAATTTGATCTAGAATCTGTCTTGGTTATAGTCTTCTGATGGAATGAGCTTGGAAGCTACATTAGCGAGGAGATTAGCACTAGCATTTTGGAGTCTTGGAATGGATGAAATATTAAATGCTAAAAAGTGTGAAGTCAGGTCTTGTACTAACAATTGATAGTGCTTCAAGTGTCCTCAAAGATAATGTATAGTATTTCTTACCTGTCTAATAACAATCTCATAATCTCCAAATACTTGTAGGTATTTGATATTAAGCTTGATTGCCTTGTACAACCCTTGAACTAAAGCTTCATATTCAACAGTATTGTTTGTGCAATTGAACTCGAGTCTACATGTTAGCATGGTATTTTCTCCTTTTGGACTAACTAATACACAACCTGCTCCTGCTCCATCATTACACTTAGAACCATCAAAAAATAATTTCCAAAACAAAGTTTTATTTACAGTTTTATCTACAAAGTCAATGCATCTAGAAGAGTTTGTTTGCGAGAAAATTTCTATTTGAGATAAAACAAAATTTTTAAAAAATGGTGAAGTATGAGCGTTGAGATTTCCTAAGAAAGAATCAACAGAATAGTTTGCAATTATGTTGTTTATGTACTCTACAAGCTTGTTTTCTCCTTCTAACTCCGTCACTATATACTTTTGGTGTCTTTCTTGTTCAACCTTGATCTAATTTGGTTTTCCATTGTAAGGGAGCCACATATGAGACCAGTCAGTCGCAAAGTAACCGTGAAGTTTTTCTGACCAATCCCTACTGTTGGAGAGGTAAATCCCCTCTACGGATAGAGGCGATCCCTACTAGCCCAGCAAGGGTCTAGCAACAATTAGTCAATGCTGCTATGCATGTTCCTAATTGCAATTAAACAAGAGGTAAAGAGCACCTACTTGGATTCCAGTGCTGTCATTTGATGAAGAGATGCTGCCTTCGCTCCTCCGCTTCGGCTGGTCACAATCCTCCGTGATCCTCGTGAATAGATACCTGCACACATGAAGAGGAAACAAACACAAGCGTGAAATCTAGTAAAAGCAACCATACATCAGTCAGAAAAGATGTAATTCACATTAACCATTGCATAGACAAATGAGAATGGAACAATAATAGCAGTCATCTATTATTAATCAAAACAGAGAAGAGTACAACCAAATGTTCTGACGTCGGTATCCTTCTCAGGAGGGGCCAGTCAGCAAGCGTCTCAAGCATTCACCTTTGGAAATGATTCTCCCAAGACAAGAAACTCTCTCTCACACAAGCAACACAAAACAACCTTCCCTAAGCTATCAATCACTTCCACACTTAGCACACCAAATACCTATAGTAGCAGCAATCTGAGCACTATAAGCTCTACACAATCCAAGCTATTCCAAACTAGCTGCTCATGGTAATGGTGGAGGTTTATATAGGAGAAGGAGTCTCCTAAAAGGGTGGAAGGATGAGCTTATCTTCAAGGGAAGTGGTTGCAAAGGGTCGAACAGACATGCCATAGAAGGGAGTCGATATTCACAAGACCAACAACCAAGTCTGGAGTTATCTGGAAGGCTGGCTGTTGGAACAAATTCGCCAAAACTGGATCAGCGCGGGTGCATAACTGGTCTGGCGCGCTGACGTCACAATGTCATAATGTAAAAGGCCATGTCAGCGCGAGTAAGTACACAGAGGGGCTGCGCTAGTCATGAAATTTCGATCAACGGGGGAAAGGCGTGTGCTTCCGCGCTGGCAGCGCCCTCAGTCTGTTATAAAGCGCCAATCATCGCGGATATTTTACAAACAGACGTGCTGATGGGGAAAACTTTGGAAAAGTGGGTTTTGGGCCAATTCAGAAGGCATGAACTTGATTATTGTGACTTCTTGACACAGTAGGGTGACTGACAGTGACAAATTACTGTGTAACAGATGCCCCCTAAAGCATGAAGACCGAGAGAGTGGGAGGAGTGAAATGCTTTATAACACTTTGCCGAACTGGAACACCACCAGGAAGGACCGAATATCTCTGATAATCAAGTACATGCAGTCTAGGCATGGGCGCAACCATCCAAAAGACATGCGAAAAGGTCTGTGGAATGGAGGCAGCCACCCAGCTAAAGAGACCAGAATAATGATAAGGTATGGTCACAGCCATCCATGAAGACTCAGGTATGGGCGCAACCATCCGTCAGTGAGTCATGTAATGATCATCCACAAAATCGCAACCTGGACTATAACAGAAAGAGATCCAGGGTCTTGCGCTCCGTCCCGATCCGAACAAAGTACAAGTCCAAGCATGTGAATGCATGAGCTGAAGTCGAACATGCATGAACATCGTCTGATTACCAGCCAATGATGAAAACTGTTAACAGACGCGAGAGGTACCACCAATAATGACAATGGTCCTCAAGGTACTATAGGTACAATCCGTGGCGTGTGAATCAATGAGCTGGTGTCGAACACCCACGGAATCATTCGATCGGAGGCCAATGATGTAAACCTTGCGTCGAACATGAAGAACCTGCCATTAGGGCATGCAGGCTCTAAGGCACCTGAAGGGAGTCTCTAAGTCACCTTCCCGGATAATGAGCTGAAGTCGACAGGAAGTGACCTTGATCGAAGGTGGGCCATAATGATTCCCACATCATCGACACGAGACAGAGGTAAAATGATTTGTGTGAGATAGCAGATGAGGTTGTATTATTGCAGAGGTCAACTTCTCTTGAACATACCGGCGGCACGACAGTGGATTTGGCAGTATTTGACATCAAATGAGCAGAGGGTAGGATGACGGTGGCAATGAGCAAATGAGAGGTCAAATAGGATAACCCATACCCACGGAGGTCAATTGTGAAACAACATGAGAAAGTCCCACCCGACACGAATGCAGACCAGTGCCATGTTCAAGAGCGACATACTGCCGACGCAACGATTGCAGTTCCATTTTCCCCACCATTTCTGGCAGGTACCCCAGTTATTTTTGGATGACAAGCTTGACGGGGATAGCATATGCTTGAAGAGTGTCATGTCGACAATGCCCGATGTCATCAAGTGTTTAACGAGCCTGACAAAGGAAAAACTCGACGTCTTTTCTTATTTAGAGAGTCTGAAAAGACAGCGGAAAAGGAGACTCCAGGGGGGTCCTTTTTCGTATAGTTGTGTCTCCCAAGCCCGAAAAAGTATAAAACAATGCTTGGAAGAACTGCCCGACCATTATGATCGAGGAGTACTTTTCGTAAATAGTGCCTTCGACCCGAAAAAGTAAAAAAGCAGTCGGAAACACGTCATTTTAGAGTCGATATCGAGCGCGAAACGACAAACACTCGGCAATCTTTTTAAGTTACACGGTCGAAAAAGAGCTTAAAACGACCACCTCTCGTTCCCTTTAACGAGCTGAAAGGAAGCTCAGCCATCTTTTCTTGTTTCATGTCGGAAAAGAGCTCAAAGACGACATTTTTGGAGACCAAGTGATTTTGAGACCATTACGACGTCACCGACTTTGCGTACCTGCACAATAAAAAATACCTGCATAAATCCGTTCGATATGTTAAAAAAACACATTGAAACATGCATAAGAAGTGCTACATCCATGGTAAAGACATGACAAAACCCACATTTGTAAAATTTATGGCTAATTGAGCCATTTTTACTATAAATAGAGGAGTAAATAGTCATTTTTACCATTGTTACCATATTGAGCCTTTGAGAACGTTGTGAAGCTGAGAAGTTGACAGAGCAAATTCTTCCTTGTGCGGGTACCATTCGTCGAACGGCTTGTTCCAGGTAGGTTCCCCTTGCCATGCGCTCTCCTTTGAGTCCTTTTTTGAGCATTTTAACGGTAGGATTGGCCCAATTGGGCAATTTTTTTAGTCATGGGTGCGCTCTTGATCAGCGCGGGTTTCCCGCTCCGGACCGAACTGACCGATTTAAAAATACACGTACCAACTTTGCGGTCAGCGCGGAAAACCCGTGTTCTTCCGCGCTGACCTGAAGAAAATACAAAGCGCTGCCATGGTCAGCGCGGCTGTTTTAAAAACAGCCGCGCTGGCGCTGTTAAATTTCATTTTTTAAGTTTTGGACGTAAAAATTTTACTGGCCAGCACTCTAATTATTTTTAATGCTCATGCAGGACGCAATGGCCTTTCAGTGGCAAGAGAGGGCTCACGATGTTGAGGATATAGCCGCTTTTGCAAATGCGGATTGCCGAAATGCCATGCGGGCGTGCGGATTCATGAAATTCTTCCTTACTCCACGTCTGAGAGCTCAGCATGATCTTCTTGAGTTCCTGATCAGGGCATGGAACCCGATAGATGGTAAGTTCACCATCCGAGGCAAAGATATCGAGTTCGACCACATGGACATCTATTTTCTGACTGGATTGTCCCGTCGGGGAGAGAGGCCTATCATAGAAGGTTAACATCCCAACGGCGAGACCCTTGACCAGCTCATGGCTCGAGTATGTCCAGAGGCTGTCAAAACGCGGAGTGGGAAGGTAGCGATTCCCACAGTGACGGATATAGTCCTTCGCACCATACTTTTTATGGTAACCCGGGCAGCGGGAAGCTTGGCCAACCATGAGGCCTCGAAGACCCACCTTTTGCTAGCTCTCGAGTGCCTACAGCCTACTGTGTTTGACTGGGCCATAGCAGTGACCAACAACATGAAGAGACAACTCAGCAACTGTCGTCGCGGGGAGACGAAACAGTTTGGCTACGGGTCGCTCTTACTCCCACTCATTCTGGAGCGGGTGCCAGCCATGCGGCTGCAGACTATGGCAGTAGATCCACCTAGAGGTCCGCGGGAGACGAGGGCCACTCGATGGGCGCGCATCATGCCGCGCGGAGGTGGTGGTCGTCCAGCTGCTTGGGGAGTGTTCGTTCGAGAGTGGTTGGACCAGCAGATCATTTTCGTGGAGGACTGGCCATACGCTGGTATGGACTTCTGCAACGATCCTGATATGGTACTGCCCGCGGGAGATCACTGGGATGATGGAGGTATGACACTTGATTTTTGAGTTTTTTAATGTTTTTGATTTTTTTTATGTATATGTCTTGATAAATGTCACGGTGCGCAGATGTGGGACCCGTTAGACCCATCGGCCTAGCCCCAGAGGCACGGAGAGAGGGGCAAGGAGCTGGAGCCCTGGCCTTAGTCCCTCCAGGAGTTGATACTTCAGAGGCGATAGCTCGCAACCTTGAGGGTTTGCTGGAGGGTGTGCCAGACTACCAGGGAGTCGAGGAGGTTCCCATAGAGCACCAGATCCACACAGTGGGGGTGGCACCTAGGGTGCACCGCTTGTTGAGGCGGGTGGCACGAGCAGCTGTGTGCTACAGAGAGCACAACCCAGCACAGTAGTCGCCTAGGTTTCCTTTTGATGTTTTTGAGAGACGTATGTCTCGAATGTATGGAGAACAGTGACTCTTATTTTTGACACATACACTTATTTTTGAGCGCCTTAGTGCGCCACACGATATATATATATATATATATATATATATATATATATATATATATATATATATATATATATATATATATATATATATATACATACCGTTTTTGGATGGATCTTGTTACATGTGATGATGTTTTGTTATGCAAATGTTCAGTACAAATGTGATCTTATGTATGGATTTGCACAACACATGACCCATATATTTTAAAGTTTTTAATGCAAGCTTAAAATCACACACAGCACGCATGCAAACTATGCTTGAGAAAATATTTACATATGTTTTACTCTATTATGCTTTCTATGTCTTCTTGTATGATGTTATCTATTTCGCAAATGTCTGTCTAACACATGATTTGCCAATGCATCAGTCAACGTGTTTAATCGTCTTGGAATATGTTGATATGTGATATAGTCAAAATTCCTTTCTAACAATCTGACACGTAGATACAACCTTAGGATAAGTTGGTCTCTGACGGAATATCGCCCATTGAGTTGATGAACGACAAGCTGGGAGTCCAGGTTTACCATCATTGCATGAATGTCGAGATCAACTGCTTCGGCTAGTAGCTCAATTACGTCACTGTATTCGGCAACATTATTAGTGGTATGACCGAGGCAGACTCCTTGAAGATCTAGCAACTCTCCGTGAGGATCATAGATCGCCCACGCTGCAGAGGACAAATTGCAGGTACTACGGCAGGCGCCATCAGCGAAACCAACATAAGGTGCACTAGACATCTGCACAAGAAGAAGAAAACACAATAAGAGGCAAACACGTCTTCAGACCAAAGCAAATCATGAAATCATGCATACAAAACACACTAAACACACGTATGTATACACTGAGTGCACGAAGTCATGCATAATATTTCTTCAGATATAGCCCGTTGCGGGGCTTGTCAAGAGGGTTTCCTTCGTAATCAATCAACTCGTATGCGCCCGTTTGTAAAACTCTTTTCACGATATAGGGACCTAGCCACATAGATTCGAGTTTTCCTGCCCCCAGCTTATCTTTAGATTGATCATAGAGCAGTACTAGATCTCCCTCAATGAAGGAACGAGGATGAATGTTCTGGTCAAAGTGAGCTTTGACTCTCTTCTTTTGCGCTTCGATAGCCAGAGAGGCTAAACGACGAGTCTCGTCTAACCGTTCTAGGTAAAGAAGTCGTTCCTCCATCGGAGTGGTGTTGGGAAGTAACTCGACAGCTGATTTCAACAAAGGAATCTCACACTCGACGGGAAGGGTAGCTTCCAGCCCATAAACCAACTAAAACGGAGTGAAACCGGTGGCATCCTTTACAGAAGTCCGGTAGGCCCACAAGGCTGGGAAAAGCATCAGATGCCAATCAGACTTGTGCGTGTTGACGGTGCGTTGAAGCATAGTGATCAAAACTTTGTTCACTGCCTCAACTTGTCCGTTGGATTGTGGATAGTACGGTGTCGAACTATCTTGACGCAAGCCTAGTTGGGTCGTTAGCTCTGTCATCATGTGATTACGGAAATGCTTTCCGTGATCCGTGACAATAGCCTGAGGGACTCCGAAACGAGTAATGACATGATTGAATAAAAACTGCACCGCTGTGTAACCGTCTTCGTTCAATGTAGGCATCGCTTCGGCCCACTTGGTGAAATAATCCACGGCAACGATGACGTACCCATGCCCCTCGGCCGAACGAGGGTTACAGGATGTATAATCGATGCCCCATTTGGTAAATGGACCGACGGTGACAACAGGGTGCAGTGGTGCAGCAGGTGCACGCATCTTCTGGTGGTAAACCTGGCATTCGTGACATGCACGTACAACAAGGATGCAATCCTTGAAGATGGAAGGCCAGAAATAACCAGCACGGAGGATCTTCTGGGCGGTAGCATACCCGGACATATGGCCACCACAAGCGCCAGAGTGGCAGTCATTCAACACCTGCTCAGCTTCCTCGAGTGTCAAACATCGGCGGAGAATAGAATCAACGCCGAGGCGGTACATGGTATCGCCCAAAATGCGATAGGGTTGAGCTTGGTGACGAATCCGCCGTCGAGCATCTTTTGACACGTTCGGACGGAAGGAAGACGTCTGCAAGTACACGATAATGTCCCCGTACCACGGGTCGAGGGTGCTGATGAGAAACAGTGTTTCATCCGGGATATGCTCCTCTGAACGAGATGGTGCAGAGTGAGATGGTAAGGAACAGAGCAGTTCAGCAAAGACCAGAGATTTCTTAGACTTGGCTGCAGTGAATTCCAAGTCGAACTCTTGGAGGATCACGATCCACTTCGAGTATTTTCCCCCCAGCAGTTGACGTGACAAAATGTAGGTCATGGGGTTGCAATCAGAGATCACGGTCGTTGTGCGCAACAGGATATAATGGCGGAATCGTTGGATGGCGCAGACAGCTGCCAATGCCAACTTCTCGACATATGCATAGCGAGTTTCCGTATCCAAAAGGTTGCGACTAAGATAATAAACAACGTGCTCGGTGCCGGCATCATCATCCTGCACTAGAACCATGCCGATGGTGGTGTCCGCGGCAGCAAGATAGAGAGTGTAATCACGGTGGTAGTTCGGGGGTCTTAAGAGCGGAGCTGAGACAAGAAGGTCTTTAAGGCGCTCGAAAGATTCCTGGGTGATAGCGTCCCAAGGGAAGGGTGTGTCTCACTTTAACAACGTGTGAAACCCTTAGCCACCTCGGCATAATTCGGGATGAATCGTCTGAGAAAATTAGCTTTACCCTGTAGGCTCTGCAATTTCTGCAAAGAGGCAGGGGGAGGAAGATTCAAAATGGCCTCGACTTTGAGGGGATCCAGACGGATGCCTTCCCGGGAGATGATGAACCCGAGTAGTCGGCCTGATTCTATGCAGAAGACACACTTATGCGGATTGAGTCAAATATGGTGGTGCCGACAGCGGAGAAAGATTTCGCATAGATGAGATGGATGGTCTTGATGTTTGGCTGAATGAGCTGGGAGGTCATCCAGGTAAGGCTGTACGATGTGTCGGATATCGTGAAAAGCATACGACATCGCACGCTGGAAAGTGGCGCCGGCATTTTTGAGACCGAAAGGAAGCTTCTTGTAAGCGAAGGTGCCCCAAGGACAAATGAAAGCTGTCTTATGCTGGTTTGTGGGGGCTATGTTGATTTGGTTATAACCAGAGAAGCCGTCCATAAACGAATAAATTTCACTTCCTGCGCAGTCATCAATAAGCTAATCAATAAAAGGCGTAGGAAAGTTATCTTTTGGACAGGCACGATTAATATCGCGGTAATCAACACAGACCCTGATAGTACCCTATTTTTTATTCACAGGGACAATATTGGACACCCACTCGGTGAGGGGGATGGCGTAGATGAAACCAGCTTGAAGAAGCTTTTCGACTTCAACCTTGATGGCTGCAGCCTTTCGAGGGTGCACTGGGCGTAAACGCTGCCGAACAGGCTTAGCACCGGGATAAGTGGGTATTTCGTGCACCACAATACTAGGGTCAATGCCGGGCATTTCCTCGTAAGACCATGCGAAGACATCACGAAATTCACGAAATAAAGCTGTATAGAGTTGAACTTCCTCAGGAGTGCATGTGACTCCAATGAAAATATTCTCGACAATCCCTGGTTTGACAGAGATGTCGATAGGCTGAGTCTACGTGATGTTACCCATATTTCCCTCCGAAGACACTTGATATAGCTGAACGGGTGTTTGGAGGGGCGGAGATGGGACACATGAAGCAAACCGCTCGAGACATGCGATCATTTCCGAATGTGGAGGGAGAAACGAAGAGCGATGGTGGTGATCTGACCAAGGGAGCTCTTCGAGAGACATAGTCTCTATGATGGCCTCATCGGAGGGAAATGTTTCCTTCAGGGGATCCGAAGTGGCCTCCTCTCCCAGCCAAGGGAAATGATCATATGAATCGGGAACGCTGTTGAGAAAAGCAGGTTCAGGAAGGGGAGCCGATGCAGCGACAATCTCGATGTAGTTGAGCTCGGCAGGACTCAACGACATCATGTCACCCCAAGAGTCTTCCTGATTCAAGGGAGGAAGAACCCATGGATCAGAACGTACTGAAATCATGTTAACAAGGGTGAGATTTGGAGGTGGGAGGGGAAAGACTCCCATTAAGGAGGGATCTTTGAATAGTCCGGCACCCACACTCACTAACGACTTGGAGGTATGCTCCACGAATGGCACATTTCCTTCAGAAGAGGAAGCAAAAAAGGACAGCTGGTCCACCGTGACGATTCTTCCTTGGTGCGGGAAGCGAACGACACGGAACAAGGAGGAAGCCACGACTTGCATGGCGTATGTCCAGCTTCGTCCGAGGAGGAGGTTGTAAGTGAGATTAGCATCAACAAATTCAACCTCTACCTCTACGGTTTTCCCTTCTAAAGAGATAGGCAATTGTGGTAGGATACCATATGGACGAGATTCTCTTCCATCGAAAGCTTCCAGGGTCGTAGGAGACTGGCTCAGAGCAGGAGAACCAATAGCCTTCCAGCAAGCAACTGACATGATGCAGGTTGAGGCACCCTCATCAATGACTGTGCGATGGATCGTTTTTCCATTAATGAGGACCTGTATAAGGAAAGCCACTTGGTGCGGCAGTCTCTGTGTAAAACCCTCGAGATCAAAAGAAATTAAATCCGAATCTACCGGGTCTATGCCACCAATCGCTGATAGCAAGGACTTCCTCTGAGAGGGGCAGCTCTGGAGGACTTCTAACGTGGACATAGCAGACGGAGCCTGAGCTAAGTCCTCGACAATGCTATAGTGCTGAGCAGCACGGGCATTGGGGTTATAAGATGACTTCCTGAGTACACCTTTGGGAGGGGGTCGGGGGATCGTCTCAGTGCTGGGCCGTTCGATGTGAAGGGGACCAGAGCTAGACGGAGGAGCGCTGGAGGGAACCTCCGGCTCTTTCCCGACTGGAGATGGATAATCTTTCGTTCGAGTTGAAACATGGATGGGAATTGTTCCAGCCATGAACACTTGAGAACCGAACGAGGAAGAGGATTGAGAGGGATCTGCCACCATTTGGGTCTGCTGGGAAGGGAAAGGCTCTTTTAGCACAGCAGGAGGCCCCGAAGCATCTTTCAAGAGTCGACTAACCTCGGACTGCCTTGGGCAATCCTTGGTATAGTGATCCTCATCGCAGATGAGACAAGGATACTTAGGTTTCCGTTTAGCTCCTTCCTCGGAAGGAGGCTTAGGAGGGTCCTGCTTGGGATGTCCAGATTTATATTTAGCTTTCCCTTTCTTTTTCCCTTTCGAGGATTTGTCCGCCGCGGTGGACTGGACGGTGTTTACCTCGGAGGTACTCCCAGAAATTGATTGGCCCTGAGGAGCATTTTCGCTAGAGGTGTTCTGTTTCTGCTTCCCAGGGTTTGCGGCCGATTTCTTTGATGATGAATTCACAGAACCAATGACTCCATCAACAGAAGGCTTTGGTGGAGCTTTGGGTTGTCCATGCCTTGGGGCATCTGGCAAATACTCATACAAAGTACCCGACTGAGAATACACTAAGTCAAGGTACTGAGCTCGCGTGATCGCTTGCTCTTCAGTTACACACGCTCCCATTGCGATGTCTTTTGCAATCTTAGGGACAAAGGAAGTCGTGAACCAGTCGGTCAGGAGTTGATCAGGGATCCAAAATCTAATCAAGCGACGACACCTTCTCCATTCATGTATATGATCAGAGATGTGCGTAGCCGTATCCTGTTTGAGAGACGTGAGAAGGTGTGTCCCAGTCTCGTACCGAATGGGTAACTGAAAATGAGTCAAAAAGGCCATAGCCAACGAGTTGAAATCTTGAAACATGTCGTGATTCAGTTCGATGTACCACTTAGCAGCTGAACCAGTGAGAGTCCTCTGAAAGAGGGGTAGCCGGATAGAATCATCAAGCCATGAGTTCGATGAACACCAAAGGTGATAAGTCATTACATGGGCCTGAGGGTCTTCACCAGCTTTGCCATCAAACTTTGGACAATCCCCTGGTATTTTGGTTGGAACTGGTGGCCAATACGGATTATGTAAAATAGGATCATTTGTTAACTTGGACACGTCAGGCAGTTCCAACGTTGCTAAGAATGGTAACTGCGGGTTAAAGGACATTTGCGGCTGCGGATTCGAGGCGACATTAGGGTTCCAACCAGATGGTGGTTGCCCCCACGAACTCTGTCCAGACGGACCTGGCCCGAACGGGCCTGGTGCGTAAGAATTTTGCCCCGATGGACCTGGCCCAAAAGGGCCTGGCGCATAGGGACCTTGTCCGTAGGGGAGCTGTCCATACGGATTTTGGCCATATGCGGACGGTTGTCCCTGTGTCTGCCCCCCAGCTCCCCAAGTATTAGCAACTTTCCCTACAGGTGCACCATACTGATAGTTTTGGTAAGGAGTGACCTGTGGCTGTTGGAAATTTTGATAAGGAGCAAAGTGAGTTTGCCCCTGGGGTTGCTAGTAGCCATATGGTTGCTGGGCCCCATACTGAGCCTGATAGGGAGGTTGCGTCTGGTAGGAAGGTTGAGGCTGTGGCCCACCTTGCATTTGATAACCCGTTTGAGTTTGAGGCCTAGAGTAATGTCCTTGAACTGGCGGGGCTTGGATCATCTGGCCCGAAGGTTGACTTGGTTGGATCTGAGACGGGCCTGGCTGGCCAGCAGGATGAACTTGCTGGGTGCCTGGTTGTCCGTGGACCACCGAGGGTTGTCCTTGCGGAATAGATGACTGAGCCGGCTGAACAGCTGGTCGACCCTGAGGTCGGCCAGTTTGTCCAGATAACCGAATAGGGCAGACATCGGGTCGACCTTGCTGCATAGAAGGTTGGCCCGTCTGCCCCCCAGGGTGCACAGACTGAGCAGAGGGCTGGGCTTGCTGTGTAGCAGGCTGCCCTCCTTGGTGCATAGGCTGAGCAGTGGGTTGGCCTTACTGTATAGCAGGCTGCCCCCCTTTCCCAGAAGGATGGATCGATTGAGCAGTGGGTTGACCCTGCTGAACGTAGGGTTGCCCACCCTACCCAGAAAGATGACTAGACTGGGTGGAAGGTTGGCCCTGCTGTAAGTAGGGTTTCCCCCCCTGCCCAAGAGGATATCCCTGCTGGACTGCTGGTTGATTTTGAGGAGTATAAACTTGCCCAGTTTGTCTAGATGGGTACCCTTGCTGGAAACCGGGTTGGCCTTGTTGAATGTAAGGTTGCCCGGGTTGTCCAGTTGGGTAACCCTGCTGGGTACCAGGTTGCCCTAGATATCCAGTAGGTTGACCTCGATATGAATACGACGGACCTCCAACGGCCGAGGGTTGTCCCTGTGGGCCCCCAGATTGTCCTGGGTAAGGTGGGCCATAAAGTGATTGCCCCTTAGGGGTTTGCACATAGAGTGGCTGGCCTTGATTGGGTGGTCCTTGGGGCTGTCCGGGAGGATTCCGGTGCCCATGAAAAACATGAGTAGCGGGATCATACGTAATATCTAACGGTTCCTAGTTCTCTTTGAAAGGACGATGGGGAAGGACCGAAATGTTCTCGAGGTACTCGCCGTTCGCATCATAATAAAAGAGCAGACCTTCGTAATCTGGGTCCACAATGGGTTTCCCATGAGCATCATACGAACCTGCTCCTGGAATGCCACCAGAAGAGGGACCAGCTTCAGGGTTTGTAGATGAGGACGCTGGTACAGCACTGACGACCGGAGTCGAGCGTGCTACACAAACAGTGGGTCTGGTGGGAACTGAGGTAACAGGCGTATTAAGACCTGAAGTAAGAGGTGTACTAAGAGGTTGCGAAACAAAAGGCCCTGTGGTGGCAATAAGACTAGGATCCCATATAGTCGTAGAAGTAGTTCTAGCGGCTATCCTGTCCCTCACTGATTGATATCGCGGAGGGAGTGGGGAGGAGGCCGGGATCGGAGTTTCAATATCTGTCACCACGGGTGTCTCACCTGTGCTGGAAGATGTCTCATCCATGGGGGAAGTAGACATCGGAGACGACATACCGAAAGGAGTACGGGGGGTAGAGTCGCTGTCAGGCTCCCAGATAGGATTCCAATCTTCTATGTAATCTTCGTCGCCCGGGGCACGTACGTTGATAGGCTGGATACTCGGGACAATGGGAAGAGTATCGCTTACAACTGGTACCTCTGGAGCAACAGAAGATGGAAAACTTTGATCACTTGGACCGGGAGTTGACGGGTCAGCCAGGATGATAAGACCCCTCAGAAAAACTAAAGCAAACTAACAATAAAAACCCTACTCAAAACTATCGCACACAAGATCTAGAACAGGTGAGGTTATCATGGCCGAATTAATTTTAAGACACAAGAACCAAACTTGACCTTTTCATGTTTCGAGAGTCGAGAAAAGGACGAAAAGATGACTCCAGTCTCCTTCGAATGTTTAATGAGCACGAAGTGACAAGACGCTCACAGGCACCTTTTCATTTAGGGAGTCCGAAAAGGATCAAAAGTGACTGCTCTGGAGACTCTAGGTAAAGGGTTTACCAAGTGACCCGTAAAACTGCTTATACACCTCAGCAATCATATGAGAGCCAAGGACTTTTCGTACTGCAGTCAATCTTCCCGAATGTTGTGTTCGGTGCGTTACGGTTCACAAGGCGGCAGACTCGGCTTCCTATGGATAAAGGATAAAAGCCTAGTGGGGTCTCCCTATATACGCGACGGTACGTGGGAGCACAGTCCGTGTTAGACCACTATCGAGTCACAGAAGGAGGAATCACCCAACCATAATGTGAAACAACAGTGACTATGTTTAAAGACGCCGGAAAACGTCTCTAACCTAGACCTCTAGATGTTTGCGTTTAGTTCCAATGCGTTTTTAGGTTAATTCGGTTCATTTTATGGTTAATCTTGAGTTAAGTTTCGATTTCAGGCTCTATCGTATGTTCTCTCACAATTACCTAGATGCAAACTACATGCTAAAGAAAACTGTTTTTTTCGATGAATTCTAACTATGAGAAGGTGAAGAATTTTCAAACAAACAAAATGAAATCAAACAATCAAGAAGCCTAATGCAGCTAAAAGCGAGGAAAGGAAACTTTTCTTTTGAAAATGCGAATCAATGAAATGTTCTTTTCCTTTTCAATTCTCAAAAGCAAAGCTACTAGATTGATTTTCTTTCAATGGCACAAAGCATCTAAATGAATTTGGAGGAACCAGAACACCAAGCAAGTCACTCAGTGGAAGCACACAAAGTTCCCAAAACATTCAACAAAGATTTCCAAATCGAAAGGAAAACCAAGTTCCGCACGAGCTATGTGATCTAAGCTCGGCAAGGCAAGCAAGGATTCAAGCAAGGAGGAAGTGAAAAACGCTCGGAAACACAACCAGAAAAACACTTCAACAATCACTGAACAAGCGTAAAAACAAATCCGAAGTTGGCTGGTCAAACAAGAAAACAAGATCCCGACGGAAGGCTTGACACACACCCGGCCACTAGATGCCCTAGGGCTAGAATGTGAAATCAACGGAAAAAGGCAAACACCAGAGGATAAGAGCTACAACCAGTCAATTAGAGACTCAACACAATCCAGCAACTGCAAAAGTGATGGTGGAAATACAAACCAAGCAACGAAAGCAAAAAGGAAGGTACTCGCAAAACCAAAAACGAGCAAAAACGAAATCCTATGGAATAAGACTTCGCAAACAAGCGGCTCAGAGTTTAGGTAATGAAAAACAAGTCACAAACCAAGTGGAGAGAAGAGGGGAAAGTCACAGCAACAAGTTCAGGAGGTTAATTTGGACAAAAATGAATTCTACAGGATCAGCGCGGGTAGGCTTCAGCAACTCGGCGCTGAAAGGAGGATGCCCGTAGCAACTTTGCGACGTCAGCGCGGAAGGACACGGATAAAGCGCGCTGTCTCAGAAAAACGAGGTCAGCGCGACTATTAATGGTACAGGCGCGATGACAGGGAGATCAAAGAAGCGGGGGTGCGGCGTCGGCGCGGAAGCACACGAATAAAGCGCGCTGTCTCAAAAAACGAGGTCAGCGCGACTGTTAATCGTATAGGCGCGATGACAGAGATAACAAAAAGGCAGGTGCGCGACGTCAGCGCGTCTGTTTTTAATTAAACCGCGCTGAGGGTAAAAATGAGTAGAATCAAAGCAACAAACTCCCAAACGAAAGGCAGAAAGTCTTTTAACAACCAAAACACTTCCCAGATGGACCCAGGAAGACTATAAGCAAAGAAACAATCCCCAAATCTTGAAAAAGAGAACAATCAAATTCAAACACACAGGATGGACACGAGAGACAAAAGGCTGATCCCCAGCGAAGTCGCCAAATTGTTGGAGAGGTAAATCCCCTCTACGGATAGAGGCGATCCCTACTAGCCCAGCAAGGGTCTAGCAACAATCAGTCAATGCTGCTATGCATGTTCCTAATTGCAATTAAACAAGAGGTAAAGAGCACCTACTTGGATTCCAGCGCTGTCGTTTGATGAAGAGATGCTGCCTTCGCTCCTCCGCTTCGGCTGGTCACAATCCTCCGCGATCCTCGCGAATAGATACCTGTACACACGAAGAGGAAACAAACACAAGCGTGAAATCTAGTAAAAGAAACCATACACCAGTCAGAAAAGATGTAATTCACATTAACCATTGCATAGACAAATGAGAATGGAACAATAATAGCAGTCATCTATTATTAATCAAAACAGAGAAGAGTACAACCAAATGTTCTGACGTCGGTATCCTTCTCAGGAGGGGCCAGTCAGCAAGCGTCTCAAGCATTCACCCTTGGAAATGATTCTCCCAAGACAAGAAACTCTCTCTCACACAAGCAACACAAAACAACCTTCCCTAAGCTATCAATCACTTCCACACTTAGCACTCCAAATACCTATAGTAGCAGCAATCTGAGCACTATAAGCTCTACACAATCCAAGCTATTCCATACTAGCTGCTTATGGTAATGGTGGAGGTTTATATAGGAGAAGGAGTCTCCTAAAAGCGTGGAAGGATGAGCTTATCTTCAAGGGAAGTGGTTGCAAAGGGTCGAACAGACATGCCATAGAAGGGAGTCGATATTCACAAGACCAACAACCAAGTCTGGAGTTATCTGGAAGGCTGGCTGTTGGAACAAATTCGCCAAAACTGGATCAGCGCGGGTGCATAACTGGTCTGGCGCGCTGACGTCGCAATGTCATAATGTAAAAGGCCATGTCAGCGCGGGTAAGTACACAGAGGGGCTGCGCTGGTCATGAAATTTCGATCAGCGCGGGAAAGGCGTGTGCTTCCGCGCTGGCAGCGCCCTCAGTCTGTTATAAAGTGCCAGTCATCGCGGATATTTTACAAACAGACGCGCTGATGGGGAAAACTTTGGAAAAGTGGGTTTTGGGCCAATTCAGAAGGCATGAACTTGATTATTGTGACTTCTTGACACAGTAGGGTGACTGACAGTGACAAATTACTGTGTAACACCTACTAAGGATCAGCCCATAAAATTCAGGGATATCTGCGACAAGTATATCAATAATCTGACATACCTTTGGGTTTGATGAAAGCCTTATGGTCACTTGATTAAGTTCACCGATAACCTCTACTTGATGTTGGAAATAATACTGAGAGGGGGGTGAATCAGTATTATCAAATCAATATAAATTTTTCATTTCATACTCAGATTCATATACGCTACTTCAATTAAGGGAACCCGCGTGTACACACAACTGTGTTTAATGCAACTAGCGTATATATAGTAAACTTATGATTCATTTAATCCTTCATATGTTGATCTTCAATTAGTGCATCATAACTTCATTAGTTATATAAGCAGTAAACAAGTGCAGTTAAACATAACAGATCATCACACATAAGAAACACACATGAACACCAAGATGTAAGGTGGAAACCCAATGCAGGACAAAAACCACTTGCTGCTGTTTTATTTAAGATAAGAAAAACATGTTTACAATATTGTACTAGTGCAGACTCATACCAGTACGTAGGCACCCACCTATAGAAGGGTACAACCTTCTCTTGTTCTCCAGCTACTGCTGGAAGGGAGCTACAACCCCCTAGCTCTTGTACTAGTTGATATATTTACTAGTACGCAGGTGCCGGCCTACAGAAGGCTGTGACCTTCTCTTTTCTTCCACAGACCACGTTTCATAAATTTTCATACTGGATCCATCAATACAAAATCAATCACCACTGCAATACAACCATCAACTATATCTGCATCATCAATCTCTGAATCACCCAACAACGGAATCATTGAAACCTGTCATCAAAACACAGTCACCAGAACACAGAGCAGAACCCAAAACTCTGCAACAACCACTAGAACCAACAACAACCTCAAATCAAATCTCATAGTGTATACACTACTCTGATGAACCAAACCCGTGTGTATACGTGCTTTTACCGAAGCGAACCCGCATACAGATTTGCAAATATTTACTCATAACTTTGCAGCTACCCCAGACATCAGACATACCCAGATCATCATATATAAAGGATAAGACATACGTCAATATATAGATCTGAACTATTCATACCATATAAACATATTTCATTTTAGTCTTCATGATCCTGGTTCATCATCCTTCATTCGCCACATAGGTGCATCCTTAGAAAAGCATCACAAACCCATAACCTGCATGCTGGATCTCACACTTCATCAGATATTCATCACTTGCACACTTGCACTTTGGCCTAATGATATTCTCCTCCTTATATAGTTTTAGGCCTCTCTTAATACCATGGTCCAAAACCACATAGGACCAATACCTGGGGTCAATACCTCATACCAAATACCATGGACCAATACCAAAATACCATGGACCAAAACTTAGTTTTCCAACATGTACGCACCTTTCCTTCTGTGAAAGTCTGTGTGTACGTTATACACGCCTTTGTATATAGTGAACCTGCATGTATACGTGACTTGGTATATAGTGAACCTGTGTGTATACGCGACTTGGTATATATTGAACCTGCGTATACCATTTCGTATACATGACTTGGTATACAGTGAACCTGCGTGTATACATGGCTTGGTATGTAGTGAACTTGCATATACCTTTCTTTCTTCATTATTGTTGTTTACCTGCTATACTGTGATCTTTCATCTGAGAGAGTTTCCATCAAATACAACACCTGTATCATACCTATATCATAATGCCAACACTTGAGACCGATCCAACTGTACTATTCACACTGTGGATTTCTGAGGTTGGACATTTAACTTTGCACAAACTGTTTTAGGCAAAATGTTAGATGAGGCATCGGAATCTACCAAACACTTATGCAAATTTTTATTGAAAACTTCGAAGGTAAGGAGAAATGGTAGAATATGGGACTTTGATCTTCCCCCAATCAAAGCAATATCAGTTGAGTCAATTTTATTCGAAATGCTAGTCGGAGGTCTTCCCATTTCATGAGTAGCTTGTGAAATTACAACGGCAGGAAGAGGCATAATAGGTACTGCATTTAGTTCTTTCAAGAGAAATTTCTGCTGATGTTTTAATTTTCTAAGCTCGTGAAAAGTAATGTTTTCGCTAGTTTTCTTCATATCTTCAACAATGTTATATTCCATTTCATATTGAATGATAAGCATTTTAGATGGATTTGTTGAATTAGATTGAACTAGGCTTGTCTGAGTAGCTTTTGGTGAGGATTTCTTACCTGCAATTTCATCCTTAGGAGTTGGGCTTGGGTTTTTTTGTTTAGAACTGGATTGTGGAGGATCAAGTTGATTTCTACTTCTAGTAGAGGTAATGCATCTTGATCTTCTTCATCTGGAAGAATGAAGTCCCATATTCCTTGTAGTTCCACGACTTCATCATCATTGGTTTGTTCTTCATTTGAAACTTCTTCTTCTTATCCTTCTGATTCTGCGTTTGTTATAGAATTTGGTGGTTTAGGATCAGTTGAAGGATTTCTTCTAAAGGGTTTAAAAGGTTTCTTGGAAGAGGTTTCTGCTACTTGTTTCTTTATATCGACCATTTCGTTAGACATGGTCTTTAAGACTTTCTGTAACCCTTCCAGGTCAAATGGGTCCTTCGGCTGCTTTTTCTTAGGATCATCTCTAAAAGACACTTTTTTAGACTTTCTTTCATCTACAACGTTTTTCTCTTCTACGGCTAGGATACATTTATCTACAACTATCGCCTCTTTCATAATCTCTGCTAACATTGGCTTGGAAGCCCTATCTACAAAGATGCTGAGTTGGAAGGCAAAGCATAAATGTACCATTCATTTTGGACTTCATTATTAGGCTTCGATGCTGCTGGTATTTTGTTTAATAATTTGTGGAAGTGAGAATTGAAATCCTTAATTGGTTCTCTTGGTTCAGATTTTAAATTGGAGAGGTCAATTATTAAGGTTGTTGTAGATCGATCATCTCCAAATTTCATTAAAAATTGATCTTGGAATGTATCCCAATTATTAATGGAGCCCAATGGTAATGAAAAATACCAAGATCCAGCTACTCCTTGTAAGGTATAAGGGAATAATCTTACAACTACATCCTCTTTTGTTACTCCATTCAAATTAATAGACAACATGAAATTATTTATGTGTTCCTTAGCTGATAGGCCATTGTCAGGATTGAACTTGGGGAGCCATTTTTCAGGATGAGCTGGTAGTTGCGATAAAGGTGTAGGCATGGCAACAACTCCTGGATTGGCCCATGGCCTTGTTGGTGGATTCCCTACCATTGATGGAGTATGGGTAGGAGGAGGTGTGTTAGTAGTTGAAGGTGGTTGGGTAGAGGAAGATGTTGATCTTGTACCTGTGTGAACCATGATCTGGAGTTGAGGGATGGATGAATGACCTTGTGATGATATGGATGGGATGGTAGATGAAAATGATGATAGAACCTAACTCTGAGATTCTGCTGTTGTTTTCCTAGCTTTCTTATGACTCGGTAAAGGAAACTCAACTGGTGGGATTCCTAGCTTTTCGCTTTGTGCTCTAGTCAGTCGTTGAGACGGGGTCAGATGAGAAGTGACACTACCCTGGGAAAACTCAAATTCTTCTTGAGGTAAATAAATTCCCTATAACTTATGAATTAAAGTTTGTAACTCAGGGGGATCTGAAGAAGAATGATATGGCT
The DNA here is from genome assembly GCA_031772625.1 of Pinus tabuliformis. Lineage (NCBI taxonomy): Eukaryota > Viridiplantae > Streptophyta > Pinopsida > Pinales > Pinaceae > Pinus > Pinus tabuliformis. Next base: position 1,259,494,218 of record CM062811.1, read on the forward strand.
TGTTTGGGATTTCAGTAATGTGCTCTGTATTTTTCTTTTCAACTTCTGGTTCAGTAATGGAAGATTTGGAATGCGAACAAGAAGTTGAGGGTGATGGTGAGGGAGTTTTACTCTTAGAATGGCATGAAGTTGAAGATTTACTTACCATTCACAGTCAGACCCTCCTTCTAGTGCCAAGTATGTTGAAGGCTCGAAAATCGAGTCTCCAACAAGGGGGATAACCACCTAGTCCGAACCTTAATGCAACTCCTTTTCCGTTTGGAATAGTGGCTCCGACTAGGGATGATGGGACCAGTTTCCCAATCTGTTTATGATGGGTGTGCTAACGGGATAATGTTTTTCTTTTTGGAGTTTTATTGGGTGAATACTTGTTCTAAATCTATTCTCTCTTCTAACTATCATATGCAATCTATCGTAATTAAAGAAAACATCTAACTCTGAAACTATCCCGGGAGTAACGTTTACTTATGCGATCTAAAATAATTTTTAAAAGTAATTGATAATGAAAATCATTCAATCACAATGAGAATAGAATCCTTTTAAAAATGATTGTTTCGTATAAAAAGTTAGCCGAAACAATTATGAGAAATATATCGCATAAGAGTCATTTACATATTCATCATAAAGAGTAAGTCATCACCATACAGAAGTGCAATAATGATAACTAAACATTTCAAACTTTCATATCTAAATAACTGAAAATGACTTATCGCTTGACACATAAGTAAAAAGTATTAGCAAATAAAAATACAATTTGTAATATGTTCTAGTCATGAGCTGTAGCAATATCGATCTATCTTCAAATCACTTAACATCCACTAAGAGTACAAAAGTGCAATTCAGTCGCAGATATCAAACTCATATAGAAAATAAATCTCATTCCATTCATTTTATCAAAACCTCCTCAGTGGGGGGAAAAATGCACGTTCTGAAGAATTGTTTTTGATAAAACTCTGGACCCCTCTCTAAATGCATGAGAGGGGTTTAAATACTACTCTATGAAATCTAAAAATAAATATTACAAAAATAGATGAGGAGGTTTAAACAACCTTCCTCATTTTAAGAAAAAATAAACTAAAACAAAAATAAACTGTATCTATGATAAATCCTGCATCTGATCCTTTAGATCACAAATATCCAGCATCGGTTTCAAGAGGGTTGGTTGGCTGACTTCAGCTTTTAAATGTCCTGCAAATACGGCGTTGGAAAGAGTTGGCACTATCTTCTCGATAGAAGTTATGAGGCACTTCAGGGTCATCCATTGGCTATGTGGCTTTACCAGGTATTGCCAGTATGTTTCCCAGTTTAACCTGTTTACCTGTTTAATCGCCTCTGCCCTTTCCTCTGCTATTTGTCTCCACTCTGTTTGAAGCTGTTGTGCCTTTGGAAGGAAGCCCAGAGTGGTCTTTGCTACCAAATTGGCCTTGTGCAGATTTTCATTTATGCACTCAATGACACTGTTCGCTGCTGCTACTGCCTCTTCCATTACCTGTTCTACTTCTTTTAACCGAGAATCCCATTTCGTAAATAAAATCTCTTTGTTCGATTCATCGATTCTAGGCATGTCTACTCTTTTTCCTTCTTTGGATCTCTGCCAGTTCAAGAAGTCTGATACCTTCTTAAAAATTGAATAATATTAAAGTCACAATTCTACAACTTGATTTGTAATATTATCACTTGTTTTGCAATGGGAATTCCATTGTGAAATCTTCTGGCACAGTAGCTATTTTTGTTGCAACAGCTGGGAATTGAGAGCAAGTGCTTTTGTGATGAACTCCCCAATTTTGGGATCCTCTTTATGCAATTCTATCATACCCTGTAACTGCTCTTCTTTACTAACCAAACTACTTTGATGTGCCAATTGCATTTTTTTGAAGTGTTGTTGGAGTTTTTCCAACTGTGTTTCCACTTGTTGATTGATGCTGACTTGCTGTTCCAAAAACAAAATCCTATCTTCCTTTTCTTTAAGTAATAATTTAACCTTCACCGCTTTATCAATAGTTGCCGAAGTGTACGCACTTGCGATCTATGAGAGCATAGTTAGATTTTTTGATGCATCTATAGTGGGGTCTTTCCAAAGAACATCCAGAGGTTCATCCTCGGGAGCAAGCACAACATCCAGTTTTCTTTTCTTTCTTTACCTTCGGATGACAGCCTTATGTTGAGGGCTATACAACATATCTAGAGGAGGAATTTCCTCTATCCTTAGTACAATATCAGACAAGGGGGCAACAGGAATATGCTCCATTTCCTGAGTATTGACAGCCCTTTCTATTACCATTTCTGTGGTTGTTTCTTTTGGATTTGTTGATGGCTCTATGCCCTATTCCTCTGTACTCAGAATCTTATTAAAATTCTCCCATTCCCCTTCTAGATCAATTACAAGTGGCTTTGTTGGCTTTGTAAGAGGAGTGGGAACTTCAGCCTGTTTTGGGGACGAAGCCTGCTGATCAGGATTTGCTGTAGATTGAGCTGTGCCTTTTATTGAGTCCTCGCTTCTGCTGTGTTCACTCTCAGATTGATCACCGGACTTTTCAGCTGATTCCTTTTCAAAACTTGTCTTGGACTTCTCTTTTGAACCTTCACTTATGCTAACACTGGGAGTAGGCTCCCTTATTGGTTCGATGAGAAATTGGTCCAATGGGACCTTTGATAACCTCTGCTTTCTCTAATTGTCAAACTTTTGGAGATTTTCTTGGTAAAAAACAATTTGTGTTGTATGCAAGACCTCTCTGAAGGTGTTTTTCTGCAGAAAAACATCATCAAGGGGATCTTATTCATGAAAAAATACTTTTATTTTAAGCATTGTAGTAAAATTATTTACAACACCAAAGGGGTCATATTGCCTTCCCGAAAACTTTGGTAGCTGTAAACATAATGCATTATCAACTTCTTTGAAAGCATGACCTAAGTCATGCAATGCAAATGCTCCACATCTATAGGAAATTGGGAACAAATGGCCTTCTTGGAATCTTTCAGAACCTTGCTCATTCCCCCCATGCCGCAGGTCTCATTGGCTATCTCCCTAGCCAACAGTTTGCTTGGGACGTAAAAAGGTAGCACATGGGGTGACACAATGACACTCTGATATACGTGAACAATTCTTCCCCAAACCACCTTGCCACTGAGAGAATATCTACTTCCGCTTCTGGGGAAAACCTTGGGGCATCTCGGTTGTAGAGCATTTTATAAATTGGGAGCATAACTCCGTGAAAGATTTTGAAGAAATGTGGGATGAAATTAGAATCCCACAATACTTTGTGATAAAACTGAATGGGAAGTGGATTTTGTACTGTCCACCTCCACCCCATAATAGCAAAATCAGAAATAAAACAAATAGCATCCATAACATAGGCGCTCAAAAAGAATGGAGGGTAAACCCTCGAAGCAAAGCTTCTTTTAGTTCTGTATCCTAAAATTGAAGTGGCTAAATTTTCAGACAGGATTATAGCCCAACCCATTATTGTGGCATTGGTAGCTGCATCCAGTAGAGGTAACCATTCTAAATAAAACTTGTTGATGTCTAGTTTCCCGAAGTCTACATAACATTGCAGTGGCAAAATAGTAAGGAGAACAAAGAGAGCCAATGGTGTACACACCATTTTTATCCTTTTTTAGCCTTTCCTCATTGTTTGACCAGTTCTTTGTGCATTCTGCCAAGTCTTCATTCTCCTTAGCGAACTTCTCGACGAATTACTTGTTGTAGCTGGCCTGGGGTTCTAGTAAGTGGTACATATACCTCAAATTGTTTGAAGTAAATGACCCCATGACTTCTTGGTTGGCCACCTTGAACTATTTGTCAGATATATTTGTGTCATCTATAATCCATTTCACCATGTCAGTGTAGGGGAGTAACTTCCGCCTCGCAGCAATGCGCTGTAGAAACGAGCATGCAAGTTCATTTAGGGATGCTTCAGAAGAGCCGCGTCCATCTGCTGTAACTATAACTTCCATAATTCTTGGTTGTTCATCCTCCAACAACTGATACATAGCTTCCCACGTAGATATCTCCGTGTCCTATTTATAGGTGGTGTCTGTGAATAATGGGGCCATTTCTATCTTCCCAGATGTAGAAGCCTTGCTTTTCTTCCCCATTTCTTTGTGTATTACGCTCTGTGTGTTCTTCCTGAAAGTTGCAAACAGAGAAAAAAATATGATAAAGATGATAGTTAATATAGGAATAATCAATAGAAGGACAAAAATAAGGCAACGAGAGATCTTTAATTCTGAATCACATCAAAAGATATCAACTTGCGTCAAATATTCCTTTACACTGATCCTAATCATTTTTTTATAAATGACCACTAATAGACCGTTATGCCAGACTTTAATGTTCATAACTTCGCATCAAACGCCAAAAAGTATTGTCCTAGAACTCTGAGCCCTTTCTATTTGCGATGAAAGCGATTTTTCGATTTGCTTCCCAATATCGCTTATCGTTATATCACAAAACCTACTGCTATTAAAAACCTTTGTTACATGAGCTGGTGCGATATGCGATTTGCGAGAAGCTACCGCATTTCGTGATATTTGGTTATGTTACATAAAGTAGCGTCGCGGTATTGGAATTTGTGATGTGATGAGGTTGTAAGCTTCATGATCTCGCATTCTCGCGGATCACATTTTCAAGGAGTAACTTGTATAAGGGATGTTCGTTGTAACATTTTGCGATGCGAGATTAATCTTTTCTAAAGCGGGTTTTTATGGTTTACTTAAATATTCAAGATTTTCCACTATAAAGTTTTTCTTAAGCCTTATGGTCATGTAGCGTTCTTTAATAAGGAAACTTGTATTTTGTGAAGTTTTATGTGCTTGGAGTATGAAAGGTAATTTCCATGTTTTAGCAAGTTCCACTTTGATATCTCATTTTATTCTAAAAACTAAAGGCAACATTAAATGCTAAGATTTGATTTTTTTGGAAGGGTCCCCATTTATTAATGTTATTACTAACACTAAAAAAAAGGGGGGGTTTTTGATAGTCAAAACACATGGATAGCCCCAATAATTGAATTTTTAAGGCCTCTTCCCTCTAGTATCAAACCAAACCAAAACACACTATTCTCCCTCAAACATACACTAGAAAGCTACAAGCTATAGATGTCTTGCTGATCATTCAAATTCCAAAAGCTCCAAATAGCTTTTGCTTGGGAAAAAGAGAGGTTTATATAGCTTGGATGGATGGGAGATGGTTCCTCTCATCATGGGAGAAGGTCTTATCTCTTGAGTTTGTTCCATCCTAATAGGGGAAAGGAGCCCAAATTGACTTCCTCGGCTCCATCCAGCCCACCCATCTACTAGACTTTCGTTACGAAGCTTCTAGAGCTGGAAGCTTTGACTCCATATTTAAAAACTTTCCAAAAGAGGATTGGCGCAACTGAAAAAGGGCTCAGTCACTCTGGTCGGCGCTAGTGCTGGTTTTAATCTCTGCAAATCGGTGTGAGGAGGACACTTGTCAATAGTGCTGGTCTTGTTAACTAGGGTAAAAGGAAGATTTTTGGGAAATGATGCAAAAGGGAATTGTTCTGCCCATGAAGAGGGACATACGGGGAGTTTTTTCATGATGGGAAAGCATGTAGGGCTCACTGTAGAGGTCCTCCAAGATCATGAACGGGGAGTACAAGGATAGTGACAAAATGTTGTGTAACATGGAGTGTGCACGCAACATGTTAAAAGGTAAGAACCTCTCTAATGGTTTTTGTGCAGAAGCAATAAATACTACAATGTATTTAAAGAATAGGAGTCTGACAAAAAGTATTGATTTTAAGACTCCATTCGAAGCTTTATTAGGTTTTAAGCCTGAAGTTAATCATTTAAGAGTTTTTGGCTCGAAAATTTTTGCTCATGTTCCAAAAGAGGATAAGAAGAAACTGGATTCAAAGGCCATTAAATGCATTTTCATAGGGTATTGTACAGAGTTTAAAGCATATAAATTGTTTAATACCTCTACTCACAAAGTGTTTGCGAGTAGAGATGTAGTATTCCATGAGTAGGTTGATGATGGAAACTGTGATAAAGGCAATGAAGAGTGGCACATGCCTTTGCTGGTTGAATATGGAAGTGATGAAACAAGGGATAGCCATAAGCAGAAGAAAAAACAAAAGGAAGAATCAAGTGATGCATAAATAGTTAGCAAGACAGGTCCACCAAGGAATGAGCAAGATAGATTTGAGGCAAGTCCACCACTAAGGATATCAGGTAGGTAAACTCAATTGCCAATAAGGTATAGGGATCATGCTCTTATAACTAGTATGTTACATATTGTTGAACCCTCAAATTATAAACAATCAAGTGAATATTATGAATGGAGGGTAGCCATGGAAGAGGAATATGAGTCAATACTTAAAAACAATACCTGGGATTTAGTTGAATTGTCGAAAGGGAAAGAACCTATAGGTTGCAAGTGGTTATATAAACCTAAATTTAAATCTGATGTTAGTGTAGACAATTACAAATTTAGGTTGGTAGCTAAAGGTTACTCACAAAGAGAAGGATTTGGCTATGAGAAAACCTTTGCTCCAGTATCTAAGCTAAACACTATTAGAATGGTGATAGCTTTAGATACAAAACATCATTGGAGTCTACACCAACTAGATGTGAAGTTTGCATTTTTAAATGGAGAATTGAAAGAAGAGGTTTATTTAAAACAACCTGAAGGATTTATCAAACAAGGGTAGGAGGATTTAGTTTGCAAATTAAAAAAGGCACTATATGGTTTAAAACAGGCACCCAAGTCATGGTATGAAAAAATGATTCATTTTTCCTGCAGCATAGTTATAAGAGGAGTAAGAACGACCCAAATCTATATACCGTGTTTGATGAAAAGGATAAAATTGTTTTGATTTATTTATATGTATATGATCTTATTATTACAGGAAATTCTAATGATCTCATTAAAGAAATCAAAGTGCATATGTCACAGGTTTTTAAAATGAAAGACCTTGGAGAGTTACACTATTGTTTGGCTCTGGAAGTCTGGAGGGATTCTGGCCAAACCTTTCTGTCTCAAGGAAAGTATATTAGGAGCTTATTGAAAAATTTCAAAATGGATCAGTGCAAATTTCCTCAGTGCCTTTATAGCAGAGTGTCAAACTTCAGAATGATGATGGTTCTAAGGAGGTCGATGCAACACTATATAGACAACTAGTTGCGAGTTTGATTTATCTAACTACCACTAGACTTGATTTAGCTTTTGTAGTTAGTGCTTTGAGCCAGTTTATGTCAAAGCCTCTTGAGAGTCATTGGGTGGCAATGAAAGGCATCTTAAGGTATCTTCAAGGAACCTTAGACTTTTATATTAAATATACTGATTCTTGTGATGTTAGATTGACAGGCGTTTCAGATTCATATTGGGCCAGAAACCTAGATGATAGAAGCTCCATAACAGGTTATGCATTCAGAATTGGGTCCAGGGTCATTGCATTGAGAAACAAGAAGAAGAATATTGTATCATTGTCTTCAGTAGAAGTAGAGTATCAAGCAATGTGTGCAACAATGTGTGAGGCAGTTTGGTTGAGGAGACTTCTCCATGATGCCTGAGAAGAACAAAAAGATCCTACAATTATCAGATGTGACAATCAAAGATCAATCAAACTTGCAAAAAATTCGATTTTTCACAAAAACACAAAGCATATTGATACACAATTTCACTTTGTTAGAGAGAAGGTTCAGTCAAAAGAAATTTATATTGAGTATTGTAATACTTGTGATAATGCAGCAGGCATTTTTACCAAGCCCCTTGGAAGAATTAAATTTGAATTATTTAGGGAGATGTTAGGAGTACTAGTGAACCCTTTCTCCATTAAGGGGGAGTTTTGGAATTAATGGAGAATGTATTATTGGAGAGAGTCTGTTCATTAGTGGAGTGTGTGTCTTAGTTTAGGAATTAGTTCCTACATTCTAGGTGGTTGTTCTAACTCTCTTATTTGCATGTAAACTTATATATTCTTGATTATTAATGATTAAGGTGTAGAGATGTTACACGTCAATTTGTCGCCATGACACTTGATCAGTTTATGGATATTTTTACCATCCATGAACATGTTGAAACTAGCTCCCATAGAAGTCAAACAAATCAAAATATGTTAAAGTGCATGAGAAATTTGGGTCAAAGCCCTTACACCTTGTTAATTTCACCTACGCTGATTTCTCTAGAGTTTCCCACGCATGCGCTGAAATGGACTCTAAAAACAGCGCAGAGCTAAGCTCTATCTACAACTATAAAACCATACAGGTGAATCTAGAAAGTAAAAATAAAAAGTACATTCTAGAAACACAGTTGGTCGAATATTTCCCAACTGAATGCTTCCAGGTGATCACTATTCGAACTATAACCCTCATAAGATGCATCTCCATCCCTTTTCTCATAGTAACCTAATCCTTCATTAAAGGAGTTTCATCCTCTTCTTAGGGATCTGAATCTTCCCCCTCTTTGATCTATAAAAGGACTAGAGGGTTGAGGGATGAAGGAGGTCAGAATTCAAAGAATACAAACTTATGTTGTTGGTTTGAGATCGGAGAGCTTGTCATTTGAGGAGGAGATTGAAGGAATTTTGGAGGGACCTCAAGACATCAAGGCGAAGGTTGTAAGGCTCCTCTTATCTTCTGATTAATACAAATGAGCACTTTCTCCCATTGAATTTTTCTTTTGTGAACGATGAATAGTTTACAATTGTTTATTATATTCATTAAGGCAAATTCAATCCCTAATTTCCTTGACCATTGTTGGGTTGTGTTATATTATTTACACATAGTTAATAGGGGCTTTGAGGGGTACCCGTAACCCCACTTTATGGGGTCCAGGGCAGTGCCCCAGAAAATTTTGATTTTGGACCCTATGTTAGGTTGGGCGGACCCACCTATGGTTTTGTGCATGATTTTCGCACATGTTTTTTTTGGACGCAATGGTTTTTCAGTCCATGGTATTGGACGCGATGGTTTTCGGTCCATGGTATTGGATGCGATTGGTTTCGGTCCATGGTATTAGATGCTTCGGCATGTATAAATATGTATTATAACATTGAAAGGAACATAATGAAAAATCAAGCTGGTAGTCCTAGTTTTGGGATCCAGTGGGAAAATCTATGTGTATATGTGTTTTATGTGTTATGCTCTCACATTGTTTATTTTTTCTGTGTTTTAGAATTCGTATGCAGGTAATTTCTGTATGGGGTTAAAACCTACATTTGGTATCAGAGCTGTTTTTGGCTTCAAGGGGACGCCTTTGTTGCTGAGGGGTTTCGCTCAGGCCTATGGTAGACCCTGTTCAGTGGGAGATCTGCGAGATCGATTCTGGTGGTGAAAGCAGATGGCGAGCAGTGGAAAGATAGATATCGAGAAATTTAATGGTCAGAGTTTTGAGTTGTGGAAACTCAAGATGGAGGATTTGTTGGTGGATAAAGATCAGTGGATCATGGTAGATCCGGGTACTAAACCAACGGGAGTGGCCGATGAAGAATGGAAGAAGTTGGATCGGAAGGCAAAGAGCACAATACGATTGTGTGTTTCAAATTCAGTATTGCTGAATGTATCAAGGGAAGCTACGGCAAAGGCTTTGTGGGACAAGTTATGGACTTTGTACCAATCTAAGTCTCTGGTGAATAAACGGTTCCTGTGGAAAAAGTTGTATAACCTGAGGATGAAAGATGGAGACTCGGTGACAGAGCATTTGAATGCATTTAATACTATGGTAATTTAGTTAGCATATGTTGATATTAAAATTTCAGATGAAGATAAGTGCATCAGTTTGTTGTGTTCTCTACTAGATTCGTGGGATAGTCTGGTTATTGCAATAGGTAGCAATGCAACTACCTTGCATTTTGATGAAATAGTCTCATCCTTGCTGATGGAGGAGATGAGACGGAAAAATATGGAGAGCTAGAATGGTGATGCCTTGTCTGTACAAGGACGGTCCCAGAACAGAAACAAAAATAAGTCATCAAGTGGGAGATCTAAATCTAGAGGGAGATCTAAATCTCCAGGAAAGCTTCTAAAGGTGGTGTGCTGGAAATGTGGAAAGGAAGGGCACTTCAAAAGGGTTTTTAAATCTAAAGCTCCTGATAAAGGAAAGGGATCAGATGATGCTCCTTCTACAGAGGCGAAAACCACCTCAGATGAAGGTGGGGATGTGTACTTGGCTTCTTCAAGTACACATGTAGATCATGAGGCATGGTTGATTGAATCAGGTGCATCCTTTCACTTCACTCCCCATAGAGAGTGGTTCTATGGGTATGAGAAATATGATGGTGCTGATGTCTTCTTGGGGGATGACAGGAAGGCTAGAATCATTGGTCGCAGAAAAGTAAAGTTGAAGTTGCAAGGTGGAAGGGTTAGAACACTTCCTTGTGTTCTACATATTCTTGCATTGGCCAGAAATCTGATTTCTGTAAGCAAGTTGGATGATGCAGGTGTAAAAACAGTGTTCGAGAAGGATACCTGCAAGATGGTTCGGGAAGCACTGGTATTGATGCGGGGAGTTTGGACTGGAACTCTGTACAAGCTGTAAGGTAGCACTATTGTTGATGGGTACAATAGTTCTGTGGTTCCTGAAAGTGGAGCAGAAAATCTAGTCGTCTCTGGAGAGACGACCATGCTGTGGCATCAAAGGCTTGGACATATTAGAGAGAAGGGCCTTCGAATACTTCATGGTAAAGGTATGGTAGAAGGTATGAGTAATAGCTCTCTGGATTTTGATTTCTGGGAAAATTGTGTATATGGGAAGCAGAATCGGGTGAGTTTTCCCTCTGGAAGTAAGAGGGCGATACAGATATTAGAACTTATGCACAGTGATGTGTTTGGATTTGTGACGGTTCCATCACTGGGTAGGTCTGTGTACTATGTATCATTTATAGATGACTTCTCAAGGAATACATGGATATATTTCCTTAAGAATAAATTTGAAGTCTTTGACAGGTTTAAAGAATTCAAGGCTCTGGTGGAAAACCAGACAGAGAAGAAGATAAAGGTGCTGAGGAGAGATAATGGTGGAGAGTTTTGGAGTAAGGAATTTGAAGAATTCTGTAAGAAGTGTGGTATAGCACAGTAGAAGACTACTCCATATACACCTCAGCAAAATGGAGTTGCAGAAAGAATGAACAAGACATTGATAGAAAGGGCAAGAAGCATGCTCAGTGGTACCGGGTTAGGATAGGAATTTTAGGCAGAGGCGGTGGAGACAGCATGTTACCTGGTCAACAGATCACCTTCATCAACGTTGGAGGATAAAACTCCACAAGAGGTATGGACTGGTAAGAAACCCTCTCTTTCACATCTGAGGGTATTTGGATGTGATGCATATGTACATGTTCCAAAGGAGAAACGAACCAAGTTGGATAGTAAATCTGAAAAAATGCATCTTTATTGGGTATAAGGATGGTTTGAAGGGTTATAAGCTTTGTAACCCAGTAACAAGGAAGGTTGTGTATAACCGAGATATGGTGTTCAGAGAGGTGAAAGATGTTATTAAACATGAAGTCCAACCAAAGGAACCTAAGAAGATAGAGTTTGAGCTAAAGGAGGAAGAATCAGATTCTACAGCAGAGGAGGAATTAGAAGATGAAGAGCCACAAACTCTGGGTGTAAGAAGATTAGTTCGAGAAAGAAGGCAACCAGAAAGGTATAGTCCATCTGCTTTATGTTCAAACTTTTCTTTATCTATTATTGATGATCATCCCAGAACTATGAAGGAAGCAGTGGATTTAGAGGATGGAAAACTCTAGAAAGAGGCCATGGTTGATGAAATGGCATCTTTGCACAAAACTGAGGCTTGGGATCTGGTGGAGTTGTCGGCTGGAAGGAAACCCATTGGCAACAAATGGGTGTTCAAAAAGAAGACAAATGCAGAAGGAAAGGTGGAGAAATACAAAGCTCGGTTGGTAGCAAAAGGTTATTCCTAGGTGCTGTGAATTGATTTTAGTGATATTTTTTCTCCTGTTGGCAAGGTAACTTCTATTAGATTACTTTTATCTATTGTTGTTGCTTTTGACTTTGAGGTAGAATAGATGGATGTGAAGACAACATTTCTTCACGGGGATCTGGAAGAGGAGATCTACATGAAGCAACCTGAAGGCTTTGCGGTGAAGGGTAAGAAAGAACTGGTATGCAAGTTAAAGAAGTCTCTCTATGGGTTAAAATAGTCACCAAGGATGTGGTATCATAAATTTGATACATTTGTACGGGGACTTGGCTTCACCAGAAGCAAAGTAGATCATTTTGTGTATTTTAAATTAATTGGTGGCCATGTTATTTATTTGGTATTGTATGTGGATGATATGTTGCTGGTTGGAAATGACAAAGAAATTATCCAGGATTTGAAGACCCAATTTTCCTCCAAACTCGACATGAAAGATCTTGGTGCTGAAAAATATATTTTGGGCATGAAAATTAAAAGAGATCGGGAAAAGAGGAAGCTCTGGTTAAACCAGAGGAAGTATGTCAAGAAAATACTGCAGAGGTTTAATATGTAGGATAGTAAACCAGTGAAGGTTCCTATTCCTGTAGGTGTAAAGTTATCTGTTGAACAATGTCCCAAGACACAAGAAGAGGAAGAGGATATGTCCTGTGTTCCATATGTAGGTGCAGTCGGTAGCCTGATGTATGCAATGGTCTATACTAGACTAGACATTGCACATGTAGTGGGAGTATTGAGCAGGTTTATGTCAAAACTAGGGAAGTAGCATTGGATAGTAGTGAAGTGGGTTTTTAGGTATTTGCGTGGCACTAGTGATTATGGTTTGTGCTACCAAGGAAAACTAGGATTGGATTGAGTTTTGGATATTCGTGGCTTTGTTGATGCAAACTGGGCTGGAGATCTGGATCAGAGAAGATCTACAAGTGGGTATGTGTTTAACCTATTTTGGAGGTGCAGTCAGTTGGACGAGTAAGAAACAATCTGTAGTGGCACTATCAACTACAGAGGCAGAATACATGGCAACCACTCATGCAGGCAAGGAAGCAGTTTCGTTGCAGAGATTGTGTTCAAGTATGGGGTTAGTACAGGGAGCTATAAGGATAGACTATGACAGCCAAAGTGCAATTTTCTTGGCAAAGAACCCTGCTTATCATTCAAAAACAAAGCACATTAATGTTCAGTATCACTTTGTGAGGGATATGATAGAAGACAAAAAGGTGTTGTTGGTAAATGTGGACACTTTGAAGAATACTATAGATTCATTGAGAAAATTTGTGAGCTCTGAGAAGTTCTCCTGGTGTAGAGAAACAATGGGCATTTCAGGGCTGGAAAAATGACTAAGCTCTCCTGTGGCCCCCTGTGGAAAGAAAAGAACAAGTGGGAGAATGTTGGGTTATGTTATATTCTTTCCACATAGTTAATAGGGGGTTTTAGGGGTACCCGTAACCCCACTTTATGGGGTCTAGGGTAGTGCCCTGGAAAATTTTGATTTTGGACCCTATGTTAGGTTTGGCAGAGCCACCTATGGTTTTGTGCATGATTTTCGCACATGTTTTTTTTGGACGCGATGGTTTTTGGTCCATGGTATCGGATGCGATGGTTTTCGGTCCATGGTATTGGATGATTTGGCATGTATAAATATGTATTATGACATTGAAAGGAACATAATGAAAAATCAAGCTGGTAGTCCCGGTTTTGGGATCCAGTGGGAAAATCTCTATGTATATGTGTTTTATGTGTTATGCTCTTGCATTGTTTATTTTTTCTGTGTTTTAGAATTCATATGCAGGTAATTTCTATATGGGGTTAAAACGTACAACCATTAGGCTAAGTTGTTTGAATTATTATATCACATGTGCTTTCGATCCTTTTATGGTTTATTGATCTGAATTAGATCCTTAAAACATTTTCATGATTGTTCAAATTATGTCAGACTTCAAAATTCTTATGAATAACAAGCTTATCAAAAATGACCTCTAGATAATGGCGATTTGTGGCCAGCACAGAACAACAAGGACCCTCGGTCAAAGTGCACTGACCGTTGGCCCATGGAGACAGCGCATGGACGAAAATTGGCAATCGGAAGCCCAGATCTAGAAACAGAGGTAGTTTCTGACACGCGATTAGTGTAAGGACAAAACTCTCAGAGAAGGAAAGCCCCGAGCGCTTGGTCACAAGGAAAACAGAGAAACCATGTAGAAAGCATCAAAATGAGGGTCCCGCGCTCAAAACTGGTAGGATATCGCGTGCACTTCGAGCGGTAAGTGGGTTTGGCCTAGTTCAGCGCGATGCCACACATTGGGTGACGCGTGTCCAACGGCGGAGAGAGAAAATCACTTATATCACGTGAGTAACGGTCAAGCAACTCACACGGGTGATATAGACGAAGACCATAGGATCTGGAGGCTGCAGATTGACGGCGGAGAATTAACCCAATGGAAGACTGGATTTGACGGGGAAATAGACTGAGGTACATGAGATTTGAGGTCCGGCATGACTGTTGAGCTGGTAGAAGAATCAGTTTCGTGGGCAACGTTGGAGTAACGGAAACAACAATCGTTCACAGAGAACTGACACTCAGTTCATGAGGAAACAGATGGCCACTTCTCGGTGAAGCGTTATAGTGATGAAGACATAGAGGCAGGAGATCCAGAGAGCCAGAAGTAGAAGTGAACAGCCAGAGATCGGATTGGCTTTAAGCCACGAACAAACAAAGAGAAAAACAAGAGACAAAATAAAGAGAGAAGTGAATAGCAGAGAATAGAGAAGTTGAGATAACCTGCAGAGTAAAGGCATCATCGAGCAGACAGAACAGAGAGAGTCCGAGAGTTTGTGAACTCTAGAGAAGGCTTGAGAGGTTCAAGTAACTCCTCTGTGTATTCCTATCGGGTATTGAGTACCAAATTGGACTCGTCCCATTGAGACCAGCTGAGGTCAAGACTCAGTAAGGGGGAGTTTGTGTACTCTAGAGGCTTGGGTAATCCAAGTACCACCCTACTGAGCAGCATCTATTAAGGGAGACTCAAATTGAGTTCCTCATTGTAAACACTCTGCTTTAAGACACAATAGAAAAGGCCACCACTGAAGGGCGGACTAGGAGACGTAGCCCAGGAGGATTGGGTGAAATCTTTATTAAATTTGTTGTGTTTTTGTATTTGTTTATTGTGCTTCTCTTACTGTTTCAAATGCTTGTGTATTTTGCAATCTTATTGATCGATTGCTTAAAATAACATAGGCATACCCCAGCACATGGGTCTGTAATACCTACATTAATTAACTGAGATCATTCATGAGTGATTTTTAGATCAAGTGGTATCAGAGCTTTTAGGTTGTTTTAGGTTAGACAAGCTTTTGCTAGATTTTGTTGTTGAATGCTAACTAGATCAAAGCTTAAATTAGGAGAAGGAGAGTTAGTTGAAGCTAACCCTAAAATTGGAAGAGTCTATCCCAAGAAGAAAATGTCAGAAGAAAGTCCTTTGGGATTAGACCCCCAGTTCTTAGACAGTTTTCTGGACATGAGATCCATGGTAGAGGAAATGTATAGGGCGTTTAAGAAAGGTAGAGATTCAGATTCATCACACTTCAAAGATAAAGGAGAAGAAGAATCTCTCCTCCATGACCACTCTAAAAGCAAAGGGAAAGAGGAAAGCTTTCTCACACCTCCTAATAGCCCTGAAGACAAGAAGAGGACATCTTTGATTAAACTAGATGTTAAATTTGATTTGCCTATATATGATGGAGAATTAAATGTAGAGAAGATGGACAATTGGATTAGACAGATTGATATGTATTGTAGGGTATAGAATATTGACTCAGATAGAAGTAAGATTCAGATGGCCAACCTATGCCTCGGAGGCACTGCCTTGGTATGGTGGGAAGGCAGGACCCAAGCTGACATGAAGAAACATGGTAAGATTCTTTCTATCTAGAGTGAATTTGTTTCTGCAATCAAAAAGTAGTTCTATCCACTAGCATACATGCAGCAAGCCATGATGAGCCGGTAAACTCTTCGCCAACAGAAAGGGAAAAGTGTACAAGGTTACACCCAAGAATTTAGGAAGATAGCTTTGATTCTAGGAATTTAATTAGACTCACATGAGACTATGTTGAAGTACATAGGTGGTCTACACAACTACATGAGGCACACTATCCTCATGTTTAATCCCACTAGTATAGATGAGGTATCTGTTCAAGCCACACATCTAGAAGCTAGAGGAAAGAATGGGAACCCAGAAGTGGGAGGATCATCTCAGCCCATTGCAAGCAAGAATAAGGAGAAAAGAAAATAGAAATGGAAAGAGAGGAAGGCCAACACTGCACAAAAGAGCAAGTCTTCATGCACTCACTGTAAGAAGGATGGGCATGATGATGAGCACTGTTGGATTCTGCATCCAGAGCTAGTTCGAGGGCAAGAAGAAAAAGACTATTGCAGCTATTCAGAAAGATTTGGGGTCGAACTTAGGAGATGAAACAACTATTGCAGCCACATGTATAAAAGGTAAAAATTCTGAAGCATCTACTAGTAATTCTGCACAATCTACTAATGATGAAGAAAATGAGAGAAAAAGACATGAGCTTTTCCATATTCTAGTTATTTCCAAACATCAAAATATTGATACTTTGTTTGATAGTGGCTCACAAGAAAACCTAATGTCTGAAGCAATTGTAAAGAAGTTAGGATTTCTAACTACACCTCACTAGAAACGATACCCATTAGGTTGGTTAAGTGATAAGGCACAACTACAAGTGACTAGACAATGCAAACTTAAGTTTTCTTTTGGGTCAACATTTGTAGATGAAGTTGAGTTAGATATAGTTCCTCTAGATATATGTGGAATTGTTTTAGGAAGTCCTTACTTGTATGATAGAAAAGCTATTTTCTATAGAGCTAAGAACAAGTATCTACTTGTTAAAGATGGAATCAAATACTTTGTAAGAGCTCATAAGCTCAAGAATAATTACACTCTCATAAACTCAGGGCAGATTAAATGAATTGTAAATTCATGCAAACAATTTTTACTGATGGTTGTAAAGGAAAAGAAACCTGACAAAACCAATGTATTTGAGGGCTGTGATGCTAAACAACAAGCTGATTTAGAAAAATTTGTTTCAAAATATGATATCTTGTTTCAAGAATCTAAAGGTCTGCCACCTAAGAAGGAAATAGTGCATGATATTAATTTGCAGCAAGATGCTCGATTGCCTAACATTGGAATGTATAGGTTGTCCACTTTAGAGAATGCAGAAATCAAGAAGAAGGTGTAGGAGTTGCTCGAGAAGGGGTTCATCAGACCTAGCACATCACCATGTAGATCTCCAATTGTTTTGGTGAGAAAGAAAGATGGCTCATGGAGAACGTGCATTGATTACTTAGCACTGAATAAGATAATGATCAAAAATCATTATCCCCTTCCTCGTATAGATGATCTATTAGATTAATTGAAAGAAGTTGTTTATTTTTCCAAGTTAGACTTGCATAGTGGATATCATCAGGCCAGAGTTACAGAACAAGATGCATGGAAGACTGGTTTCAAAACAAAGAAGGATTGTATGAGTGGCTGGTTATGCCTTTTGGCTTAACTAATTCTCCTGCTACTTTCATGAGAATAATGAATGATGTATTTAGACCCTTCCTTGATGATTTTGTTATTGTGTATCTAGATGAAATTCTTATATTTAGCAAAACGTGGGAAGAACATTTAAAGCATGTTAAGTAGACACTAGATGTTTTGAAAAGAGAAAAGCTTTATGTCAAACTCTCAAAAGGTGAATTTGGCAAAACATCTTTGAATTATTTGGGACATATAGTAGGGGGTGGTGAAGTGAAGATAGATCCCTCTAAGGTGGTAGTCATTGTAAACTAGCCTAAACCCAAATCTGCTATAGAAGTTAGAAGCTTCTTAGGAGTAGCACAATATTGGAGAAAGTTCATTTCTAACTTTTCCTTAATTGCATCTCCCTTACATGCTTTAACAAGATTGAACAAGGTGTTTTAGTGGGGAGGTAAACAGCAGAAAGCCTTCGACACCTTGAAAGAAAAGATTAGTACAACACCAATACTAGCACTACCTGATCTTCAAAGACCATTTGAGATCCAAATGGATGCCAGTGACTATGCCATGGGAGCACTGTTGATACAACACAGTAAACCCATATGTTATCATTCTGAGACATTTAATTCTGCAGTAGTTAACTATCCCACACATGATAAAGAATTGTATGCACTAGTACAGAGTGTGAAAAAGTGGAAACATTACTTAATGGGAAAAGAGACAGTTATACATACCGATCATCAACCACTTCAATATCTACACTCCTAAACTAAGTTGCAGCAATCAAGACACTTTAGATGGATGGGTTTTCTACAACAGTTTCATTTAATCATCGGATATAAAAAGGGCATACACAATATGCTCAAGATATATATTTTAAAGATGTATATGCAACTTTAAGTCAAGGCAAACGAATAGAAGAACTGGATTATCATGTTAAGGACCGACTCTTGTACCATTGTGGGAAGTTATGCATTCCACAAACTAAAAGAGTACAGATAATTCGAGAAGCACACACTTCTCTAATATCAGGTCACTATGGTGTAAGTAAAATAGTTGCACAGCTGCAAAGATTTTGTTATTAGCCAAAAATGAATGAGACAGTTTCTAGATATGTAAGAGGGTGTACCATGTCTGCTAAAAGCAAGCCCAACAATAGAAAACTAGGCTTGTACACTCCACTGCCAGTTCCTTCTCATCCTTGGGAAAGTATTTCCATCCACTTTGTTGGAGGACTGCCTAAATCTAGGAAAGGTCATGACTATTTATATGTTGTTGTGGACAGGTTTAGCAAAATGTGTATTTTGATACCTTGTAATAAACAGATTATAGCTGGACAAACTGCAAAGTTGTTCTTTCAGCATGCATGGGTTCATTTTGGATTACCCACTTCCATTGTATCTGATCGAGACACCCGATTTGTTGGGAAGTTTTGGTCAAGTCTATGGGAACTGATGGACACCAAATTGAAGAAAATCATGGTTTTTCATCCACAAACAGATGGCCAGACAGAAGTGGTCAACAAGACCGTGATCCAGTTGCTCAGAGGCTATTGTAGCAAGCATCCTAAACTTTGGGATGAACATTTTTGTTATGTGCAATGTTAGTGTCAGTCTTTCCAGCCTTCCTCCAGTGATCAAACATGCTCTTACAAAGTGATTTTGAAGTGTCAAGGTCAAATTTTGTCATTTCTGTGAGTCTTCAAGCAAAATTTGGTCACTAGGCATTAGGTCTAGGGTTTGCTTTCATTCTTTTCAAAATTGCCCAAATGTCAAGTCTATGTCACTATTCAGCTGA
The DNA here is from genome assembly GCA_031772625.1 of Pinus tabuliformis. Classification (NCBI taxonomy): domain Eukaryota; kingdom Viridiplantae; phylum Streptophyta; class Pinopsida; order Pinales; family Pinaceae; genus Pinus; species Pinus tabuliformis. The sequence goes on from CM062811.1 coordinate 1,259,513,472, forward strand.
GTGCATCATCATTTAGAGGGTTTCCATCATCATGTCAGTGTCTAATGGGTCATTTTACACCGTGTTCATGCTTCAGTTGTGCCTAGGCAAGGTTCATTCCCTCTCCTAGGGTTTTGAAGGCAATTTCTCTTGGACGGTCAAATCATCGGCAAAACTTGTATCCTGATGTTCATAAACCTTCCCCTATCCCTAAAGTACCTTATCAAACACTTCCCATCCCTTAAATCTGCCAAATTCCTCATTTTTGCACAAACCCTAGTTTCTAGCTACAACCTGGCAATTTTCTAGGTTTGGCCTGTGTTTTGCCTTTTTGGACCCCTTCCCCTCACTCAATCTCTGAGATTCCACTTTCCCCTGCTTCCTAATATCCCTCCCTACTTCCAACAATTTCCCCAAGAATTTATAAGCCCCCTATCCCCTTCATTTCGCTCCATTTCGACAAAATTCCTTGTTTCACACATCGGGATAAGTTTCACTCAAAAGCTGTTTCAGAGCAATCAAAGATGAATTTTGGGAAACTGAGAGAGGTTTTTGTCCAAAAGATGCCAAATAAGAAAAACCTCCTTCCGTTTTTTCACAGGTGTCATGGTTTGAGAGAAATGTCAAAAATACAATTGCCTCAGGAGAATTGAAGGAACCTCTGAAGTGACCTTGGGAAAATCATGTTTTCTCCTAGCTTGGTTGGCAAAATGACTTTCTTGATGGATAAAATGATAACTAGACACAAGGCGCTTTCCAATGAGCTATCATGAGCTCAATTTGGGGTTGCAAAAGGCATTCAAAAGTTGACTGCAACAGCACTCTTCCTTGAGGAAGCCTCATTTGGCACCTTTTGACCAGTCTTGGGAGATTTGATTTTTGACAGGTCAAATAAACTCCAAATTGAAAAACTCTAGTTGGGTTGGAAATTAGAGTCAAATAAATTTCCAACGAGCTATCCTGCACCTGATTCTAACATAGGGAAGGCCTCCAAAAGCCTCCTGAAAGGCGCGCGACCCTTCAGGCACCCTCTGCCAGTGCAAAAATTACACTGGCGCGACCCGTCAGAGGCGCGCGACCCTTCAGGCACCCTCTGCCAGTGCAAAAATTACACTGGCGCGACCCGTCAGGGGCGCTCGACCCGTTGGGGATTTCTTCACAGAAATTTGCCAGTCAGCTGCCAAGGAACCACAAATTGCTCAAGCTTTCAAGGTAGGCTCTCTACACATCATTTTGGTGGTTGGTTATGAATGTAAGCCCGCATGCTTGTGTTTTAACCTCAAATCATGCAAGTGAAAAGACACTATATGGCTGCATTGTTAATGTGTAAATGTGCTAGGGTTTGTGTTGTTTCAAGGTATTTCCCTTGGTAAATTGTTTCCCTCCTTCCCTTTTTACTCATATTTGCATTCATATCTATTTTCCCCATGCTATGTTGTAAATAATTGCAAACCCTTCCCCCTCCCAAAGCATCAAAAACTCAAACCCTACTCTTGCTTCACCATATGCATGCTATAAACATAAAAATTTCTTGGCAAATATGTGAAAGGTTTTGTAAATAAGTTTCCAAATGTCCCCTTGTTACATATATGTATTCCCTTATGTTCACTGTTTATACATGTATTCCTATATGTAGTGATTTTGTAAATGATTCCCTATATCCTTGTTATGTACATGTATGCCTGTATATATGCAAATATTTGTTTGCAATATATTCCCTAAATTCCATGTTATTCATATATTCCCAATTCCTTGTGCAAGAAGTCCCTCCCCTAACATTTCTCTTATGTCATTGTCCCCTTGAAACAGCATAGAGTTCAGCACTTTTACAAGCAGAAACAACAATACATTTTGTCCACTCTGCTCCTCAAACATGTCAGAAACTGAAACATATGAGCAGAGTGATGACCAAGCATCAGTGTCAGAGGTTGAGGTACAGAGGAGGCCACATAGAGGTGGAAAAGGTGGTCATCATAGGAGAGAGGAGCCTACTTCTTTGGCAGGTCTACAAGCTTGTCCTTTGGCAGTTTCTTGCTTTCAGTACATGTCCTGCTATGAGTTTTGTGAGAGGATCTCTCGGATTCAACATCACCGAGAGTTGGTCCGCCTCTTTGTCTTGCACTTGCATGAGGGACATGTAAACCTTGCTGGGGTGGATTTCATTTTGACACCCGAGATCATTGAACAGGCTACAGGGATTCCAAATGTCGGGGAAATTTGGAATAAGCGTAAGGTATTGGATACAGTTCACTTTGAGCCTTTTTTCCGGCCACCATTCATGAGACATTTGGCCGGTGTGTTTCCTTTCAGGTTCCTCCGGAGTCAGTATACCCCCATGATGAGACTCATTATGCTTTATTTCACCTGTGAGGGAAGATTTTCCCAGGTATACTCATATCACATTCGCCTCTTGATGCACTTCACTCGATTGCGGATGATGAACATCCCAGTCTTCTTTTATCAGAACATTGAGAAGATGGTGTCCATGATGCAGAGGAAGAGCCCGGCACAGCAGTATAGGAGCCTTTATCATTATGGTTTGATTCAGCTAGTGGTATTGCATCAGTTGGCTCAGCAGGGCATCTCATGGGAGGAGTTCATTTCCCGTGAGTTTTTCACAGCACCACCCCAGCCACATCCTGAGGTCATTCAGGAGGAGGGAGGACCATCTCAGCAGCTTGATATTCCGGTCACTAGACATCTTAGTTCCTCACCTCAGCTCACTTATCAGAAAGGCCCGAGGGCCTTATTTGCAGCAGCTAGGCGAGTACTATCTCCACAGCAGGTGGAAGGGGTCTCGCCTTCATCTTCAGCTCAGCGAGTGTTATCTCCACATCAGGTGGAAGGGGCCTCACTTCCTTCACCAGCACAGGCAGCACAGAGGGGCAAATAGCCCATGATTCATGAGGGTCCATCAGGAGTTCCAGACACTGAGGTGATTGATCTTGAGGCCAGTGCTCCTAGCCGGGAGGCAAAGGAGATCATTCAGCATCTTAGAGCTGAAAATGATGCTTTGCAGAGGAGATTTGAGGGTGCCCAATGGACCATCACCTACCTAGAGCAGCGCAACAAACAGTTGGAGGAGGAGAAAGCACTAGATGAGCTATGGAGGATTCGTAGTGACCGAGTCTTGAACCATAGAAGACCCGGTGATCCATTGCCCGCTGATCGAGAGTCCATGCTCATCCAGGAGAATGCACACTTAGAGAGGCTGTTGGCTAAGGCCAACCAAGAGAAGAGATTGTTGAGGAACATGAAAAACCATTACTGGGCAAGGATGCATGTGTGCAAGGCCAAAATGAAGATGTTTCAAAGGCGGTTGACCGAGGCTCTAAAACGGAGAAAGAGGCCAAATCCCCTCCGTATCTTGGCTGAGGCTTCACTCAAAGATCATGGCACTCAATAGCCTAGCCACGGCTCAAATCCCAAATTTTTTTGAGAATTTTAGGTAATTTTGGCATTTTTTGGTAATTTACAGGTTTTGGCTCTTTAACGGGTCTCAGCCCCCGCGCGACCCTTCATCAGGGCAACTCCTTTTCACAAAAACTCAGCATTTCCTGTTTTTTCATGCAAATTTACATATGCCCATGGATGGACTTGAGTTTTTATGGAGTTTTGGGCCTCCAGAAGGTCAAAATACATGCAAAATTTGACTTTCTGCCACTTTTTTGAACTGCAGAAAGCTGTCTTGGGAGAATTGGTTTTTGATAGGGCAAATGAACTCCAAATTCAAAAATTCCAGTTGGGTTGGAAACTAGACTCACAGACCTTTCCAGCAAGCCCACGTTTGCTCAATTGGGCCACCTGCAAGTACCCCAAACAGAGCTCCAAAGGGGCGCAACCCGTCAGGCAGGGGGGCACGACCTGTCAGGCAGTTTTGTCCAGAAATGCACTGTACAGCCCAGAAAACGCATATTTGACTCAGTTTGACTTTTGGAGATGAAATGTGATCCTCATTGATGTAATTATTGTACTTTTTAGACACTTTTACTCTTATGTAACACTTCTAGAACATTCATTCATGAAAAGGGTAAATATTAAATGAATGAATTGGTTTCCTAGCTTATAGAGGCAAGTTGTTTTGACTGCCTAGATTGTAGTGCTTAGTTTAGAAGTGGTTGAAACAGCTCCTAGGATGGTGAGCTCGACTCATGGAGACAAGGAAAGAGGTTAGATCATCTATATTATGTATTTTCTTGCTCATTTTCATGGTTGGACTCTTGAGGGAGAAGTTATCATTGTATTATTTCACTTGTATCTCTGCAATTTTTGGCTAAGGAAGACCAGGGTTTTGCAGTCCTCTTTGGGATTCTTGTGGACTCATGTGTTGATGGTGTGTTTCTCAATGTACTTGTAAGTGTGTTATGTGATTCATCTCCTTTCTTTTACTTCTGCATATTAAACAAATGAAGTGTTAAAGCAAGAATTCATGCCTGCCATGCTCTGCTTTTAAGTTTGTTTAATTTCTATGTTTTCTGCTGTCTAAAGAGAATTCAAAGACATTGTTTGCTCTCTTTAGCTCCTCCTCTTTCATTCCTGATCATCCACCTCAACTAAAGGCATCAATACAGGCTCCTACCTCGCCCCAAAGAACCCCCTGCGAAAACTGTGTCAAATCCCCGCACCCTAAATTGCACTTTCCTCAATTTGCCACCAAAACCCTAAAAATTTCAAATCAACCTTTCTAATCAGTTTACTAGCCTAATATCAGTGTTACCTTATTGGTCATCTCATCCATTTGAAGATCTACCGAGATTGACCGGAGAGAGCCTTCTCCTGCCCCGTAGGGCTAGCTACGAGGCTGAATGGTTTGATGTTGCCTTGAGGTTTGCCTTCTTCAGCCTAGGGTGAAATTTCAAGCACTAACATACTGGCGACCATACTGGGGAGAACAAATTGTTTGCTGACTGATGTGTTTATTTCATAAGTCTTAGACGGAGTCTGAAGATACGCCAGGTAGCCTTCGAAAACGCTCTTGCTTTGCATCAGCGCAAGTAGATAAACGCTGCTTCAGTCGACCTCCGTGAGCTTGTGAATGTAACACTTCATTTGCATTTCACCCCAGTACATGTATCAAGTTCAGATCTGATTGTTGATGGTGGACCACGATCAGACACTTGCAAGGCTGAAATCATTCACTGGCGACTCCTTCACTAAAAACTTCAGAGATCAATACTTCCTGGCGAATTCACTGCAGAGAGATCAGTAGCTTTGAGATTTCTCAAGATGGATCAGATTGCAAGAAGATATGCTCCCTTGAGCCGAGATCACATTCCAGGTTTTCCGAATAAGATGCCCAAGGTAGATTGGTCAAGGAATCTGCCCACATTTAACGTTGATGGTAAGAAGGATGCTGCTTTACATCTAGTTAGATTTCATATGCATATTCGCAAGTTAAAGATCAATTTTCCTGAGGACTGTTTGATGAAGATATTCCTGGCCACTCTGGAAGGTGAAGCCCAATCATGGTATGAAAGTTTGCCGCCTGCTTGTATTTACTGTTTAAAGGATTTTCATGCTATGTTCATTGAACGATATAAGGACTCTTATCCATCATTAAATTTAGTTCAAGGCTGTTGCAAGCATGCCTATAGTTTTATCGAAAGCCTTGAGAAGTTTTATGAAGATGATAATTTCATGGATGAAGAGATCATGGAAGCCCTATATGAAAATCCGTTTCAGCAGCACACAAAAATTCTAGAGGATACTTGTCAAGATCAGCGGACTGAAGATGGCCATATGGCTGTAATTGATGAAAGAGAAGGGCTTGTTTCAGATCTGCCCACAGAAGAATACAGCATGCAGATTGAAGAATGTGATAATGTTAGGACAACCACTTCAGTTCTAGATTCAGATTTTGATGACCAAGCATACCTTGTGCTGAATCCTGAAAAGGAGAGTTTTGTTGTTGAGATCAAAGACAAGGTTTTTGATCCAGATGTTCTTATGCCATCAGAACAGAGCCTACATGAGGAGGTAATTCAGCCTGCTCATGAACAACAAGGTGAGATCTTTGCTCAAGCGTGTGAAAAAGCGTCTCTGAATGAATTTGTGGTAGACAACATACATGATAATATTGTGCTTGATAATATTGAAAAATGTAATAAGGAACTTGATAATTTGGTTATGATATCATATGAAGATGACCTACCACATTGTCAGACTACAGAAGATCAGAGCATACAGGATTACCTTTCAGATTCTTCATATGTTTCATGTGCTGAAATGATTTTCCAAGAAGAGATCTGCTCATCCATTTGTTCAGAGTTTTTTGAAGCCCATGAGCATACTTTTACCGAAGCACATGATGAAGGCAGATCAGAATTTGAAACAAAGGATACCTTGTTCTTTCAGCAGAAGGTGGCAATGGAAAATCTTCATGTTTTTCATGATCCTCTAGCAAGTTTGTTGCTGCCAGCAGTGAAGGTGATCATTGCGATGTTCAGTGATGAACGTGATCATGGTCAGCTATGTTTTTGGATGCCCAGTTACCGGTATCTATTGTTGATCATGAGATCTGATTGGGAGAACCAGTCAAGAAGCCATCTGCTGGATTGGTTACATTGGAAAGCTCATTATACATGATTGTACATATTTCATTACTATGCAGGTGGTTGTCATCATGATTCCAAATCTTGATGGATTGCTGCCGTTTTTTCAATAGCTTTGTAAAGTCTTGTTTTAAGTCAGTCATGAGTCATTTGTGTTTGGTCTATTGAGTCAGTTTTTTCAAGTTATTTCAGTTTGTCATCGAGTTGGTTTGAGTCAAGTTTCAGTCACTTTTTAGTCAAGTTTTCATTCAATAAATGTGTCAAAGGTTTTGTGTTCTCCATTCAAAATAATAACTACATCACCCAATGATTGAAAGGCACTGGTTTGCTCTCCCAGAGGTCTAAGGTTCTTGGCACCTCCAAGGAGCTACCATCCCCATTGGAGCCAATGTTAGTGTCAGTCTTTCCAACCTTCCTCCAGTGATCAAACATGCTCTTACAAAGTTATTTTGAAGTGTCAAGGTCAAATTTTGTCATTTCAGTGAGTCTTCAAGCAAAATTTGGTCACTAGGCATTAGGTCTAGGGTTTGCTTTCATTCTTTTCAAAATTGCCCAAATGTCAAGTCTATGTCACTATTCAGCTGAGTGCATCATCATTCATAGGGTTTCCATCATCATTTCAGTGTCTAATGGGTCATTTTACACTGTGTTCATGCTTCAGTTGTGCCTAGGCAAGGTTCATTCCCTCTCCTAGGATTTTGAAGGCAATTTCTCTTGGACGGTCAAGTCATCGGTAAAACTTGTATCCTGATGTTCATACACCTTCCCCTATCCTTAAATTACCTTATAAAACACTTCCCATCCCTTAGATCCGCCAAATTCCTCATTTTTGCACAAACCCTAGTTTCTAGCTACAACTTGGCAATTTTCTAGGTTTGGCCTGTGTTTTGCCTTTTTGGACCCCTTCCCCTCACTCAATCTCTGAGATTCCACTTTCCCCTGCTTCCTAACATCCCTCCCTACTTCCAAAAATTTCCCCAAGAATTTATAAGCCCCCTATCCCCTTCATTTCGCTCCATTTCGACAAAATTCCTTGTTTCACACATCGGGATAAGTTTCACTCAAAAGATGTTTCAGAGAAATAAAAGATGAATTTTGGGAAACTGAGAGAGGCGTTTGTCCAAAAGATGCCAAGTAAGAAAAACCTCATTCCGTTTTTTCACATGTGTCATGGTTTGAGAGAAATGTCAAAAATACAATCGCCTCAGGAGAATTGAAGGCACCTCTGAAGTGACCTTGGGAAAATCAAGCTTTCTCCTCGCTTGGTTGGCCAAATGACTTTCTTTATGGATAAAATGATAACTAGACACAAAATATCTTTCCAATGAGCTATCATGAGCTCAATTTGGGGTTGAGAAAGGCATTCAAACGTTGACTGCAACAACACTCTTCCTTGAGGCAGCCTCATTTGGCACTTTTTGACCAGTCTTGGGAGATTTGATTTTTGACAGGTCAAATGAACTCCAAATTGAAAAATTCCAGTTGGGTTGGAAAGTAGACTCAAATAAATTTCCAAAGAGCTATCCTGCACCTGATTCTAACATAGCGAAGGCCTCCAAAAGCCTCCTGAAAGGCGCGCGACCCGTCAGACACCCTCTGCCAGTGCAAAAATTACACTGGCGCGACCCGTCAGGGGCGCGCGACCCGTTGGGGATTTCGTCACAGAAATTTTCCAGTGAGCTGCCAAGGAACCAAAAATTGCTCAAGCTTTCAAGGTAGGCTCTCTACACATCATTTTGGTGGTTGGTTATGAATGTAAGCCCTCATGCTTGTGTTTTAACCTCAAATCATGCAAGTGAAAAGACACTATATGGCTGCATTGTTAATGTGTAAATGTGCTAGGGTTTGTGTTGTTTCAAGGTATTTCCCTTGGTGAATTGTTTCCCTCCTTCCCTTTTTACTCATATTTGCATTCATATCTATTTTCCCCATGCTATGTTGTAAATAATTGCAAACCCTTCCCCCTCCCAAAGCATAAAAAACTCAAACCCTACTCTTGCTTCACCATATGCATGCTATAAACATAAAAATTTCTTGGCAAATATGTGAAAGGTTTTGTAAATAAGTTTCCAAATGTCCCCTTGTTACATACATGTATTCCCTTATGTTCACTGTTTATACATGTATTCCTATATGCAGTGATTTTGTAAATGATTCCCTATATCCTTGTTATGTACATGTATGCCTGTATATATGCAAATATTTGTTTGCAATGTATTCCCTAAATTCCCTGTTATTCATATATTCCCAATTCCTTGTGCAAGAAGTCCCTCCACTAACATTTCCCTTATGTCATTTTCCCCTTGAAACAACATAGAGTTCAACACTTTTACAAGCAGAAACAGCAGTACATTTTGTCCACTCTGCTCCTCAAACATGTCAGAAACCGAAACATATGAGCAGAGTGATGACCAAGCATCAGTGTCAGAGGTTGAGGTACAGAGGAGGCCACATAGAGGTGGAAAAGGTGGTCATCACAGGAGAGAGGAGCCTACTTCTTTGGCAGGTCTACAAGCTTGTCCTTTGCCAGTTTCTTGCTTTCAGTACATGTCCTGCTATGAGTTTTGTGAGAGGATCTCTCGGATTCAACATCACCGAGAGTTGGTCCGCCTCTTTGTCTTGCACTTGCATGAGGGACATGTAAACCTTGTTGGGGTGGATTTCATTTTGACACCCTAGATCATTGCACAGGCTACAGGGATTCCAAATGTCGGGGAAATTTGGAATAAGCGTAAGGTATTGGATACAGTTCACTTTGAGCCTTTTGTCCGGCCACCATTCATGAGACATTTGGCCGGTGTGTTTCCTTTCAGGTTCCTCCGGAATCAGTATGCCCCCATGATGAGAGTCATTATGCTTTATTTCACCTGTGAGGGCAGATTTTCCCAGGTATACTCATATCACATTCGCCTCTTGATGCACTTCACTCGAGTACGGATGATGAACATCCCGGTCTTCTTGTTACACTAAAAAATGTCACCATGGCTATTTACAGTCGGTATGGCTCTATCAACAGTCATACTACCCTCTTGAGCAAGTCTTATGCCTCTGCTATTCATGTCAAACTCCAAGAAAGAGAGAAAGTCCTTATAAAATATGTTTATCTTTGGGTACGCAGGTTCTCTCAAGCCTTGCCTGCGGGTACGCACCTTTTGTTCATAAGGTCTGCGTCCAAGGACGCTTTGTATCTAAAGGGGCAGGTGTGTCCCTCTGAAAAGGTTAAAATGCGCGAGTTTTATCTTCAAAAACTTACTTGTGGTCATTTCTAGAGCTTTCTAGAAGGTTGTTTGATGTGTATTGAGCGCCTCCAGATGGTTCATGCACTCCTATCATAGAGGAACTTATCCCATAAATAAGGGAGTGATCCCATCCAAAGAGGGGACTATCCCATTGATGGTGGACCTGATTAACTTCCTCTTGAGCACTATAAAAAGAGGCATTGAGCCAGAAGGAAGGAGGTTGAAAGCTATAGATTTCTAAGGGTAAATGCTACAGGAATTAGAACTCCCATTTAGAAGCTTGTGAGGAGAGATTGTCATCTTTACTTGTTCTATTTGGAAGTGGGTGAGCTTTGTCAAAGTAGAGGAAGACTCTTGTGGACCCTGGAAGGAGCTTGCACAACACCAAGGCTCAGGTTGTAATGGTTCCTTTTGATTACCTTTAATGCAAATTGGTCCATTCTTCTCAATAACTTGTTGTTAATGGGTTATTTCATGTACTCCTTGGTCTATGTGTTGAATATGCTTTGTTTTATGTTATAATCAGGTGCTATTTAATTGTTTGACTGTTGGTGATTGCAGGTTTTGGAGAGAAGGAGGAGCTCATCCAGATCAACAAAGCTTGGACTTCTACAACAGCGTTTGGACAAAGGTAAGAATGAAACACTTGATTTCTCATATCATAATGTATGTTTAGAGAAGGATAGCTCCAGTTTGTTTTGTTTGTCATTAGAATGTCTTAGACTTCTAGGAAGGTTAGCTATGTCCGCACCCTTGACTGATTCCGTGTGACACTTCTTTTATCAGAACATTGAGAAGATGGTGTCCATGATGCAGAGGAAGAGCCCGACACAGCAGTACAGGAGCCTTTATCATTATGGTTTGATTCAGCATATTCAACACATAGACCAAGGAGTACATGAAATAACCCATTAACAACAAGTTATTGAGAAGAATGGACCAATTTGCATTAAAGGTAATCAAAAGGAACCATTACAACCTGAGCCTTGGTGTTGTGCAAGCTCCTTCCAGGGTCCACAAGAGTCTTCCTCTACTTTGACAAAGCTCACCCACTTCCAAATAGAACAAGTAAAGATGACAATCTCTCCTCACAAGCTTCTAAATGGGAGTCCTAATTCCTGCAGCATTTACCCTTAGAAATCTATAGCTTTCAACCTCCTTCCTTCTGGCTCAATGCCTCTTTTTATAGTGCTCAAGAGGAAGTTAATCAGGTCCACCATCAATGGGATAGTCCCCTCTTTGGATGGGATCACTCCCTTATTGATGGGATAAGTTCCTCTTTGATAGGAGTGCATGAACCATCTGGAGGCGCTCAATACACATCAAACAACCTTCTAGAAAGCTCTAGAAATGACCACAAGTAAGTTTTTGAAGATAAAACTCGCGCATTTTAACCTTTTCAGAGGGACGCACCTGCCCCTTTAGATACAAAGCGTCCTTGGACGCAGACCTTATGAACAAAAGGTGCGTACCCGCAGGCAAGGCTTGAGAGAACCTGCGTACCCAGAGATAAACATATTTTATAAGGACTTTCTCTCTTTCTTGGAGTTTGACATGAATAGCAGAGGCATAAGACTTGCTCAAGAGGGTAGTATGACTGTTGATAGAGCCATACCGACTGTAAATAGCCATGGTGACATTTTTTAGTGTAACAGATTGCCCCCTAAAGTGCGAAGCCTGGAATAGATTAGGGTTTTGTATTATCTAGGAAGGGTGAAGCGCTTTATCATTTCGAGGATTATCTCGTGGAGAACCTGGTTGGAACCTGCAATTTTCAACACAAAATACATGGATAAGATTATATCATCACTGAGGTAGGCATTCCCATACTCAGATAAAAACTTTAACTAACAGACTAACTACTCTGATACAGAAATGATCTTGTAGTAAATCATAATCATAGAATTTTGTAGACACAGTATGGGCGCAGCCATCTGTTTATGATTAGTCTACTTAGATAATGAATACAAAACTCCTCGCAGCCTGGACGGTAAAGATTTGATCAAGGGTCTTCATTCCTACTTCTCGAATTGGTACGATTCTAGCCATGCGAATAAATGAGTCGATGTCGAACATGGTAGAAACCACTTGATTACCAGTCGATGATGTGAACTGTTAACAAGCGTGAGAGAGACCACCAGTAATGTCAATGGTTCTCAAAGTACCCAGTACAATCCATGAGATGTGAATGAATGAGTTGATGTCGAACATTTCACGGAATCCTTCGATCGAAAGTCAATGATGTAAACTGACGTCAAAGGTGAGAAACCTGCCATTGATGTATGCAGACTTCAAGGCACTGACGATTTCTAAGCCATCTCTCTAGATAATGTGCTGATGTCGATAGAAAGAGACCCGTTGTGGGCAAGCCCACAACACGAAATCATTGTTCAAGTTGAAGAAATATTGTTGTAAGGACTGACTCAGGGACGGTCAAATGGATGACAAGTATTTTGCAGATGAAAGTTTTGTTTGCAGACCTCTTGAACACATAATGACACGACAGATGGTTTGGTGCTAAATAACTCAAAGTTAATCCCCGGAACCCGGTTAAAGACTTTCAAAAGTGGTTTGATTGACTGTGAGGTAAAAGATTTCCCAACCCAGGTGAATGAAAAGTGCCGTGTCCAAGAGTGGTAATAAAGTTTCTTTTGAGACAAAAGGTAACAAATAGGCTCATTCTTCTCTCTTTTCCCCCACCATTTCTGGCAAGTACCTCTTTATTTTTAACAAGCTTGAGGAGGATAACATATGCTTGATTATAAGCTCATCCTTCGGATGAGTCCAACCCAGTTTTGATTCGAACCCTAGGAAGGAGTGGTTCGTTCCTGTTTGTAATTGAACAGGTCCTTTACTGTGAAATGTTTAACGAGCCCAGTATAGGAGAAACTCGGCGTTTTTCAATTTTATAGAGTCTGAAAAACTTAAGGAAACTCCAAGTTGAACTTTTTCGTAAATTTGTGTCCCTCAAGCCCGAAAAAGTATAAAATAATACCTGGGGGAACCGCTTGATCTTGCGACCAAGGAGTACTTTCATAGTTAGTGTCACTGACCTGAAAAGTAAAAAGCGATCAAGGACACGTCGTTTTATTTCCGTATCGAGTTTGAAACGATAAAAACACGGCTATCTTTTCCTGATTTTACGGTCAGAAAAGAGCTATAAGGGGACCGTCTTTTAATTCCATTTTAACGAGTGTAAAAGAAACGCTCGGCAATCTTTTCATGTTTTAGGAGTCAGAAAAGGGCTTAAAAGATGACTCTGATATTTTGTTTGTGAAAAATGACAATTTTCCCTCTAAGTCCCTTTGTCCTGCACAAAAGCGACACATTACTCATACCTGTTTAAGATAGGCAAAAATTCATCGAAAAACATCTTTCCATGGTGAAAAATGAACAAATTCATCCAAAAAACCTATAAAAAGACTTTTTACCATGTCATTTTTACCGTTTGACTGTTGAGGTTGAAAAAGGAGCTTTTGACAAGAAACTTCCCGTGGTTGCTGCGGAAAATCCGACCGTTAGAATCGAACGCCGTCTCTTCCAGGTATTTCACAACATCCTCCTTGTCAATTTCATCCGTTTAGAATTTTGTTTTAAGTTTCATTTTTGATTTTTAGGGGGTTTTGGGTTTTGGAAACCGCCCTGCGGGGGACGCAGGTTTCCTAAAGGCTGGCCTGCGTCCCTCGACTTTTTCCTACACAGGGAAAAGGTCGGGGGACGCAGGTTACCTTCAGGCCACCTGCGTCCCGGTGCACTGTGCGCCAAACGCGGGGTGCGTCCTCCGCAAAACGCGGGTTTTGAAACCCCAAACTCCCAAACCAACCATTGAAATTTCTCAAAACTAATTTTAATGCCTGTTTATTCATGTGTAGGGCACTTATCATGCTGGATTGGAGAGAAAGAGAGCATGAGGAGGTTGATGAAGCTGCAATCAATCATCAACCCTCCCTCGATGCCCTAAGAGGATGTGGATTATACAAATACTGGTCCATACCCGGTATGAGAGCTCAGGTAAGGTTCTTGGAGTGGCTGGTCGAGAGATGGAACGTTCAAGAACAATGCTTTTATATCGGCGGGCAACAACTCGAGATAGAGCCTGCTGACATTTACTTTCTTACTGGCTTGCCGAACAGAGGTGAGCAACTCAATCTGGCTGGGACTAGGCCGGGTGGCCAATCCCTTGATAGTCTCCGAGCAGATTGGTGCCTACCTGATCGAGAGCACAAGAAAGGCATAGAGATCAAATATGTCTCTCAACGTGAACTCATGGTCTTGGCTTTCACTGTGACCAGAATTTGTGGCTCAGCCACTTTACATATTGCTACTGGGTCTCAATTTCGGATGGCAATTGATTGTCTCCAAGGCACCATTTTCAACTGGTGTGATTCGTTGTTGGCTAACTTGAAAGCCCCACTGACCAAGGCAAAGACCGGCAGACTAAAGACCTTTGGATATGGGCCTATAGTCGTGAGCTTTGCCTTAGAGAGGATACCAATGCTGATCCCTCAGCATCTCACTGTTGATATTTCGGGTCCTCAGGAGCCAAAGCTGGTACGATGGGTTGTCGTGATGGCCCGGCATCCGGACGAGGGTGCGGCAGTTGTTCGATTCACTGACAGTTATTTTCACTGGTTAGAGGACCAGGTGTTCGCGATTCAGGACTTTCCGTATGCCGGAATAGATTTTTGAGGTGATCCGGACATGGTTCTTCCACAGGGAGAACAATGGGATGACAGAGGTACTTTATTTTTCATGAGTTTTCAAATTATGTATTTTTTTGTTTTTTATATATATCGTCTCAAACTGACAGTAAAGTTTTCAAAATGCAGATGTTGGTCCACAGCGTCCAGCCAACCTCCGGCTTTTCGAAAGGTGACATCCAGTTGCACCGCTACCGGCCCCACAGGACGCGGCGGCTGCAGAGGTACTGACTGAGTTGGAGCATGATCTACGGCTTCTGACGGCGGATATACCGGAGACATCTATGGATGATATTCCTATCAGACTTCAGCGCTACGTAGTCGCGGTCCCTGGACCGTTGAGGAGATTTTTACGCAAGGTAGCCCGTGCAGTGGTGTCGTATAGGGAGCACCACCAGTGATTGGCTAGTCACTTGTGGACACATGTGACATTTTGACTTTTTGTACTCATCATTTTGCCGATCATAAGGTGTTTTTCAACCTATGATCGAAGACGATGTATATTTTTTGACACACTTCTATCTATATATATATCACTATTACCGGCTTATCTTGTTTAACATGTATGATGAAATGTTTTTTAAATTTACTTGCATGATTATCGTAAATGTCTGTCCAACACTCGAGAAGCAATTGCATCTGCTAATGTATTTAAGGACCTTGGAATATGCTGATATTTAATGTAATCAAATTCACGTTCCAAGAGACGCACTCTCAAAAACAACCTTAATAACACAGGATTTCTAATGGCATAAACTCTATTAAGCTGTAATACAACAAGTTCAGAATCTAACCTCACTATCAAACGTCGAATTCCAAATGAAATAGATTCGGATAATAATTCAACCACTGCACTGTATTCTGCAATGTTATTCGTTGTTTGACCGAGGCTTACCCCATGCATAGAAACTAACTCGTCAGAGGGTGAATAGATAACCCAAGCTGCGGAAGAGATATTCCGTGTACTACGACAAGCACCATCAGCAAATCCAATGTATGTTTGGAGGGGCGTCAACATCTACAATATCAAGAGCAAAACCAAGATAAGCCAGAATAACGACGAAAAACACACTCACTAAGCTAAGAACACTGACTAACTAACAATCATACTAGCTAGAAAGAAAACCTAACCTAACTAAAAATTCTCCATACCCACCATTTAAGCATAATACCTCTTTAGGTAAAGTCCATTTCTGGGTTTATCCAAAGAGTCCCCATCAAAATCTACTAGCTCATAAGCCCCTTTTGCTAGCTTTCGCTTTACAATATAGGGTCCATGCCACATAGGAACGAATTTTCCAGCACCTAGCTTATCGTTAGCTTGATCATATAAGAGCACTAGGTCTCCCTCCGAAAAACTTCGAGGGGTCACATTTCTATCATACTGAGCTTTCATTCGTTTCGCGTGAGTCTCGATTGCCAATGCAGCGTTACGTCGAGTCTCATCTAATTTAGCTAAGTACAATAAACGTTTCTCCTCTTCGGAAGTAGCTGGAAGTAATTCGACAGCCATTTGAAGTGATGGGATTTCACATTCAATGGGTAACACTGCTTCTAAGCCATAAACTAGCTGGAAAGGAGTGAACCCTGTTGAGGTTTTCACTGAGGTTCGGTATGCCCATAGCGCTGAAAATAACATGTTGTGCCAATTCGACCGATGAATACCAATGGTTCGTCGGATCATGATAACCAGAACTTTGTTGATAGACTCAACTAAACCGTTGGCTTGCGGATAATAAGGAGTAGAGCTGTCATGGCGCAAACCAAGCTGGCTTGTAAGTTCAGTCATCATGGTGTTTCGAAAATGGCTCCCATGGTCAGTAATAATTGCTTGTGGGACACCAAACCTAGTTATTATATGATTGAATATGAAAACTGCAGCTGTTTTGCCGCTTGCGTCGAATGTAGGCATCGCCTCGGCCCATTTAGTGAAATAATCAACCGCGAGGATGATATACGCATGCCCCCCGGCCGAGTGAGGGTTACAAGTAATAAAGTCGATACCCCATTTGGCGAATGGACCAACGGCAATTATAGGGTGGAGAGGAGCAGGTGGTGCGCGCATCTTTCGATCAAACACTTGGCAGTTGTGGCACTTCCGGACTGCAATGATACAATCTTTAAACATAGATGGCCAGAAGTAACCAGCGCGCAACACCTTCTGAGCTGTGGCATACCCAGACATATGACCGCCACATGCTCCAGAGTGACAATCATTCAAAACTCTCTCAGCCTCTTCGTGAGTTAGACAACGTCGAAAAACTAAGTCTGCCCCCCGGCGATAAAGTGTATCTCCAATAATTTTGTATTGCTGGGATTGAAACCTAATTTTTCGCCGTTCCTCTTTGGAAGCTTCAGGCCGAAAGGTTTGGGTTTGGAGATAGATGATTATATCCCCGAACCACGGATCTAAAGTACTGATAAGAAACAAAGATTCGTCCGCAATGGACTCTTCTGCCACAGTCTCTGTGTCAGTACGCGGGAAATCACACATCAATTCCGAAAAAACTAAGGATTTCTTAGACTTGGACTTCTCGAACTCCAAGTCGAACTCTTGCAGGATAACGATCCATTTAGAGTACTTGCCCCCTAGCAATTGTTTTGTCAAAATGTAAATCATAGGGTTGCAATCCGAAATAACTGTAGTTTTACGGAGAAGAATGTAGTGACGAAAACGCTGGACAGCTTGAACGGCTGCCAGGGCCAATTTCTCCACATGCGAATATTTTAACTCAGTGGGATTTAAGGTTCGACTGAGATAATATATCACATGTTCTGCTCCGAATTCATCTTCTTGAACTAACACCATCCCAATGGTGGAATGTGAAGCTGCGAGGTATAAGAAGTAGTCCTGGTTGTAGTTGGGAGGATGCAACAACGGTGCATGGGTCAACGCGTGTTTAAGTGCATCAAAAGATTGTTGGGCAATCTCGTCCCAAAAGAATTGAACGTTCTGTTTCAACAACCGTGTAAAACCTTTAGTGACCTCGGCGTAGTTTGGGATGAATCGACGTAAAAAGTTCGCTTTCCCTTGCAAACTTTGGAGTTGGCGCAAACTCGAAGGAGGAGGCAATTTGATGATTGCTTCGACTTTCGAGGGATCAACGCGAATGCCGGCTTTTGAAACAACAAATCCCAGCAATCGACCTGTTTCTATACAGAAAACACACTTGTGGGGATTCAACCGAATTCGATAATGCCTACACCTCATAAAGATTGCTCGTAGGTGGTCAAGGTGATCAGCTCGTCGTAAAGAATGAGCAGGCAAATCATCGAGATACGGTTGCACAATGTGCTTGATGTCGTGAAATGCGTAAGACATCGCCCGTTGAAAAGTGGCCCCGGCATTCTTAAGCCCAAAAGGTAATTTGCAATAAGCAAATGTCCCCCATGGACAAATGAATGCCGTTTTTGGTTGGTCGGCAGGTAGAATATTGATTTGATTATAGCCCGAAAAACCATCCATGAAGGAAAACATTTCACTTCCGGCACAATCATCAATAATTTGATCGATATAAGGCGTAGGATAGTTGTCTTTTGGACAAGCTCGATTGATATCCCTATAGTCGATACAGATTCTTATTGTTCCTTGTTTCTTATTGACGGGAACAATATTCGATACCCAATCCGTTAACGGGATCGGATAAATGAAACCTGCTTTCAACAGCTTTTCGACTTCTGCTTTAATTGCAGCCGCTTTTCGAGGGTGAATCTGACGCAACCGTTGCCGGATGGGTTTAGCATCCGGGTAGGTTTTGATTTCATGAACAACAATGGCAGGATCGATTCCCGGCATTTCCTCGTAAGACCATGCAAACACATCGCGAAATTCTTGGAATAGGGCCTTGTAAGTTTGGATTTCTTCTTCTGTACATGAGGCACCTATATGAATGTTCTCCTCAATTCCAGGTTTCACTGAAATATCAATGGGAATAGTACGAGAAATATTCCCTAAATTCAACTCTGAATCAGAATGTTTCGTTGGATCCTGAGCGTCTTTGACATATTCAGCGGTAAAGATAGATGAAAAATCATTTTCAAATGCATCATCCTTAGGTAAAAACGAAGATCTGTGATGGAGATCTTCCCATGGTAGATCGTCTACACTTAGGATTTCGCGAAGTTGTTCGTCAGATGACACGACTTCGGGAAACGCTATCCGTTCTAAGGTTGAGGTGAAAAGTGATTCTTCACTGACCACATTCATTTGGTCGACTTCGGTTGAATGAAAGTCGGTAAAAGACATGAGAGCTTCATAAGCAATTTCATATGGACTCAAGGGCATAGCATCACCGAATGAGTCTAACTCAGAGTCAGATGGAACATACCAAGGATCATCATAAATAATGTTTTCTGATGTAATCATATGAATTGTTGCAAACGAAGGTTCTACGCTGAGTGGAGGGAGAGGAAAAGTTCCCAGTAAACCGGAATCCTTAACTAAACCTACACCAACGTCCCTATAAGGGATTGTCGTCTTACCGACATGCTGGATACTCTCTGAAGAGGCTGGGTCGGATGAAAAGTATGTCAGCTGATCAATTGTCACGATCTTACCGTTGTGTGGAAACTTAATTACTCTGAAGACCGATGAAACGACCGCTGTCATAGCATATGACCAACTTCGACCCAAAAGAAGGTTGTAGTCTAGAGGGGCATCAACCACTTCCACATCTAGACTAACGGTTTTACCTTCTACCCCTATAGGCAATTCCTGTAGAATACCAAACGGACGGAACCCACGGCCATCAAAGGCCTTAAGGATGGTGGGGGATTGGTTCAACGAAGGAGAACCAAGGGATCTCCAACATTGAATAGACATAATACACGTAGAAGCTCCCTCATCAATCACAGTTCGATGAATAGGCCTGTTTTTGACTATCACTGGAATTTGGAAAGCCATTTGATGGGGGAGTCGTGGTGTACTATTGTCTAGATCGAAGATCATTAGATTCGGATCCTGAACGTCAACAGCTCCTATAGCCGACAAAAGCAATTTTCGTTGTGCTGGACATGATTGCAACACTTCTAACGCCGACATTGCTGAGGGTGAAACAGCTAAGTCCTCAACAATGTTGTAATTCTGGGCTGCTCTCGCATGTGGATTGAAAGCAGACCTTCGAAGTACACCCTTGGCAGGCGGTTTAATTACTAAGTCTGGGTTAGGTTTCTCGATCTGTAGTGGATCGGAACCAGGAGCTGAGGTTGATGGGTTAGAGTGAGAAGATTCTGCTTCCTTACCATCAACAGGATTCTTACTACCATAATCTTGCGATCGAGTCGCAATCCTCACATGAGACATCATCAAAATGGGTTCTTCACTGGCATTCGAGGAAGAACCTATCATCTTATTCTCCTGCTCTGGAAATGGATTTTTTAACACAGCAGGAGTGGGAGAACCTTTGACTATTTTCACTACCTCGGCCCGATGAGGGCAATCTCTCGTAAAATGATCCTCTTCACAAATAAGACAAGGATATCGAGGTTTGCGCTTTTCGTCATTGGTTTCCGACTTTTCAGTTTTCTCCTTCGGAGCCTTGTCTGCTTTAGCCTTCTTCTTTCCTTTCTTCTTTCCACCGTTTTTTGATTTGGCCGTAGATGACTCTACAGCGTGAATATCGGTGGTAAGTTCAGGAGAAGGCTCTCTTGTCGGGGAATCGGGCAAAGTGATAATAGGAGTAGTTGAAGCCTTGGAAGATTTCTTCTTGCTCTTTGTAGTTACGATACCAATCATACCATCAGCGGCATGAGATCCCGAAGGAGCAGCAGCGATTTGGTTTGACTTTGGAAGATCCGGAATCTTCTCGTGTAATGTACCCGACTGCGTGTAAACTAAGTCAAGGTATTGTGCCTGAGCAATGACTTGCTCCTCAGTAACTACTCCGGCCTTAGCTACATCTTCAGTAATTCTTGGTAATAATGATTTAACAAACCATTCAGCTAAGATTTGGTCCGGGATAAAAACTTTCACTAGCCTTCTTCGACGTCTCCACTCATGAATGTGATCTGAAATATACGTGGAGGTTGATTGTTTTAGTGAAGTTAATAACTCCGTACCGTTATCGTATCTGACCGGTAACTGAAAGTGAGTTAAGAACGAGGTAGCTAACTGGCTAAAATTGTAAAAAGAGGCCCGTGGTAACTCAATGTACCACTTGGCCACGAGACCAATGAGTGTACGCTGGAAAAGACGTAAGCGGATCGAATCATCTGAGATGGAATTTGAAGCACACCAGAGGTGGTAAGTCATCACGTGATTGGACGGATCCTCTCCAGACTTACCTTCGAACTTGGGTATATCGCTGGGCAACTTATTTGGCATTGGCGGCCAGAACGAAAGATATTGAATTGGATCGTTCGTTAGGCGCGTCAAGTCTGGTAAATCCAAAGTTGCGATAAACGGTAACTGCCGGTTAGGATCTCTAAAACTCTGGGTCACAATACCGGCCCCAGGAGGAGGATATCCAGGATAACTAGGAACAGGAGTTGCATTTGGGATATTATATCCTCCTGGAAAACCAGGATTAACCGGACCGTACTGGGGTTGTTGAGGTTGTTGATAAGTGTACCCAGGATACGGTTGATACTGGTAAACCGGTTGTTGGACAGCTTGCCCAGGTTGATACTGTCCCTGGTACGGAGGTTGAACAAATTGAGGTTGAGTAGTGACAACCGTACTTATACCAGGTTGGCCTACAGGCATCTGGACTGTGGTTTGAATCGTAGATCCAGACAACGGTACAGATGTCTGAGGAGTGGTTACAGAGACAGTAGAAACCGGAGCTGTCGATACTCCAGAAGTAAGTATGGTAGATGTGGCGGTAGTTGCAGCAGCCGTTTGAGATGGAGTACTAGGTGCAATTGGCGGCTGAGTAACTACCGAAGTTACAGGGGTCTGAACACTTGACTGGACAGGTTGCGGTTGCTGGGGTGGACCAGAAACTACAGGTTGTCCTGCTTGAGGTACCGACTGTATACTTGGCTGCAACATCTGTTGACCCTGTGAAGGATCCCACACTAACATTCCAGGGTATTGACCCATAACAGGTTGAGGGTACTGAGATCCATAGCCGGATTGAGGATAGGGTTGATAACTGTAAGGTGCAGTCCCCATACCTTGACCATATGATTGACCTTGAGGTGGTTGATAACCTTGACCTGAGTATTGACCTTGAGGTTGATAACCTTGAGGTAAATACGGGTACTGGGGTTGACCTTGACCTTGAGGTTGGTACCCTTGAGGTTGATACCCTTGGGGTTGATACCCTTGGGGTTGCCATCCTTGAGGTTGCCATCCTTGAGGTTGATATTGATACTGAGGTTGACTTTGGGGTACATATTGAGGCTGGGGTTGACCTTGAGGTATGTATTGCCCCATAGGAGCGTACTGACCTTGAGGTTGCCCCCCAGACACGAATGAAGTACCTTGAGGTTGCCCCCCAGGCATTAATGAAGGCTGCCCCCCAGGCGGTAATTGGCCACCTTGAGGTTGGGTAACGGGAACTGAACCTGACATCATGTAAATGTCTCCTACACCCAATGGTACATTACCACTGTTTCCAACTAATAACCCATGATCAACGGGTTGAGGAGACGCTCCCGCAAAGGTACCAGAAAGAGATTGATACCCAGTAGGAACAGAAGGACCGCCATGTAAAAAAGATTCAGGACTTTGTGTAAACACAGATGACTGACCAGACATATTTACAGGAGTATGAATTCCTCCAGGTGGAAAAGGAGTTCGAGGTGTGGAAAAACCAAAGTTGTCTAAATAATTGGTTAACGAAAGGTACCAATTATTCACGCTCCCTTAGATCAATGGTAATTTGATCTTCAGGATCAGAGACGCCTATTTCTTCCTCTGGAACAAGTTCTTCAATAGCAATCAAACCAACAGGAAGATTTTCGGTGATAATTCTTTCTATTCTCGGTGAATCAGGAACACTAGGAGTCGGAGTAACAGGTTCGGATATTTCTGGTTCTTCGCCTGTATCACTAGCAGACGAAAAACTACCAACAAGCTCAGAAACTGTAACAGCTTCGGGATTATAACCTGTCTCTAAACTTTGGTAATCTGGATGGACTACCAAGGAAGATTCTCCTTCTTCAGGTGAACCTACTCTACTGCCACTAGGAGGAGTTACAAGGACCTTTAAACCTTCTAAATGACTGGACTCGTCTTGAGGAGGTTCACCCCTAAGTCTACGGGATCTTCTCAACAATTCGGCCACAGAAACAACTTCAGGAGACTGGCCCCGAATTCTACGGGACTGTCTCGGTAATTCCGCCACAGCTAAAAACTTTTAACTACTACACACGAAAACAAAATAAAATTTCAAATCAAACCACCTAAAGCCTCTAAAGAACCAAACAAATTTGAATCACACGCCTAAAGAATCTAGGGCGTCAAACCAAACACAAACAGTATTCTTCCGAACCAAAAGCGCTAGTTGGTGATTAGGTCCAACCTCGCAGGATTCAGTACAGAAATGGCAGGTGGAACGGTTACGCCGACAACCTGCTTAATGAATAGACTGGACCAAGTTCCTCCACTTTAACCGTCTCGAGTGAAGTGAACCCCCCAGAAAATCCAAGTGAGTATAGCCGACGTCTGCTCCAGGTACAGTGGGACCTTCCCTCCACCGTCACCTTGGGTAGAATCCTAGAGATTATGGTCACTAAGGTTACCAACGGCCACAAGTACACCTGGGGGAACAGTCTAAACTCCGACAGCACGCAAGGGCAGAGTAGCAAGCTCAATCCCCTTACCGGCTCCTTGACAGTAATCCAAGGTTTACCGATAAGTGACCCCTGGCTCCTCAACAATGGTTAATCCGAGGTTTACCGTTTGTAATACGTACTGTCTGGCGTCGTTCCCAACGAGGGGGGAATGATCCCCTCACTGGTTTGGACACGAGCTCGTGCTTCTCCTTTAAGAGGAGCTTTCCCAGAGTGTAAATGTAACAATTGGATTTGATTCTATCACAAGATCGACTACTTGTTTGGTTTTACTGCCTTGGAGAGTTAAGTACTCACCTACTCCAAGACACTAGCCAAAGCTATGTTGGTGTTTCAGAGCCCTAGAAAATAAAAGTTACTAGTTCAATTTTACTTTAAGCGTTACTTTTATGGTTGTTCTTTAAAGTCACAAGGTAATGGAAGTGAAACCAATGGTGTATAGACTCGACTCCAACCACTATAAAGATGCACCTAAGATGATCTATACTACTTTTGCTTTTTCAATGAAAATCTTTAACTAAGAGAGTTGAGAGAATGCAATTTTTAGAGAAAACAACTTCCTTAGAAAAGACAATCAAAGAAACAATTCTCTTTTTCCTTTCAAGCACACAAACATAACCACTCTTTACTTGCACGAAAAACTCTTTTTCTTTCAAAACTTTCAAAGCTACTTGAAACAAAACTTTTCAAAGGAGATATTTTTGTATTTTCTCTTTTCAATAAAGCATGTAAACCTACCTTTAACAAAAAACAATCTCAAAAGCTACAAAACTATGAAAACTTGACTCACAAGAAAATCAAAAGAGAGATTACTCTAAGCAAACCTAACAAGGCAAAAGCTCACAAAGACGATTCTAGGATGTTTTACTTGATCAAAATCAAATCAAGGACTAGCTAATGCAGAATCAAAAGACTAGCCAAAACAAAACTCAAATCTTTTTGTTCTTTTCGTAAAATGGAATTCAAGACTTAAACAACAAGCACTTCGAAAATGGCCCAAAAGACAACTTGATGGTAAGTTACTTCTACAGGTAGACTTTTAGAACAGGTCTGACTTCTTAGAAAGTTGACAAAACCAGAGAGATCTAAGGCTTGACAATTCCTACCGCTAAAGTCACTACAAGACCTACTCAAAATCAAACCCTAGGGCTTACACTTCGACGAAATCCACTAAAACACTTAATGCTAATGAAACCAGTTCAGGTGAAGATTCTGGACAAGGGACTGATGAATCTGGGTAGAAAAAACTAAGAAAAAACAAAATCTAAGAGCAAAAAAGGCAAAAAGTGGAATTTTCTTAAATTTTGGTAGGGGACGCAGGCAACCCGTTAGCACAGGTACGGGCCCGCTCTGTGCACACAGCAAAAGTGCGTCCAGGGACGCACTGTGCAGCACTCAGAGGGTGCGTCCTACTGAAAAACTCAAGAAAACTTAAAATAAAACTAATCCTAAGCTAACCCACCCAGAGACAAGATCACAGAGCCAAAACCAGAAAAATAAACCAATTTTCTCAAAGCAAAGTTCAAACAAAAGAAAAGACTCTTCTCATCAATGGAAACTATCCCCAGCAGAGTCGCCAATTTGTCACACGGAATCAGTCAAGGGTGCGGACACAGTTGACCTTCCTAGAAGTCTAAGACATTCTAATGACAAACAAAACAAACTAGAGCTATCCTTCTCTAAACATACATTATGATATGAGAAATCAAGTGTTTCGTTCTTACCTTTGTCCAAACGCTGTTGTAGAAGTCCAAGCTTTGTTGATCTGGATGAGCTCCTCCTTCTCTCCAAAACCTGCAATCACCAACAGTCAAACAATTAAATAGCACCTGATTATAACATAAAACAAAGCATATTCAACACATAGACCAAGGAGTACATGAAATAACCCATTAACAACAAGTTATTGAGAAGAATGGACCAATTTGCATTAAAGGTAATCAAAAGGAACCATTACAACCTGAGCCTTGGTGTTGTGCAAGCTCCTTCCAGGGTCCACAAGAGTCTTCCTCTACTTTGACAAAGCTCACCCACTTCCAAATAGAACAAGTAAAGATGACAATCTCTCCTCACAAGCTTCTAAATGGGAGTCTTAATTCGTGCAACATTTACCCTTAGAAATCTATAGCTTTCAACCTCCTTCCTTCTGGCTCAATGCCTCTTTTTATAGTGCTCAAGAGGAAGTTAATCAGGTCCACCATCAATGGGATAGTCCCCTCTTTGGATGGGATCACTCCCGTATTGATGGGATAAGTTCCTCTTTGATAGGAGTGCATGAACCATCTGGAGGCGCTCAATACACATCAAACAACCTTCTAGAAAGCTCTAGAAATGACCACAAGTAAGTTTTTGAAGATAAAACTCGCGCATTTTAACCTTTTCAGAGGGACGCACCTGCCCCTTTAGATACAAAGCGTCCTTGGACGCAGACCTTATGAACAAAAGGTGCGTACCCGCAGGCAAGGCTTGAGAGAACCTGCGTACCCAGAGATAAACATATTTTATAAGGACTTTCTCTCTTTCTTGGAGTTTGACATGAATAGCAGAGGCATAAGACTTGCTCAAGAGGGTAGTATGACTGTTGATAGAGCCATACCGACTGTAAATAGCCATGGTGACATTTTTTAGTGTAACAGATGGTGTCCATGATGCAGAGGAAGAGCCCGACACAGCAGTACAGGAGCCTTTATCATTATGGTTTGATTCAGCTAGTGGTACTGCATCAGTTGACTCAGCAGGGCATCTCATGGGAGGAGTTCATTTCCCGTGAGTTTTTCACAGCACCACCCCAGCCACATCCTGAGGTCATTCAGGAGGAGGGAGGACCATCTCAGCAGCCTGATATTCTGGTCACTAGACATCTTAGTTCCTCACCTCAGCTCACTTATCAGAAAGGCCCGAGGGCCTTATTTGCAGCAGCTAGGCGAGTACTATCTCCACAGCAGGTGGAAGGGGTCTCGCCTTCATCTTCAGCTCAGCGAGTGTTATCTCCACATCAGGTGGAAGGGGCCTCACTTCCTTCACCAGCACAGGCAGCACAGAGGGGCAAACAGCCCATGATTCATGAGGGTCCATCAGGAGTTCCAGACACTGAGGTGATTGATCTTGAGGCCAGTTCTCCTAGCCGAGAGGCAAAGGAGATCATTCAACATCTCAGAGCTGAAAATGATGCTTTGCAGAGGAGATTTGAGGGTGCCCAATGGACCATCACCTACCTGGAGCAGCGCAACAAACAGTTGGAGGAGGAGAAAGCACTTGATGAGCTATGGAGGATTCGTAGTGACCGAGTCTTGAACCGTAGAAGACCCGGTGATCCATTGCCCGCTGACCGAGAGTCCATGCTCATCCAGGAGAATGCACACTTAGAGAGGCTGTTGGCTAAGGCCAACCAAGAGAAGAGATTGCTGAGGAACATGAAAAACCATTACTGGGCAAGAATGCATGTGTGCAAGGCCAAAATGAAGATGTTTCAAAGGCGGTTGACCGAGGCTCTAAAACGGAGAAAGAGGCCAAATCCCCTCCGTATCTTGGCTGAGGCTTCACTCAAAGATCATGGCACTCAATAGCCTAGCCACGGCTCAAATCCCAAAATTTTTGAGAATTTTGGGTAATTTTGGCATTTTTTGGTAATTTACAGGTTTTGGCTCTTTAACGGGTCTCACCCCCCACGCGACCCTTCATCAGGGCAACTCCTTTTCACAAAAACTCAGCATTTCCTGATTTTTCATGCAAAGTTACATATGCCCATGGATGGACTTGAGTTTTTATGGAGTTTTGGGCCTCCAGAAAGTCAAAATACATGCAAAATTTGACTTTCTGCCACTTTTTTGAACTGCAGAAAGCTGTCTTGGGAGAATTGGTTTGTGACAGGGCAAATGAACTCCAAATTCAAAAATTCCAGTTGGGTTGGAAAGTAGACTCACAGACCTTTCCAACAAGCCCACTTTTGCTTAATTTGGCCACCTACAAGTACCCCAAAAAGAGCTCCAAAGGGGCGCGACCCGTCAGGCAGGGGGGCGCGACCTGTCAGGCAGTTTTGTCCAGAAATGCACTGTACAGCCCAAAAAACGCAGATTTGACTCAGTTTGACTTTTGGAGATGAAATGTGATCCTCATTGATGTAATTATTGTACTTTTTAGACACTTTTACTCTTATGTAACACTTCTAGAACATTCATTCATGAAAAGGGTAAATATTAAATGAATGAATTGGTTTCCTAGCTTATAGAGGCAAGTTGTTTTGACTGCCTAGATTGTAGTGCTTAGTTTAGAAGTGGTTGAAATAGCTCCTAGGATGGTGAACTTGACCCATGGACGTAGGGAAAGAGGTTAGATCATCTATATTATGTATTTTCTTGCTCATTTTCATGGTTGGACTCTTGAGGGAGAAGCTATCATTGTATTATTTCAGTTGTATCTCTGCAATTTTTGGCTAAGGAAGACCAAGGTTTTGCAGTCCTCTTTGCGATTCTTGTGGACTCATGTGTTGATGGTGTGTTTCTCAATGTACTTATAAGTGTGTTATGTGATTCATCTCCTTTCTTTTACTTCTGCATATTAAACAAATGAAGTGTTAAAGCAAGAATTCATGCCTACCATGCTCTACTTTTAAGTTTGTTTAATTTCTATGTTTTCTGCTGTCTAAAGAGAATTCAAAGACATTGTTTGCTCTCTTTAGCTCCTCCTCTTTCATTCCTGATCATCCACCTCAACTAAAGGCATCAATACAGGCTCCTACCTCACCCCAAAGAATCCCCTGCAGAAACTGTGTCAAATCCCCGCACCCTAAATTGCACTTTCCTCAATTTGCCACCAAAACCCTAAAAATTTCAAATCAACCTTTCTAATCAGTTTACTAGCCTAATATCAGTGTTACCTTATTGGTCATCTCATCCATTTGAAGATCTACCGAGATTGACCGGAGAGAGCCTTCTCCTGCCCCATAGGGCTAGCTACGAGGCTGAATGGTTTGATGTTGCCTTGAGGTTTGCCTTCTTCAGCCTAGGGTGAAATTTCAAGCGCTAACATGCAACATGCTTAAAACCGAGAAAAGAATTCTTCTTCACAGAGATCTCCTTTTGAGACCCATTTTGGTTTCACACCAAGGTTTCCTTTAGATTTTTTCTTTGGTAAAGACATAGCAGTTGATGGACACAGTGATGTGGACAAGGCAACCAAGTTCATTGAACAAATCCAAGAGATTCACCAGGTGGTACAAGAACAGCTAGAAAATAACCAAGCCAAATATAGGGCAAGGCATGACAAGCATCGGATGGAGCATAGTTTCCAAGTTGGTGATCAAGTTTGGCTATATATCAGCAAGGACAAAATGCAAGCTGAAGGTAAAAAGCTAAAGCCAATAAGGTATGGACCTTTCAAGATACTTGAGAAAATTGGTGAGAATGCTTTTTCCCTTGATTTACCAGCTTACATGCACATCTACTCGAGTCGTTAATGCAGATAGCTTGAGACTATTTGAAACTTCATTGATTGAAGATCCCGAAGAGCAGAGTCAATTACCTTCTGTTGATGATATGTTACCTAAATATCTCAATGAATTGCAGGAAGACACAGTTCTAGACAGGAAGGTGAGGACGACGTGCAGGGGAAATGTTGGGTACCTCAGGATTGGACTGAAGAGTTCGAAGCCAAGCAGTGTAAAGTAGATAGAGATTGGACAAGTGAGACAGTTATACCCTCACTTAGTCAATGCTTAAAAACCAACTTCTGGTGGTCCAAAAGCTTTTTCAGTGGGAAGGCCATGATCCGAATTGGATCCTTAAAACATTTTCATAACTGTTCAAATTACGTCAGACTTTAAAAATATTATGAATAACAAGCTTATCAGAAATGACCTCTGGATAATGGTGATTTGTGGCCAGCACAGAACAATGAGGATCCTTGGTTAAAGTCCATTGACCGTTGGCCCATGGAGACTGCGCATGGATGCAAATTGGCAATCAGAAGCCCAAATCCAGAAACAGAGGCAGTTTTTGATACGCGATTAGCACAAAATTCTAATCGCGTATCAAAAACTGCCTCTGTTTCACAACACAAAACTCTCAGAGAAGGAAAGCCTCGAGCGCTTGGTCACGAGGAAAACAGGGAAACCGTGTGGAAAGTGTTGAAAGGCGGGTCCCACACCCAAAACCGGTAGGATATCGTGTGCACTTCGAGCGGTAAGCAAGTTTGGCCGAGTTCAGCGTGATGCCACACACTAGGTGATGCATGTCCAACGGCGGAGAGAGAAACCACTTACATCGCATGAGTAACGGTTGAGCAACTCAACTGCGTGATATAGACAGAGACCGTAGGATCTGGAGGCTCCAGATCGACGGTGGAGAATTAACCCAATGGAAGACCAGATTTGACGAGGAAATAGACTGAGGTACATGATATTTGAGGTCCAACATGACCACTGAGCTGGCAGAAGAATCAGTTTCGCAGGCAACCTTGGAATAATGGAAACAACGACCATTCACAGAGAACTGACACTCAGTTCATGAGGAAACATATGGCCACTTCTCGGTGAAGCGTTACAATGATGAAGATGCAGAGGCAGGAGATCCAGAGAGCCAGGAAGTAGAAGCGAACAGTTAGAGATCGGATTGGCTTTAAGCCATGAATAGACACAAAGGGCAGAACAAGAGATAGAATAGAGAGAGAAGTT
The DNA here is from genome assembly GCA_031772625.1 of Pinus tabuliformis. NCBI lineage: Eukaryota > Viridiplantae > Streptophyta > Pinopsida > Pinales > Pinaceae > Pinus > Pinus tabuliformis. Next base: position 1,259,543,350 of record CM062811.1, read on the forward strand.
AATAGCAGAGAACAAAGAGGTCGAGCTAACCTGTAGAGCAAAGGCAACATCGGGCAGACAAAACAGAGTGATTCCAAGAGTCTGTGAACTCTAGAGAATGCTTCAGAGGTTCAAGCAACTCCTCTATGTATACCTGTTGGGTATTGAGTACCAAATTGGACTCATCCCATTGAGACCAGCTGAGGTCAAGACTCGGTAAGGGGGAGTTTGTGTACTCTAGAGGCTTGGGAAATCCAAGTACCACCCTACTGAGCATAATCTGTTAAGGGAGACTCAAATTGAGCTCCGCATTGTAAACACTCTACCCTAAGACACAATAGAAAAGGCTACCACTGAAGGTTGGACCAGGAGACGTAGCCCAGGAGGATTGGGTGAACTCCTTATTAAATTTGTTGTGTTTTTGTATTTTCTTACTGTGCTTCTCTTACTGTTTCAAATGCCTGTGTATTTCGCAATCTTATTGATCTGTTGCTTAAAATAACATAGGCATACCCTAGCACATGGGTTTGTAATACCTACATTAATTAACTGAGATCATTCATGAGTGATTTTCATATCATTTATGTTTGCAAGTCCTATCAAGCATTGAAGAGCTACATCAAGTCACAATGAGGGATCTTCGTTAGGCATTTCGTGAAACTGATAAGAGGTCTATCCATTAGCTATACTTCTTATAATTTAGACAAGTTCAACTTAGGGAAAGAGTTAGTTCATTTGTCATGATTGTTTCTAGTTTCCATTTAGGATCTAGGGAGATCACTCTTGTCCGTAAGAGGGATTGTATCGTGTAACAAACTGGCGACCATATTGGGGAATGTCTCTGTTCTCATCTTTTTCCTTAGCCTCACTTTCTGATTTTTCTAATTTATCCAGACCTGAGTCTTCATAAATTAATGTCCTTTTAGATCTGAGTGGTTGATTCTTGAATTTTTTTATTTTTTCTTTAGGTTTTCATCCTTGCGATGGGTCTGTTTGTAAATAGAGTGTAGCTTTGCACCTTTTTTCCACAGCAGCGAAGCGCATGTGCTTTGTTTCCTACTGAAATCCCGTGCATGCCTTGAATTTGTTTGAAAATTTCATGCTAGCTTCAACTTAGACCTAAATTTTTCTTTCTGAAAGTGTCATTCTGTTTGTTTAGACTGTGTGTTGTCTCTTCTGAACTCAGTTGATTTCTTTGTTGATGATTTTTGAAGATTAGGTATTTTTGAAAGAATACCTTAGGGCTTTGCCTGGTTGATTTTCTAATTGATCAAAACAAGTTTGAATGTATTTTCGTAAGTGATATTCTTATTTTGTTCTGTTAAATACACTGGTTAAGCCTTAAATATTGCTTGTTTGTGGTCAAAATCACTTTGAATTGTAAATTAGGGTTTATGAAGACCTTGCGCTTTTGTGAAAGAATTGTAATTATTTTTGCTTGATAAAAGAAGTTGTTGCTTTCATCTTGGGAAAATTTTCGTGATTGCACTGTTATTGTCTTTAAATCAAAGCATTCATAAGAGAATATGTCTTTTCTCCAACCTTCTTGATTGATTTTTGTGTACTTGGAAGTTTTGAGTGATTAGAAGAAAAGAGTGTTTAAGTTTATTTTGATGATTAGGGAAATCTGGAAATTAGTTTGCTGACTACATTTTCATTACAAAATAGTGATTAGTTTCTTTAGGAAATTGGAAAAGTTGTGAGTTTTTGTATTTCATTTCTCAAAAAATCAAAGAAACTCTTTCTTTTCTCTAAATAGAATTTCATCGAAATTGAAAGTTGCTTTTGCATTTTAGAGTGCATTAAGATTTCGAGTCGTGTCACAACATCATAAGTTTCACCTTCATCACCCATTGAGTAAAAGAACAACTTAATAATAAAATGTTAATTAAAATTCACCTAGAATTTTATATTTGTTAGGGCTCTTTTCACATATAATAGCTTAAGTGTAGTGCTTTGGAATAGGGAAGGAAGTAAGCTGTCCAAAGCTACAAACGAACAATCGAATCTTGAGTTAGGGAGAGAAAATCCAATTATTTCGGTTTTGTTATGGGAATCTCTTCTTATACATGAGTTAAGCACGCGGTCGTGTCAACTTTGGTGAAGTGATCCAACCTACTTCATTAGCTTAGATACAATGATTTGCACGTATTACAATGGTACCAAAAGGTACTTGGGGTCACTTGAAAGTAAACCTCCAATTGATCATGTGGAGGAGCCTTCAAGGGGATTGAGCTTGTTACTCTGCCCTTGTGTGTACGTCCGATCTACGACTATCCCCTAGGTAAAATTGTTGTATTTGGTAAACTTAGTGACTATAATCCTAGGGCTCTACCTAAGGTGACGACAGAGGGAAGGTCCTGCTGTACCTAGAATAGACATTGGCTAGACTCACTTGGACTCTCTGGAGGGTAATATTTGCTCGAGATGGTTTATAGTAGAGTTACTTGCACCAGACCATTTCATTAAGAAGGTTGTCAGGGTAACTGATTCCAAATGCTCATTTTCTATAAAACTTTTCACCTTGATCTCTTTGATGTTGGATTTCATCACCAACTAGTAAATATTGATCTCTATGAAGAGTAAGTTTGTATGGTTTGAACTCCTAGATTTTTAGCGCGTGTTACTTTATATGTTGTTTTTTTACCTTTTAGAGACTTTAGGTGTAATTTAGATATTGTGTGATTAATAAATTGAAAATTTTTCATTGTGGCAGAACTACCAAGACAATCACGTAGGATACTTGGGGATCCCCCTAAGTATACACTGAGTCAGTTAGAAAATATTAAAGCAGAAAAGTCTAAATCATATGAAATTGAAATTGTAGCTTAAACTGAAATTCTACTATTTTAGATTCTGATGTAAGAGGAACTGAAGTTAATCAACCTATAACATCTACTATTTTAGGCCTTGAAGTGACATAAACTAAATCTGATCAAACTCGAAATTTAACATCACACTCAGCAGCAACTGATTTACAAATTACTAAACTCGTTCAAACTAAATCAGATACTAGAGAATCTTCTGATAGAAACCTCGTTTTTGAACTAGATATTGACGAACCTAAGTATGATATTTCCAAGCCTGAAATTGATACGTCTGCTACAATAGATATTATGAATCCTCCACTTTCATTGCGTGTGAAACTTATTATTACTTATAGTCTCCCTCCTGGTCTTACTGGCATTGAAGAACTTGTTTGAGATGAAAAGGAAGAACCTATAGTTTCTATCAGTGAGCTTGTGGATATCTCAAAACTTTTGTTTCGATCTCTTCACCTTGACCCTTGGTCTTTTACACCCTTGAAATTTTTAAGACAAGGGATTATGCGTTGCACGAATCCTTATTCTACCGTACCAGGTTTTGACTGGTCCATAATGATTCCTAGAAGTTCTTTGTTAGATACATCCATGTATTCCACTTCTCTTGAGTCCACATTGTATGGTGGTTTATTACCACTTGGATATCACTCTCTCGCAGGAGCTTCTTCCTCAAACTAATCTTCAAACATGTCAACTGGTGTAATTAACCCTACCCATGAAGGTTTAGCATTTGAACAAGTCATTAATATGATTTCTGGTAATGTTTGTAATCCACAAGCTAACCCAACAGGTGGATATTATCCACCTGGGGGGAAATCGTCACATCCTCCGCCTGGAGGATAGCCTTTTGGTGGACCTTACGCTGCAAATGGGGGGAAACCCCCCACCGAAAACTACTTTAATTATGTTCAAATGCCTCAAACCAATTTTGGTCAACATGTTATGCCTCAACCTATTGTTGGAATGCCTTACCTTGTATTGAATACAATCTGGAACCCTTCTCAACAGTCAATTACTGTTGCTTCTCAGGTTCCTTTGTATCAGCCTGGCCAACCTCTTGGACAACATATGTAGCAACTGCCTTTTCAAGGTATGTCTTTTCAATTACAACCAACCATCCAGGATAACCCATTGACACCTGCCCAATAATCGCTTCAGCAGCCCTTCCCGAGCACTCATGAAACCGTGGGGTAGTCTGCTATGTCAATGACTTTTCAAAACCCAGGTTCAAGCTCGCCTAAAACTCCCATTCTAGGAGTATCATAAATAACTGTGCCACTTACATCACATGTTAATATGCAACCACTTGTTCAGTCTTTACCTCAGGCATTTGGTGCTCAATCCATTCCTATGATTCCGTCAGCACCTCAAATACTTGTCGTTCAGCCAAGCGTCCCATATATGCAAGTACCTTTTCAAGGGCTACCTTTCCAAGGTTTACCCCAAATTCAATTTGTTCAAGGTACAAATTTTCAAACTCAATTTATCCAAGGTCAACCCTTGCAAATTCAACCCTTTCAAGGGCAGTTTCTTCAAGTTCAGATGGGTCAGAATCTCCCCTTCCAGAATCAACCGTACGCAGGTCATACATTTCAACAACCTATTCAACCACAATACGGTATGGTTCATTCTAGATACCCAGAAGGTATGCATATTCCAACTGCTTAGGCTATCCCAGGATATCCTGGATATCCTCCTCCCTGTACAGGACTCACCCCTCAAGGTTATCAATATCCATCGCAGGACCCTAATCGCTAGTTTCCCTTCATTGCAACTTTGGATTTGCCTGAACTCTCTTGGTTAACTAATGATCCACTTCTTTATGTACCCTATTGGCTAACTGTTCCTACTAAGCTCCCCAGTGTTATTCCTAAGTTTGAAGGTAGGTCGGGTGAAGATCCATCCAACCATGTCATGACCTACCATCTTTGGTGCGTGTCCAACTCATTAAACGACGATTCTTTTATATTACGAATTTTTCAATGAACCTTAATCAGTTCGGTAGCCAAATGGTATGCAGAATTACCGTGCGCTTCCTTCACAATGTTTAATGCCCTTGCTATAGCCTTTTTGACCCATTTTCAGTTACCCATTCAGTATGAGAATGGAACTGAACTTTTGACTTCTTTAAAGAAGTCAACGTCAACCCATATCTCAGATCACATTCATGAATGGAGATGCAGACATTGCCTAGTTAAAGTTTACATTCCAGACCAGATTTTGGCCGAATGGTTCATAAAGTCACTTTTACTAGTAATAACTAAAGATGTGGCCAAAGGGGGTGTTGTAACTGAAGAGCAGGTAATTTCCTGTGCTCAATATCTCGATCTTTTTTACACTCATTCTGGTACTTTGTATGAAAAGATCCCAAATTTAGCCCGATCTACTCCAAGTAATCCACCTCTTCCAGGATCACATGTCGTAAATGGCATGATTGGTTCAGTGAGTCAGAAATCTAAGAATAAAAAGGAAAATTCTAAGAATGTTTAGGTTTCGGCTCTATCTGATTCACCTGACAAAGATCCTTCTCCCAGAATTACTTCCGAAATCAATGTCGTAGATTCAACTACTGGAAAGGGTAAGTCATCCGGAAATAAGAAAAATGGAAAAGGAAAAACTAAAGAAGACAACTGCTCTAAGGAGAAATCAATCGAGAATGAACCATCTGACGAAAAGCGGAAACCTTGCTATCCTTGCTTGATTTGTGAGAAGATCATTACACTAAGGAGTACCCTCATCGGGACGAAGTTTCCAAATTCATCAAAACTTCACCCACACCCGTTGTTTTGAAGGATCCTTTTCCTCCTCAAGAAAATAAAATGGTCTCTCACGACCAATCCTCCTCGTCCCCATCGGCATATATCATGATGATGTCTTTTAGATTTATGGGAGCAACGAGATCCAAATATTACACGTCAAAGAGTCCTGTTGAAAATGGAGATGGCTCACATCTACTCCTCGTTCTTCTGAACCATTACATATTGAAAAACCAAATCCTTATATGCTAATTCGTCTGCCTCCTAAGGGTATGCTTCATAATTCAACCTTTAATCCTCATGTGAGGGCTACCCGAAATTATAACATCATCGAAGATCTAGCTATGTCACCTTTGGCCATGTCTTCCCTTGTGTTGGCTCACTAAGATGTCTTTTTACTGGCAATCTCAAATCCTACATTAGTTGTCAACCCGAGGTAAGTCTTTTTATCTCAAGAGTGTCAACATAGTATATGCAGTGAATCTAGAGGTTATCTAATGATGAATCATTGCAATCACTAATAACTAATTGTTCAATTGAATCCACACAATTTTGGAAAGAACTAACTATGGAAGAAATACTCTTAACACACTCTGCAATTCTATTCAACTTATTCTGAAATCAAATGAAACTGAATGAAAATAAGAATCACACTTGGGAATGTTCAAATATACTTAAGGCTAACTCTCTCAATCAAGGAAGGGAACTATAATTATTGAAAAACATTGTTGATCTATAACAATCCAAATTAAACAACAATCTCAATTGAAAAACAAACAGTAATTGAACGGTAATTGGTAATTGAACAACAAACAATAATTGAACGACAAATGGTAATTGAACAACAAGCACGCATACAACAATAAAGGAATCTGAATAGCAAATGATATAAATTGCAACTTGTGGAAATTAATTAGAATTATCTCTAGGATCTATGATAACATCACTCAAAATGAACAACAATCTACTATTGGCACTAATTCACTCACTCCAATCAAAGCATTGCTTAATTATGTCACACGGCTTCACTATGAATCTAATTGAACAACAGTATGAATCAATATCACAAATATTTATGATAAATGGAATAACCAATGGCTGATCATTAATCAAACAAAAAAGACTAAATATAAAGATTATAACACAAGGAATCAGTAGAACTTATTGTGACTGGGCCCAGAGTCGCCAGAAGCCTCCACTTAATGTAAACTCAGAATATAAATATGTATCAAACGCAACCTTATTTCATAAATGCAAGTAACAGCTTACAACGTCACTAAGATAACAATGTTGTATGTTTTCAAAAAGAATAATTATAGATTATCAAATTCTGAACTTTTCGATTTGCCTTTCGGCCCTATATATAACATAAAAGAGTAACTAGATAGAAGTGAATCCTCAAGATCAGGGGATCCTGAGGATTTCACAATACATAATCTAATAGTGTGATAAAATAGCATTGTTCAGGCTGATCTCCCATTGCCTTGTCTACCAAAGACACTGTAGTTTCCCTTTTACGGCCTCGTGTTGCTCTGTCAACTGAACGTCTTTTGCCCAGTCCACATATTTTGTAGACAAGGATAGTAAAAAATCAGTTTCTTGTGCTATAATTCCTATTTTTTCACCAAATGCTTTCATCCAACTTTATCTGTTATTTTCCTTATTTTAATCCATAAACAGAGATAATCATATAAGAATGAATTTTGTATAAAGAAATTTACGAAGAGAAACAATACCTTCTTCCTGACCCAACATACTCCCCAGCTTAAATTGTTGCATGTCACCATGCAATTGAGTAGTTTAGATGCAACTGAATTAGGGAATAAGCAGGATATACCTCCTCCTTATAACTCTCGAAACCATTTTTCTGCATAGGGACAGTGAAAGCCTCGGTTATCTTTTGATCCTTCAAGTTATAGTCACTATGGTATTGATCAGGAGGATACCATATGATTGGGGATCTGTAATGACATCCTATCCAATTAGGCCCCATCGTTAAAATCATATTACTGTATTTATAGAAACGAGAGGAGGCGGCTTTGAAGTTTCGATATCCAAATGGCTCTTGGTTCCTCACAGTGTTGTTGGAGAATTCCCACCTATATCTTGATGTAGATAAGGCTTCTTCCTTAATGCCCTGGAAATATACCTTTCTGGCCTAGATGATATCAGTATGGAATGGCCCCAGTTTGCCTACAACACTAGCTCACTTCATAAACTGTTAATGCCTAATAGATAGATGTAATAGCTATGTAGGCTCCCCTCTGATCCATAGGTCAATGCCATACTCACGTCTTCTAAAAGTATTGTGAGCCTTGGCCCACTTGAGTTGGTTGGTAGCAAATGAGAGGAATGCCTGAAATTGAACATCTCCTATAAAGGGGCTAGGGTGGCTGTCCCTCTCATATTCTAAAAAGAAATTGTGCATATAAATTTCACAAAGGAAGCATTGAACCTTCTCATTGTGCTCTTTGAAGCATTTGATAAAGTCTGGGGTGGTTTAGCAGGAGGAATATTTCCATGAGGAATAAGGCATAATTTGTAGTAGGGGCTCGACATGATAAGGTGTCTGAAAAAAGAGAGAAGACAACCTCCATTTGCTCTCTAGCCTTTTGCAATTTACCCCTTAATCTTTCAACCTTCTTTTGCTTAGCCTTATACTGAGCAAAGGTCTCATCTTCAGTCATGGTAAGTGATTCAAAATTCTTCCTCAAACCTTGATGTTCATGCAGGGGGGCCACCTTTCCTTTGTGTTGAGCCAATTCCTATTGAACCATCAGTAGCTCATTCTGCAACCTTCTGATGATGACATCCCTTACCAAGGGAGTGTAAGCAGGTGTCTCATCTGTTTGGGCTTCTCCATCCCGGGCCTCTGTAGGATCGGTCTGCACACCAGCTTCAACTACCTCTTGAATTATGCAATCAATTCGAATATCTTCTTCAACATTTGTTTGGACAACAATATCCATAGTGGGGTGGTCCATCTGGGTCTCTTGCGAAAAGACACAGGGGTCCTCAATTTTCATTTCAGTGTCTTCTGCCAAACATGGCTCAGTCTGAGTTTCTTTTGGACAGACCACAAGAAAATCTGTTTGAGCCTCAACATTCTTTCCAGAACATTATTCTGTCTATGTTCCTGTGGTTTCCATTTGCACTTTAAATTTCCTGGTTCAGGTTGCCTCTTTTAACCAATGTTTCAGCTGCCTGTTTACTCGCTTCTACCTTTCATACTTCTTGAGCTTTTTTCTGAGCATGTCTTTGTAGGACTTCTTTAGTCTGGGGTCTCCATCTGATGGTATGTTAGCTGCATTATGCTTTGGTTCCTATACAGGGGGTACTATGTCAGCATTAGGGGTGTTTCCAATTTGAACTGTGTCTACTGGTGGAGCTTCACCTTCTAGCTCCTCGTTATCATGTATTTATTTTTCAGGAGATCCCAATGCAATGGTGTCTCTTAAACAATTATCATTCTCCAGGTCTTCTCCTGGGTAGGCCTCATCCTCAGGGGACTTAGAAAATGGGAGTATTACTTGGTTGATTGGCATCTCCCAGGGTTTCATCTTCAGGGTTTCCTTCAGCTGGGGGCTCCACTGGACCAGTGCCTACTATCTGAATTTCTTCTTTGATGTATTCCCCTTCATGTACCTTGACTTTGAGGAGTGTTTCCACATAAGGAATTGATTCCCCCTGTTCCTCCAAGGCATCAGTGAATGGCGAGGTTTTGTCATGACCAGGGCTGTCAGCAGGGGCAGACCAGTTGGGGGTACAATTTTGCTCTTCAATGCTCCTTGGTTGTTCTCTATCCTCAGAAAACATTCCCATGTTTTCCAATACCCTGGCCACTTCCTCCTCATAGTCTTGCAAAGGGGGATTTTGCGGACTAAGAGGTGGTGTGTGGGATGGTCCGGTCTCATCTGCTTGAATTGGGATAAGTCGTTGGGCTTTCACTCGCACAGAGAGCCTACGCTTTGTTGGGTTCAATGGCACAAAGGAATTCTTTATCTTTAGCTTTCTTCTTGGACCTGGGGTTCTTGGCCCTTGTAGCTTTGTTACCGCATTTTCCAGGGGTGGAGCCAAAGTAGGATTTACGATATTGTCCCATGTTAACTACTGCTGGGCCAGTCTATTTGTGATAATTAATTTAATCAATCCATGATGACTAACCACACTGTGTGGGTCTTTAGCTGTCCTAACTCGTCGAGTGACATCATGTAAAAGGGAATTAAGATAAAATGGAAAATTAACTGAAATTCTTTGTTTAAAAATGGCTAGAAGTTTCATTTGTCAGGGCTTTACCACATCATGTCGACCGTCACAGGTAATGTATCTTTGGACGATGACCATCAATTCTTGCCACGGCTGCTTTAACGCCGAAGGATTAATTCCTTTCCCTATTCGTACCAGTCGCTCGCCTGTATCCTGGAATACTTCAATTGCACTGTATAAAAGGACATGTTTATATCCATTTTTCCCCCTCTGTCGGAAGTCCAGTGACTTCGGCTAGGACCGCTTCAGAAATCGTCATACTTTTGCCTTTTACCATTGTGCTACTATTCTGCAAATTTTGCCAAAATTCCAACGTTAGCTCCTCATGACATCCCTGCAATCTGTTTAAATACTATAGCTAGCCAATGCGTTCAATAATTGTGCTAGCTTGATCCGAGACCATAAGCACTGGAGGTTCACTCCGGATAGCTCTTCCACCCATGGCTATTGCACGTGTGGCTAGTTCACCTATATGAAATTTTGTTTTACTTCTATAATTTAGAACAACAACAGAGTATGTTACAACAATTAATAGAGAAATGATGTTGTTTGGAAGATTATTATCATATTTAGTTAAGTCATGTGTCCCATCAACCATACTTAACATGGGATCATAAGTTCGCATGCCCACCATAATGGTTGTCGTTCTTCGTCCAATCAGAAATACCTACTAATTATTACACATTCATACTCATCATGTAGTTCGTACTTTGGAGTTAATCTGAATTATTGTCACATAGTTATCCATAACTGTGACACGTGTCGTTCATAAGCAGGCCATTCCCGCTCTGACGAGAAAAGGGCATCCACATCCTTTCAGGACGTGAAAAACAAGTAAATACTTTGATACTAAATAAATGTTGACAACCAATCTCAAAAAACACAACACGCAAATCGGTAAAGCAATTAAAGTAATATTCTTCGTCGAATGTGAATTGGCCGAATCAAATAAAATCAACAATTTTAATTCATTATGTCAAAGATCTTCATCGTGAGCAGTATTAATAACATCAGCATAATCGACAGTATGTGTGTAATGGCTGCCATTAAATGATTGGACATATGGAATATAATGAATTTAGATATAAGTCACCATGAAATTTGGCTTGTAAGAGTGTTGCTCAAACGTAAATTCTCTTTAGAAACAAATCCATAGGTGATAAGAGCTAAAGGACATATGGCAATATAAGGTGATACTCCAATAACACAAGTAGAGCTATTGTTTCCAGTAGGCGTTCATAGCCTTGACAGGGTTTCTTTCTAACTCCCCAAATGAGCCAGAGTCCTCCTTACAATTAATTCTTCTTTTCTTGTCATAAAGAGACTACTATGTTGGCATGGTGACCAGATAACCATAGTGTCATTCACGAGGGTGTAACAAAGTGATCAGGCTGGCTCGTGATGAGACCCCCTGTTATTCTGACATTTTTAATTATTAAGAAGGTCATTACCTTAGTTTGGTGGCCAAATTGGAATATCACCTGTTACATCCTAATGATCATGGCAGGCTGGCTCAAAATGAGATCCCATATCCTCTTTAAGACAATGTCTTTAACATTTTCATATTTCACTATTTCCATTTTTCTTTTGCAATTCTTATTGTAAAAATAGGGAGGCTCATTTGCTACTTAAGAGTCAGGGATGGCGTAATAAGTAAAAAGATGCCAATGAAAGTTGTATACTCTTATCCCCTTATGTTAGGCCCCTATACTACTAGTGTACCCCTTATTGTTATTAGTACAACCCCCTTATTATATGGTTGTACCCATGTAGTCCCCATATTGTTATTATTGTGCCCCATAGAAGCCCACTATTCTTATTATTGTGCCCTTACATTATTATTGTTATGGCGGCTCTGATTATATTATGACCCCTTAGACTCCTATATATAGAAAGGAGGTCTTGTCATTTGTATCATCCAATTGTTCATTTGTGTAACGTAAAGGAGGTTGCCCCCTCGAAGAGGCTGAATTATAAGGCATTGATATATCTTTTCTATCTTTTTGTGAGCTGGTTTCATAACACCTTATCATAATATCAATGAGTTTTATCCATTTGGAAGTATAAACATAAGCCAACATGGATTAAGAATAATGAATCATTTGATGATGTGTCCAAAAGAAAAGATGTTCAAGCAGTCTTTCTAAAGATACACCGTATTAGCTTATGAATAAAGATAACCATCAAAAGGCTTTAGAAGTCATAATGATATTATTACCATTTTTCCTTAGAAGAGGCACAAATCAATTCAAATGGTGTTTATTTGCAATACAAAAGAAAAATAGAAAATGGCATAATGATAAAAAAATAAGAAAAAATTACAATTTATCCTATTGAAAGGTGTTGTTCAATCAATTGAACGACAATCATTCAATCGTTTGCACAACGAGATCAAGAGAAACAAAAAGTGTTGTTCAATCAATTGAATGGCAGGCATTCAATTGTTTGGTCAACGAAATCAACAAAAAAGATAAGTTTTGTTCAATCAATTGAACGACAGGCATTTAATTGTTTAAACAGCTAAATCAACAAAAACAAGAAGTGTTGTTCAATCAATTGAACGATAGGCGTTCAATTGTTTGAACAAAGAAATTAAAAAGAAACAAAATGTGATGTTCAATCAATTGAACGACAGTAGTTCAATTGTTTGAATAGGGAAATCAAATAAAACCAAAATATGTTGTTCAATCAATTGAATGACAGTCGTTCAATTGTTTGGACAGCGAAATTAAAAAGGAAACAAAATGTGTTGTTCAATCAATTTAATGATAGTCGTTCAATTTCGTGAACAACGAAATCAAATAAAAACAAAGTGTGATGATCAATTGAATGACAATCGTTCAATTGTTTGAACAGGGAAAACAAAAAGAAAGAAAATGTGTTGTTTAATCAATTGAACGGTGGTCGTTCAATTGTTTGAACAACGAAATTAAATAAAAAATAATTGTGTTGTTCAATCAATTGAATGGCAGGCATTCAATTGTTTGAACAATGAAATCAAATAAAAAAAATTGTGATGTTCAATAAATTGAACGACAGTCTTTCAATTGTTTGAAAAACGGAAACAAAAAGAAAGAAAATGTGTTGTTCAATCAATTGAATGACAGGCATTAAATTGTTTGGACAATAAAAAAACAAAAGGAAACAACTGTGTTGTTCAATCAATTGAATGACAGGTGTTCAATTGTTTGAACAACGAAAAACAAAAAGAAACAAAATGTGTTGTTCAATCAATTGAACGGTAGTCATTCAATTGTTTGAACAACGAAAAACAAAAAGAAACAAAATGTGTTGTTCAATCAATTTAACAGCAGTCGTTTGATTGTTTGAACAACGAAAAACAAAAAGAAACAAAATGTGTTGTTCAATCAATTGAACGACATGTGTTCAATTGTTTTAACAACAGAGAACAAAAAGAAACAAAATGTGTTGTTCAATCAATTGAACGACAGTCATTGAATTGTTTGAATAGCGAAAAATAAAAAGAAACAAAATGTGTTGTTCAATCAATTGAACGGCAGGTGTTCAATTGTTTGAACAACGAAAAACAAAAAGAAACAAAATGTGTTGTTCAATCAATTGAATGGAAAGCATTCAATTGTTTGAACAATGAAAAACAAAAATAAACAAAATGTGTTGTTCAGTCAATTGAACGATAGGCGTTCAAGTGTTTGAACAGCGAAAAACAAAAAGGGGGAAAACCTTCCAAACTTGTGAAGCTTCCCTCAAATAAATTCATATTTACATGGTAATGCCTAATCTCAATTAAAAATAATACATACATTATTTACAGTTTCTAAATAAATTTCAAATTTTTAAAGGAAAAGCTACTGGGTCCTCATTCCCTTCAGCTAAAATTTGCACAGAGGGGTCCTCGCGTACCTGCATAGAAAGACTCCAGCGGTTGATGATAGAGGCGCACTCGATGTCATTTACCTTAAAAAAATGGTCGGACCCATCGATGGTAGTCAAGGTAAGAGTACCACTATTATGCACTTCTTGAATCTCGTAAGGGCTGAGACATCTTGTTTGCAACTTTCCCAGGAAATCTTGGAATATGGAATCGTACATGGGTGCCCAATCCCCTTTTTGAAACATTTTCTTCTTGATAAGGTTGTCGTGCCATTTTTCGCTTTGCTGCTGAATTATTGCAGTCCATTGCAAAGCAAGCAGTCGAGCCTCATCTAGTTCATTGATCTGCTGAAGTTGCTTGGTTTGGGCTTCTGTTAAATCCAGCCCACTTCCTGGGCCATTCTTAGAGTCTTTATTTCGAATTCGATTGGAAAAATTGGTTCTTTACCGAACACAAGCTGGTATGGAGAGTATCCAGTAGTATTCCTCCAAGTCGTACGATAAGCCCACAAGGCCTCTAGCAGTCTAGTAGCCCAATCTCACCAGTGTGTTGAGATTGTCTTGGTCAAAATCACTTCTATAACCTTATTGGTGCTTTCGACCTGCCCGTTCGCCTGCGGGTGATACGGAGAAGTGATCCTATGCATAATATGATGGTTTTTGAGAGTGGTAGTAATCTTGTGCCCTTTGAATTGATTTCCCCCATCTATGATCACTTCTCACAGTAATCCATACCGCACAAATAGCCCAAAAAGGAAGTTAATCACTGCTTCCTTTGCGGCTCTTGTTAAATCTATTGTTTCCACCCATTTTGTCACATAATTCGTGGCTACCAGTATGTAGGCATTCTGATTGGATGGTGGATGGAATGGACTCACGACGTCTAATGCCCAATGCTCAAAGGGATCTATGACTAATTGGGGTTGTAGAGGAATTTCATTAGATTGGCCAGGCTAGCCCATCCTTTGGCAGCTAACACAGGCCTGGGCATATTTTTTAGCATCCTTAAAAATAGTGGGCCAGTAATAACCCATATGTAATACCTTATGTCTTGTCCTTCGATCTGCGAAATATCCCCCACATGGCTCATCATGGCAAGCCTTCAGAATGTGATGGATCTCATCCTAGTGGATACATCTGCGTATACACATGTCAACCCCTGTATGAAAAAGATATATGCCTATCCAAGACAACAGGGTATTGCGCTAAACGATCAATTTTCTTTCTCTTGTCTTCAAATGTTTAGGTAGCTTCCCTACTGCCAGATAATTTTCCACATCTACATACCATGGCGTCTTGACTGCCACGACAAATACGTGTTCATTCGAAAATTGGTCATCTACCATCAGTGGATCATTCACCTTCGGGATTCGAAATAGAAAATCAGCAACTGGGTTTTCCTTCCCTGGACGATCTTTAATAGTAATGTCAAACTCCTGCAAAAGAAATAGCCACCATGTTACTTGACCATTTGTGATAGGTTTATTAGCTAGATACCAAATGGTATAGTGATCAGTGTACAAAAAGACTTGGTAGCCAGTTATATAGTGTCTAAATTTGTTTATTGCATAAATAACAACTAATAATTCTTTTTCTGTCACTGTATAACTAAATTCTGTAGAAGTGAGATTTTTGCTAATATAATATATAGCATAAGGTTTCTTGTCCTGCTTTTGGCCGAGGACAGCACCTATAGCTACATTTGATGCGTCCGTGGATATGTGGAAATGCAGCTCCAGTTTGGTCCATGTAATAACACTGCTATCGATACTAGTTTCTTTAAACCTGCAAAGGTTGTGTCACACTTGTTAGACCAACTGAAATCAACATTTCCAGTTAGAGCATATAAGGATGAAACAACCCTGCTATCGATACTAGTTTCTTTAAACCTGCAAAGGCTGTGTCACACTTGTTAGACCAACTGAAATCAACATTTCCAGTTAGAGCATATAAGGATGTGATTTTTTTTTTAATAACCTATGATAATAACCCCCCTATCCCAAGAAGCTACGTACCTCTGTCTGAGTGCAGGGGGTAGGCAGTAAAAGAATTACCTTTATTTTTGTTGGATCTACCTGTATTCTTACTGCAAAGATATAATGTCCCAGGATCACGCCCTCGGTCATCATCATGTGACACTTGAGATTTCTTAAACATAACCTAGTAGAAATGCTTCGTTCTAAGACCATTTCTAGCGTTTGCAATGCTTGATCGAAGTCATCCCCATATGGAGTAAAGTCATCCATATATACCTCTAGTCCTTCATTTATTAAATCAACAAAGATGCTGAGTATAGCTCTCTGGAACGTGGCTGGGGCATTACACAAGCCAAATGGAAATACCCTATATGCGAATGTGCCCTAGGGATAGGTAAAGGTTGTTTTATCCTTATCTTCAGGGGCAATCTAAATTTGATTGTAGCCACTGAAACAATCTAAAAAGGAGAAAATTTGCTTCCCTGTCGACTTTATCAATGAATGGGAGGGGGAGTGATCTTTCTGTGTTGCCTTGTTCAACTCCCGATAGTCTACATAAATATGTCAGTTCCCATTTTTCTTAGGGATGACCACCAATGGAGAGACCCATTTACTGTCCGAGATATGATAAATAAATTTTACATCCAGGAACTTCTGTAATTCCTCTTTCACAATGTCTTTGAGGTGTGGGTTCAACCTCCGTTGAGGCTACCGGATGGGTTGAGCATCCTTCTATGTATAGATGTGGTGTGTACATAGCTATGGGTCTATTCCTTTCATATCAGGATAATCCCAGGCAAAAGCCCCTTTATTTTTTTGTAATACCTGGATAAGCTTCTATTGTTGTTTGCTATCCAGACTGTCATTGATATTTAGAACTTTGCCTGGCTCAATCTCAACAAGTTTTCTGTTATGAACAACAGTCGTCTGAATATGTTGGTCGTCTATATCCTTCAGAGGATCTTCCATGGCCTCATTATCAAGGATTGCTTTCAGCATCTGACACTATACATTTCTCACATTAGCTGGCTGATTTATAAAATTATTGATAACATCATCCTCAGTCTGATATTTAAATTCTAGTGCCTCTACTACTGTGAGTGGTGAACTGATGCTCTCTTCCAGGTACGCTATTGGTTGCTTACATATTTTTACAATGGGAAAACTTGGCCTGGTAGGAGGATATAACACAAGACTTTTTACAGCATCCCCCTTTGCAATAGTCATGCTGCCTTCTCGGCAGCTAATATATGCATCAGCTATTTCTAGCCAAGGTCGGCCCAGAATCAAAGGATGCCCATCCAACCAACTCCTTGGGTTTATAACCAGAAAATCTACTGGATATTCCCATGAGTCAACAAAAACTGTGATATCTTGTAAAGTCCCTTCTGGTCTCACCACCGATCAGTCAACAAGTTCTAATAAAGTGGTGGTTGGTTCTAGGGCTGTAATACGAAGTGCTTGACAATTTTCTATTGTTAAGATATTAATGGTGGCTCCTAGATCGACTAGTGTATTTGGAAAAGAGCGGCCATATATTTGAACTGTCATTAAGGGTTTCCAGGATCTTCATACTTTATTGGAGTTTACTCTTCCAAGAGTAAATTGGATAAGGTTCCTACAACATGGATAGTGGGTGAGGATTTTTCCTTCCTCACAGGCTTCCTTACACATAGTTCTTTGATTGTTTTGGCATAGATGGGAATGTCTTGAATGGCCTGGTAGAGAGGGATCTTAATACACAAATTTTTTTAGTTCCCCTACAAGATTGAAATCAGGGTAGGCGATAGGTTTGGGTATCGTTAGTCTTTCGGGGAACAGAGGAGAAGTGACTATAAGTTTTTGAGGGTCATCATGCTAATCTGTCTCTTCCCCCTAATTTGATTCAGTATTAATTACAGGCGATGGAATATGTACAGGTGGAGTTACACTTTCAATTGAAGGCTGGTCCTTGTTTTCCTCAGGGGTGATGATACGCCCTGACCTCAATCTGAGCTCATTACATTCTTTTTGCTCAATATCATACTTTGGGTTTTCAATAATCTGTACCAACTGGACCACTCTGTTATTAGGATTCAGGTTCGACTGAGCTGGCAATTGCAGGTGTAGAAGGGGTTGAGAATTCTGTTGTAATGTATATGGAGCTGATAGTGTGGGTTGAGGCGGAGGGCATGTCCCCATAGGTACATTGGATATCCTCAGAGGTCGCTGCCAATTTATAGACCAGTTCGAATTTTGAGAGAGTGGTGGCAGGCCACTGGGATTGATAGGGATTGCCTTGCCAAATAGGAGTAAAAGGAGAATTTCTCAACCATTTCCCACAAAATATTGTGTTGGCTAGGATGTCATAGGGAATGGCTAGGTTTTCCAATTTGGGTAGGATGATTGGCCTTGCCAGGCTGCCCCAAGGTTCTATTGCTGATTAAACTCAAGGAAGCAAAGAATTGGAATGCATCTTGTGACATACCTGTAGGTTTAGCTTGCCACTGTCAACATTGGTTCATCAGATACACTAGTTCTATTTCTTCCTCTACTTCTTTGAATACTACTTTTAGCCCCGATAGTGATGGAAATTGTTCAGTATCATGATCTTTAGTATAGATAGTGCACGTCTACACCATATCTAAAGGGAATTCTCGTTGGTTGTTCTTCTTTCAACAACATGGGCAGAAGATGGCCAAATTTTGTTCTGCTAAGGCCTATTTTTTTTAGCCCGTAAGACGTCCAGCTGTGTTGTAAGAGCCCAAGATGTCTGTCATAAAAATCTTCCATGAGGTTTCCAATCTCCATCCATGTATAGTCACCTCCACTGTGTGTTTGCTTCCTCTACTCAAGGGTTCTGTCTTCCTGCTCTTGTGCGTGTGCTTCC